>JASWHV010000010.1:14947934-15362238 GCA_030760725.1 Neostapfia colusana | reverse complement strand
TACACACACGAACATGTCGCAGAACTGAACAAAGACGGCCACTAGCACAAAGGAGTGAGGCGTAAGGTGCTGCAACTGGAGCCCATACACCTCTAGCAGGGTGAGGAGGAAGGACGACGCTGGGAGAGCGAACCCGGACAATACGTACGAGGTGAAGAGAACCACCTTGCCGGGTCGCATGTCGGTAAGCGGTACACTCCCGTGACAGATCTTTCCATCGTATGTGGCTGACTGACAGCAGAGCAGGTGCCTCACAATAGCGATGTCGCCATCGCTGCTGAGCCTGGACGATTTGTGACACCAGGTTCCGAAAATGAACCAAGTGAATGCGCATGTGTGCCCAGGATGTTCACCACACATACACATGTACTTCACAAACTGAAATTCAGAATATAACCATGTGCAAATAGTGTTTAAGTACATTATTACATTGACCATTGTCTCACTCACGAATATCTAACTTCTTCTTGCAGCGGAAGACTCTTAACGACAGCGGAAAATGGCTAAGACAGCAGGCTCCAACTTCAACTCCACAGGCATGTTGACGGTAGTGCGCACGCCTAGTGCTCCACCTGTTCCTTGAAGTATTCTTCTCTTGTATCTGATGTATATGTGGGAATGCAAGGGTCAGTACATGTCGTACTCAGCAAGTGCGGGAAAAGTATGACATGTAGCTTACAACAAGGTATGGAATTAAGAGATCCATTGCAGCAAGCAAATTTTATTTCACAAACATGGTAAAAATAACAACTATTTCTAGATGAGTTCAATCCAACAAATCCAAGTAAATCATCATCCCTCCATCATAATTGATCATTAATCAAGTATCAACCAGTCAATACTCTTTCTCAAGTTCATATCATACTCATAAGTACTAATGACCATCCCATTTTCATAGAACCGAAACCAAACTCATTGTCATGACCCAAAACAGTCCCAAAACAAATCCCAATGACCATACCCGAATAACCATCCCAAGTTTTGCCTCTAATCATGGAAGTTGGCCAGGTGCTTGTAACCGTAAGCACTGCTATCATGATAGTTTTACGCTCTACAGAGATGGCACAACTTTAACCACAAGTTTGTGATTTCGTCACCCGTTGGGGACTAGAGAAAACCTCCATGATGCCACTACACTACCGTTGGTGTATGGCCAAGAGATCACAAAATAGCCTTTACAAAGGGGCTACTAGAATGTACGGACCCACTGAGGTTTCGCCGGCAGGCTCGAATCTCCATTCTCCCACCCACGGGCCCCCTCATGTGCCATGCAGTTCCCAGGGCAGTCCTCCTCGACTCCCATTCCCCGTGGCATCCAATGGTCCATAACAAGCTAGCAGCACACCTAATTAGTCAGCTAAGCCGCACCCATATTTGTCCTTGTGGTGGCACTGTTTTTCTGGCATGTGCTCGCATGAACCATTCCTTAGATCTACGGCAAGCAAACCACCATCTCATTCAGCAAAGTCCACGAGCCAAGCTTGCCTAGATCTCCACATTCCATGCTCATTAACATCATCAAGTTCTCATCATCTCTAATCTCATGAGTGCAGTAGGTAACCATGTTTTATTTCAGTTTTCTCGTATTTTGTAAATTAAGTGAGGCAAAAAGGAAAAACGACCATACCCGACTCAACAAATTTCCCGGCGACAAGGATGGCTATCAAAACTAGTAAACACCTATAAAAGTGTTTCCCATCAAGTTGACACGAGCCTGCAATTTTTACAAACAAAACAGTTTCAAAACTTAGGTTCAATATGGTCAAGGAGCACTTGCCTCGCTCCCGCGGTTCGTGTTGCTCAAGTGCCTCGATGTCTTGGTGCTGTAGTTCCTCGTAGACGGCCTATTGAGCATATCTTTCTACTCACGACTACGCATATACAAAGATTACAACATTCAATTATCATGCAAAAACTTTACTCAAGATGCAATGAGGTAGATGAATGCAAATCCTATAATGCAGCTTATAGTAATTAGTTTGCATGTCTTCTTGCAAGTTTTATTAGGCTTTCATGGGGTTTTGTGATGAATGAGGCTGCTGGAATTAAATGTGGATGTGGTTATGATTTTATCTCAAGCTGTAGATCAATTCCACCATCAAAACATAACCGGAACGCGATCTACCCACATGGAGAAATTTCTGCTCGCAGGGGGTGGAGAAAAACGGGTGCGTAGCAACAGCAGCGACGTGGTAAGAGGGGTGAAAGTGACCTAACTCTCTTCTTCCTCCTCTCCTCCTTGCAGCTAGACTTTCCCTTGCAATGTCAGCAGCTGGAGTTTTAATTTGGAGAAGAATAGGGCTGTGGCCAGGGCTTGACAGCAGGGGTCTTTCTTCTCCGGCGACGGCGAGGCTGGGCAGAGCTTCGACGGCGGCCAAGGCAGCAGCAAACAGGTGGCGACCAGGGCTTGGCAGCAGGGGGCATGTAACACCCTCAAATTTATTTCCATGCATTGCATACATTTTTCATGTAGAGAAACATTATAAAAGAAGTAGAAATGGAGAAAGAACTATAGAAATGGAGACAGAACCATAGAAATGGAGAAAAGAACCATAGAAATGGAGAAAGAACCATAGAAATGGAGGAAGGAACCATAGAAATGGAGAAAGAACCATAGAAATGGAGGAAGGAACCATAGAAATGGAGGAAAAACCACAGAAATGGAGAAGGGAATATAGAAATGGAGAATGGGGCATAGAAATGGAGAAGGGCAATGTAGAAATGGAGAATGGGACATAGAAATGGAGAGGGGAATATAGAAATGGAGAATGGGACATAGAAATGGAGAGGGGAATGTATAAATGGAGAATGGGACATAGAAATGGAGAGGGAAATGTAGAAATGGACAAGTGACATAGTAATGAGAAAAAGATAGCTGAAATGAGCCATTCCCAAATTTCCCCCAAAATTTCTAAATTCCCCAATTCCCAAAAAGGGGAATTTTCCCCACATTTTGGGGATAAAATCCCCAAGGCTGCCGGACCACAAGAGATAAGTTTGTTAAGATCCAAAAAAATTGAATAGGACTCTTATTTGAGCTCCAATTGGAGTAGGACTCCTCTTTTTCCCCCATATAAATATAACCTCCACCCCCTAGCCAAAATCCTCTCTATTTTGGTCGCCCCCCTGCTGCCAAGCCCCCTTCCTTGCTGCCAAGTCGCCAAGTCCCCCCCCTGCCAGAAATTCGCCACCGTCGAGCCCCGCCGTCGCCGGAGAAGAAGCCTGACGATCTGTCCTACCAAAATTTTCCACAAAAAAATTCCCCACTGCTGCCATTGCTAGTAGGAAGGCCCTGCCACCAAAAGGAAGTGAGGTAGGTCCCCTTTACCCATCTTACAACGTGTACGATGTTTCTACGCATCCGTTTTCTTTGCCCCCTTCGAGCAGAAACTTTTACGTGTGGACATATCGTGTTTTGATCAATTTTTGACGGTATCTAGATCTTGAGTCAAGATCATCACCACGTACACACTTTATCCCTACACCCTTGTCCATCATAAAATCCCATGAAAGCCCATTAAAACATGCAAGAACACGTACAAACTGGTTTAATCAAACAGCACCATAGGATTTGCATTCATCTACCCCATCGCATCTTGAGTAAAGTTTGTGCATGATGATTGATTGTTGTGAATTTTGTATGTGCGTGATCATGAGTAGAAGAACAAGCTCAAGAGGCCATCTACGAGGAACTACAGCACCAAGACTTCGAGACGTTTGAACGACAAGAACCACGGAAGCAAGGCAAATGCCCCTTGACCATATTGATCCTATATTTTTTGAAACTGTTTTGTTTGCGAAAACTCGTACGCTTGAGTCAACTTGATGGGACACCATTTTATAGGAGTTCACTAGTTTTGTTAACCATCCTTGTCGCCGGGAAAGTTGATGAGTAGGGTATGGTCGTTTTTCCTTTTTGCTTCGCTTAATTCACGGGATACGGGAAGCTGAAATAAAACATGTCTAGCTACTGCACTCATATGAATAATGACGATGAGATCTTGATGATGTTAATGGGCATGGAGTCGGGGAGATCTAGGCAAGCTTGGTTCATGAATGTTTCTGGATGAGATGGTGGTACTTGCCGTAGATCTAAGGAACATGCAAGAATATGCAAGTAAAATAGTGCATCCACAAGGCCAAGTATGGGTGCGGCTTAGCTGAGTAATTAGGTGTGTTGCTAGCTTGTTATGGACCGTGGATGGCGCGGGGAATGGGAGTCAAGGATGACTGCCATGGGAACTGCATGGCACAAGAGGCGGCCCGTGGGTGGGAGAATGGTGATTCGAGCCTGCCGGTGAAACCTCAGTGAGTCCATACATCTAGTAGCCCCTTTGTAAAGGCTATTTTGTGATCTCTTGGCCATACACCGACTGTTGTGTACTGGTATAATGGAGGTTCTGCAGTCGCCGGCGGGTGACAAAATCACAAACTTGTGGGTAAAGTGGTGCCACCTCTGCAGAGTGTAAAACTATCATGATAGGCGTGCTTCCGGTCACAAGCACCTGGCCAACTTCCATGATTAGAGGCAAAACTTGGGATGGATATTCAGTATGGTTGTGGTACGGTCATTGGGATTGGTTTCTGGACTGTTTTGTGTCATGACAATGAAAATGGTTTCGGCTATATGAATATGAGATGGTTATGAATATTTATGACTATGAGATGAACTTGAGAAAGATTAATGGCTGGATGAGACTTGATAAATGGTGAATTATGATGAGAGAATGTTGCTGAATTACTTGATTATGATGGTATAAATTTCACCTAGAAATAGTTGCTGTTTTGAACATGTTCGTGAAATAAAATTTGCTTGCCGCAATGAAACTTTTTATTCCCTACCTTGTTGAAAGCTATATGTCATACTTTTCCCGCACATGCTGAGTACGACATGTACTCTGTGGCGGACCAGAATCCGCTCATCCAGGATCGCAGAGGGTGGTGCCACACTATGCGACACCCGACAGCACACATCATAAGAACGATATTGTATTACATAGAAAACCAACTGAATATGTACAAAATAGTACAAGACTTCAGTTACAAACTAGTAATTGGAATACAAAAGAGGAAGCTATGTCTATACAACTCACACCCAACTATCTATCAAAAGTCGGTGGCCCTGCCCTAGGGACAACCCACACTAGCAGCACTCCTCAGCTCAGCACGACGTGTACGGCTCCCACTCAGCCGTGGTCCCTGACGGAGGGTAGCCCTTGCCGGTGGACTCGTACCCTGAGTCCGTGGGATACTCCTCACCTGAAAAACACTTATAACAGCAATCGTGAACACGATGGCTCAACAAGACTTAACCGACTCATATACACATGAAACTCTATATGCAGGTTATAAAAATATAGGATGGCATGTTGCAGTGAAAGACCCGCCTACAAGTTCATCCTTAATTCATATTTTAGCCACAAATTAACTGTTCATGAAATCTGAAATTTAGTGAGCAATATTTGGTGGCACACATGTAGCAATACAATTTAATCATATCAGCAATATTGAATCATACCATTTCATATATTAACCTACGTCATGACTCAGTGCCCAAGTGGTACTCATCACCGTGAGGGACGGCGAGTTGATTCGATATACACCAGCAGGGATACCCGAAGAGCACGTCACGTACGCCCACCCGTGGAGCTGCACAGCACGCTCTCTCGATGTCATATGGGACAACCTTTCACCCAACAGCCCAAACGTCGAACCGGTCGCACTGAAACGGATAGGAGGTTCCCTACACAGATCATCTCTCAATGCCCGTTAGCAGATTTCCACCTTACTGCCCTCAACCTACACCTATAAATTGGTGCGTTATGCCTCCACGCCCGGAGGTTTAGGTTACATCGGTTTACCAAGGTCCATATATCTGATATGCCTTCGGTACGTTCAAACATTGTCACACCCGGTTTTTCCGAAGAACAACCAAGTGAATATCACATGTATGCCAGGATCATTTTCTCATACATGTGATGACAAATAGTGAAGCATCATTTATTACAAGCCATGTGTCGAATATAAATAAGTCTTACATAGCAAATGTCTCGATGGACAATAATAAGTTCACCACAAGTAAATAAACTAGCAGTGGAATATTATTCTTTAGGGCTCCATCACAGGCGTTGCCCGTGGTCTCCATGAACCTAGAAACCTTCTTCGGGTCCAAAGTCTTGGTCATTATACACCGCCTCATTATCTTGACCTGAGCAGCAATATAAACCAACAAATATGCAAGGTTGAGTACCAATGGTACTCAGCAAGTGTGGGAAAATTATATCATGCATGGCTAGAACAAGGAGAGGTTGAACTCATGGTTAAAGCACTATGCAATTAATTCCTATCACCTTAGCTTTTTAAGTACCTACATTACTACACAGATGAAATGGTCCCAATTTCCCATCCTATCATCATAATCCCATAACCATAACATCATTTCCAATGTTAAGCTCCCTGCTTAATATCCACAACTTCCAAAACCATCAATCCTCTAATCATGAATAAGTCCAAGCCGCTCTTGACCGTGAGCACGGCTGTCATGACAGTTTTGAATCTGCAGAGTTTGTACCACTTTACCCACATGTAATGATTTCATCCCCCGTTGCCGGGTGGACTAAAAGAACCTCCATTATGCCAGTGGCTACGAACCACATTCACACTTCCCAGGTGTGTAGACAGGAGATCACTACGAAGCCTTTACAAAGGGATTCCCGACAAGCGTGGGCCCACTGAGGTTTCACCCCTAACAGCATACAAGAGGCTCCAACCCCGCTGCAGTGGCCCCCTCTTGAGCCTTGCGGTTCATATGGTAGTCCAGCTGACACCTACTCCCCGCACCATCCAACACACCCATACTACGCCGGGGATACACCTAATTAATTGGCCAAGCTGCCCCATCTCACCATGTGGTTGGCACTGTAAAGCCAGGTTACATGCTCCATGAACCGGTCCTTAGTATCCAGGCAAGTACTAAACATAAACCCAAGTCTCGTGCACCCAGCACACAACCAAAAACATCCAACTTGCCTTGATCCCTACCTCCACATAACTCACAATATCTCATTCAAGAGTATGGTAAAATAAACTGATGATCTCATGTCCCAAATATCCCATTCTAAGCATGGCTAAGCATATGCATAATAATAAATGACATGATAAAATAAATCCCAACCCAAGCTACAAAGAAACAAGATAATGCAATTCTAGGGAAACTTCCTAACCTGGGTTTCATATTTCATTTGACAATGCAAATAATTCTATCTACACATCCTAGCATAGGATCAAAGTGGTCAAGGACACTTGCCTCCTTCTTGCTGCTCTTGAAATGGGTAGTCCTGTCTTGGAAAGGAATAACTTGCTCTTGAGCAGGTTCTACATCATACCATCACACATAGCAAAAGAAAAACAACAATCATAAGACATAGTTCACACTTCTACTTCATACAAACCATACATTCACATTTATGAAAGTCCTTCACCATTATATGTGTTGTGGTTACTTTATGTGTGTTGAGTTGTGGCTTGCATGCACTTTTAATCATGTGTATAGGATTCTTACTTTTGTGTTCACATTTATACTTACCTACTATTTATATATGAGTTTCCAATTTAAATAAATTCCTTATATTCAACTACTACACCTTTTTACTACCAAGTATGTATGAAAAGTATTTTTCTTCTCCATATGTGCCTTTAGACTTGTTACCAACCTTAAACTGAATTCTTTGTTTTTTAGAAACTCCATTTATCATTTACTAGTTGCTATAATTTCAGATTTATTTTCCTCTACATAAATGTGTTCTTTATTATGAAATTAGTAATATACATCATCTAAACAGAATAGGTTCTGATCCTAAATAATTTAATAACATATTTTGACCCTTGCCTCTGATGAAAACAATTAATTTCCCTATTTTCTAAAACTATTCATTACTTAAAAATGTGTCCCTAAATGTGAATAATAAATTAAACAGATTCAATTTAGCCCAAAATATGTTTTTATCTCACTCCAAAGTTTTCTAAATACTGAGAAAGTTTTTAATTTAATTATGACAATATGTTTGTCCCACTTTTTAATTTTTTTAAACACTAGCCACATATTCAATTTCCTAATTTAAATACTAAACAGAACTAAAAAGATAAACTCACCCCATTACAGGGTCTATAATATTATTTTCAGAATTTCCAGGGGTCTAGCTACACTTATCAGAGGTGTTTTTCCTAATTTTTATTAAGTCCAGGGGCTAAAACTGATTTTTAAATGAATTTACATGATTTTCTGGAGTTCCAGGGGCTAGATCAGAAGTTTCCGGGGCTAGCTCTTATTTCCCGAGAACCCCAGGGGGTAACACGTAAGATTTCCAGTCTTTATAACGCGGGACTGACGTGGACCGTCCGATTTCAAACCGACGGCTGAGATTATAACGCCGAACCGGTACGCGGGGGTTTAAACCCTACCGTGCGATTTAAAATAAACGGCGCACAAGCGGCCACGTCGCTCTGATCGAGCGCGGGCGGCGCTGCCGGCGGCGCACGGCGGCGGGAAGCGGCGATCTCGCCGGAAACTTTCGGATCCTCGAGAATTCTGCCTAGAACTGTGATCTTATGGCATAGATCGGTAGAGGGGAGGTCGGGGATCTCACCTCGGGGGTTTTCTTGAGCTTGGAGGTCCTGGAAAGTGATCGGCGACGAGGTCCGAGGCAAAACCACGGCGAAGCTCGTCGGCGCTGCGTTTACACCGCAAGTCACCGAGTTTTCTGCACCTGCAAGGTTCCCCGGAGGCGGTGGATCAAGACCAGAGAGTTAGATCGGAGTTTCCGAGCTTAGATCGGCCAGAATTCACCGGAGAAGTCTCGGTTCTCACCGGAGTAAAAATCGGCGATCGCGTGGGAAAAACAGAACGAGACCGGGGTTTTTATAGACGAGGGAGGGCGGCGGGGTGGTTTAGATCATGTCCGCGTCGGCTACGAACAGAATTCAGCGGGGTTTACATCGAAATCCCGATCGGTTTCGATTCGGGCGCGGGGGAGTTCGTCGCGACGCGAGGTAGACAAAGATCGGTGGGTCCCGCCTGTCAGTGTGAGAGAGCGCGGGCGCGCGGCTGCGGGCTGGCGCGGGGTAAGTTGGGCCGGCTGGTGGGTTTCGGCCCACTGGCCGGTTTTTTTTTCTGTTTTCTCTTTTTCTTTTTCCATTTCTTTTCTGATTTGAGTTTAATTTGAATTCCAGTTTGAATTTGAATTTTTGCAAAACATGCAACACGTCCAAAAATTTTTAAATTCCCCTCTTAACATGATTTAAGGTTTTGAATCAAAATTTTGGGGTGTTACAGCTCTACCCCCCTTAAAAGAAATCTCGTCCTCGAGATTGGTGTTTCTAAGAAAACAATTCCGGAAATTGTGCCTTGAGCTCATCTTCCCGCTCCCAGGTGGATTCCTCTTCTGAGTGATGCTTCCACTGCACCTTGCACATCCGGATTCTTTTATTTCTGGTGAGGCGTTCCATTGTCTCCAAAATCTTGTATGGTTGCTCGGCATAAGACAAATCCTCAGCTACATCCACTTCATTCATGGGTAACACCTCTTCAGGCGTCCTCAGACATTTCTTGAGTTGTGACACATGGAATACATCGTGCACATCCGATAGATGGGCCAGTAACTCTAGTTGATACGCCACTTCGCCTTTCCTTTCCAAAACTTGAAAGGGTCCGATGTATCGAGGTGACAACTTCCCTTTCACCTTGAACCGACGAAGTCCTCTGATAGGGGACACCTTGAGATAGACATAGTCTTCTACGTTGAAAACGAGCTCTCTTCTTCATACATCGGCATAGCTCTTTTGGCGTGTCTATGCTATCCTCAAGTTGTTGCGAATTTCCCTCACCTTCGCCTCGGCTTCTTGTAGCACTTCTGGACCAAACACTTTACTTTCTCCTGTTTGGTTCCAAAATAGGGGAGTTCTGCACTTCCTCCCATACAAAGCTTCAAACGGTGACATCTTTATACTAGCTTGATAGCTGTTGTTATAGGAAAACTCCGCATACGGTAAGTTCTTGTCCCAACTCCTATTGTTTTTGAGTGCACATGCCCTTAGCATATCTTCAAGGATCTGATTGGTTCTTTCCGTCTGCCCATCAGTTTGGGGATGATAGGCAGAACTAAAGTTCAGATGGGTTCCCATGGTTTCGTGCAACTTCTGCCAGAACCTTGAGGTGAACTGTGTCCCTCGATCCGACACAATCTTCTTTGGCACTCCATGGTAACACAGGATCCTTGACATGTACAATTCTGCCAATTTGGATCCACTGTAGCTTTCTTTCACGGGGATGAAATGAGCTACCTTGGTTAGCCTATCAATGATGACCCATATTGAATCATACCCTGATTGGGTCCTAGGCAATCCCACGATGAAATCCATGCTAATTTCTTCCCATTTCCATTCGGGCACTTTGAGTGGTTGCAATAATCCCGCGGGTCGTTGATGTTCTGCTTTCACCAACTGACATGTGTCACATAGGGCAACATGTTCCGCGACATCTCGCTTCATGCCATACCACCAATACCTGCTCTTGAGGTCCTGGTACATCTTCGTACTCCCAGGATGAATGGAATAGTCGGAATCATGAGCCTCCTTCAAAATAAATTAACGGATCTCCTTTACTTCTGGCACACAGATTCTTTTCCCGTGCCACACCGTTCCTTGTTCATCCTCTCTAAAACCAGGAGCTTTATTTTCCTTGATGAGTAGTCTGATCTCTTGTGTCTTCTCATCATTCTTTTGGCCCTCGCGTATGTCTCGCTCGAGTGTGGAGTCCACTTCCATGGCGATGGCTTCACCACTATTTACTAGACATAGATTGAGCCTTATAACCTCGTCCTTCAATTCTGCAGTCATGTCCTTCATGCTCAACTTATTGACCTGCACTTTCCGACTTAAAGCATCGGCCACGACGTTTGCTTTCCCAGGATGATAGTTGATGCCTACATCAAAGTCATTGATTAGCTCTAACCATCTCCTTTGTCTGAGGTTGAGATCTGGCTGTGTGAAGATGTACTTCAAACTCTTATGATCCGTATATATCTCTGTCCTATTCCCCATCAAATAGTGTCGCCAAATTTTTAATGCGTGTACCACTGCGGCTAGTTCTAGGTCATGTGTAGGATAGTTTTTCTCGTGCTTCCGAAGCTGCCGGGATGCATAAGCCACGACATGTCCTTCTTGCATGAGAACACATCCCAACCCGTTTCCAGAGGCATCGCAGTACACTGTGAAATTCTTCTGCATATCTGGCATAACCAACACTGGGGCTGTTGTCAATCTCTTCTTTAGCTCCTGAAAGCTCGTCTCGCACTGTGGCGTCCAGGTGAATGTGATTCCCTTCTCCAACAGTTTGGTGAGAGGTCTCGAGATCTTGGAGAATCCCTCAATAAACCGTCGATAGTACCCAGCCAATCCCAAAAAGCTTCGAACTTCCCCGACATTTTCAGGAGTCTTCCACTTCGGGATATCCTCGATTTTGGTGGGATCTACGGAGATTCCTCCCTCCTAGATTATATGTCCTAAGAAGGGAACTCTCTTCAGCCAAAACTCACACTTACTCAACTTGGCATATAGTTGGTGTTCTCTTAGCCTCTGCAACACCAACCTTAGATGTTTCTCATGTTCTTCTTCATCTTTGGAGAAGACAAGAATGTCATCTATGAAAACCACCACAAATTTGTCCAGATATTCCATGAATACCTTGTTCATGAGATACATGAAGTATGTCGGGGCATTGGTTAATCCGAAAGGCATGACAGTGTATTCATACAGTCCGTACCGAGATACGAAAGCTGTCTTGGGAATATCAGATTGCCTTATCTTGAGTTGGTGATATCCCGACCTGAGATCAATTTTCGAGAACACACAAGCTCCCCTCAACTGATCAAACAAGTCTTCAATGCGAGGCAATGGGTACTTGTTCTTGATGGTTACCTTATTCAAAGCACGGTAATCCACGCATAACCTTTGGGTTCCGTCTTTCTTGGGCACAAATATCACCGGAGCTCCCCATGGTGAGGAACTAGGGCGAATATACCCCTTCTCCGTCAATTCTCTCAAATGATCCTTGAGTTCTTCTAGCTGCTTGGAGTCCATCCGATAAGGTCTCTTGTATATCGGGGCTGTTCCCGGTACTAGCTCAATTGCGAATTCCACTTCACGATCGGGAGGCATACCTGGCAACTCCTACAGAAAAACATCTGGATATTCCCTGATAGTCCTGATTTCCTCAACTTTCACCTCAACTTGATTTAATTTAATGTCCCTCCTAGGCTCGTGTATCGTTATGAACTTTACTCTTGTGCCACTAGGGTGAGTTAGTTCCACCGTTCTGGTCGAACAATGGATGATTCCTTTATGTTTGGTCAACCAATCCATACCCAAAATAATATCTATCCCTTGTGAATCTATCACTATGAGGTTAGCAGTAAATACTATCCCATTAATGTCTAGGTTCACTTTGGGACACACTTGTCTTGTCCTTATTTCTCCACCTGGAGAGTTTACAGCTAGCATATGGTTCATTTGTGTGGTTGTTAGGTCATGCTTCTTAACAAACCCTTGAGCAATGAACGAGTGGGTAGCACCAGAATCAAACAGCAGGGTTGCAAGGTGTAAATTGGCAGGAAACTTACCAACTACCACATCGGGTGCCTCTTGTGCTTCCTCCATAGTGACGTGGTTCACCCGTCCTCTCATTACATTCTGCTGTTGTGGCTGCGCAGGCTTCTTCTTTGGGCATTTATGGGCGTAGTGCCCCACTTCACCACAGCTAAAACATTGCACCCCAACCTTAGGTGCCTGGCCTTTGTTATCTTGGGGTTGGTTTGGGGGTCCTTGCACTGCTGGTCCAGGTGGATATGCGGGGCGAGGCTGCTGCACAAACTGACGTTGCGGCGGTGCTGGTGCTGCGGGAGGCCTGTAGTTTGGGTTGTACCCTCTTGGTGCTGAATAGGGTACCGCAGCACGGCTCGTCTGCCCCGTAGGTTGCTGCATCATACGTGGGCGGGTGTTGCTCCCTGAGGCTTGATGTGACCACCCGGCCTTCCTCTTATTCTCATTTTCCAAGGCCTTTAGCTTCCTTTCTACCATAAATGCTCTGTCCACCATCTTTTGGAAGCTTTCATACTCATTTGAGGACATTGCACACTGCATCTCCACGGTAAGTCCTTCCACGAAACAATCTTGTTTCTGCTCATCAGTCTCTATGTCTCGTGGGGCATAACGGGATCGTTGAGTAAATTTAGTGAGGTATTCCCTCACCGTCATGTTTCCCTGCTGCAGTCCCAAAAACTCCTTCCTCTTGTTTTTGAGTTCACCTCTTGGGATGTAATGGTTGCAGAAGCTACGCTTGAACTCTTCCCAAGTGATGTTCTCAGGGTCATGATGGGCGGCCACGTAGGCGGTCCACCAATCAGCAGCAGGTCCATGCAATTGATGAGAGGCAAACAGCACCCTCTCATACCCTTGGCATTGTATGATCCTCATCTTACTTTCAATGGTCTTCAGCCAATCATCTGCCTCCAGAGGTTCAGCAGCACTTGCAAACTTTGGAGGTTGAGTTCCTAGAAACTCACTCAATCTTGGTTGGCGTGGTGCAGCTTGTGGAGGTGGAACTTGATGCAAGTTGGCCACCACTTGAGTCAAGTTCTAGATGAGCTGATTCTGATTCTCCAGCATTTGGTGGAGGGGATCAACTCCTTCACGGCGACCACCCCGGTTCTGGCCTCCAGAAAAATGAGGGTTGCATGCCTCATCGTTGTTGTTGGCGGGGTTGGCAGCACGTCCTTTTCCTCTTCCGGCCATCTGGCAGAATCAACCAATGTTAATTTGAAAGCATTTAGTATCATCTTATTACTTTCATTTGTTTGTACTTTGAAGTGTTGAGGCTTTGTTATACTTTTACAAGGGTTCATATTTCACACCAAATAGATGCACTATTATTTCATGTGGGTTTACACACCAAAGCAAAACAATCTAAAGACGAGGCTGTGGACAATTGCTCATGGATTCCACAACTCACGTCACACAACAAGCATTAACACACCATTAACTACGTAATGACTCGACTACTCGACATCCTTCTAACTTAAGGGAAAGGCTCTACGCTACTCGTTTTCTTGAGCTGGCTCCTCGGGATCTTCCTCATCATTTCGGCTGCCTTCTGACTCTGCTTTGGGTGGGGAGGCTGCTGGTGGAGAAATGCGACGACGCCTGATCGCTCGGCGATCTGGGGAGTCAGGAGTCCATGTATCATTTACGGTGACACATAGTTCATTCCCATCTCCTCTTTCTCTCGCCTTTAAACAGGCTCGCAGCAACGCCTCCGTTTCCTTCAGGGTGTCCCGAACATCCTGAAGCTCTTGTTGACACTCCTGCAGTCGAGTGCTGAGCATAGAAGCATCTTCCAAGCACAAGTCCATGTGCTCAGGGGAAGTCCCTTGCTGCACCGGCGGGTACTTGTACTCCGTGGTACCACTCTCACGTTGGAGGACATACATGTACTCAGTTTTGTCCAAGTGGCGACGATAGATGTGACTCTGGTTGGTGATGGCCTCCCAGGTGACATCTTTCTCCGCATCGACCTGTGTCGCTCGACAAGCTAGAGAGTGGTGAATCTTAAGCAGCTGATTTTCGTGTATAATCCTCATCTCTGAACTCCATTCTTCCCTCTTCTCTCGGATGGTCCTGGTGGAGTTATAGTGGATGATTAGCTTGCCCGTGTTGCCGGCGGCTTCGAGCATACGCCGAAGACGGCGCAATAAGCCTCCTACTGCCAATCCGTAGGAAAGGTACGTCACCGGACGGCTCTCCTCCCTCTCGGCAAGGGCAACTACGGGAACTCTCCCTCCTGTGGACTTGCGAGCGGTGTGAATCATGCGAACCATCTAAAACAAAAAGCATTTAAACTTAGGTTAGATAAACTTTTTAAACAAAAATCCTATTTTGAATGAAAATTCGGGTAAGATAAAGAAGGTGCCTCCATTAAATAACACTTTTCAACACACACCTTGTAAAATAGTTTTTAAGAAAATAGGGCCCTTAAATACGTACATTTCTACCTAGGTCCACGTAACTACGGGCAACCTTGGCTCTGATACCACCTCTGTCACACCCGGTTTTTCCAAAGAACAACCAAGTGAATATCACATGTATGCCAGGATCATTTTCTCATACATGTGATGACAAATAGTGAAGCATCATTTATTACAAGCCAGGTGTCGAATATAAATAAGTCTTACATAGCAAATGTCTCGATGGACAATAATAAGTTCATCACAAGTAAATAAACTTGCAGCGGAATATTATTCTCTAGGGCTCCATCACAGGCGTTGCCCGGGGTCTCCATGAACCTAGAAACCTTCTTCGGGTCCAAAGTCTTGGTCATTATACACCGCCTCATTATCTTGACCTAAGCAGCAATATAAACCAACAAATATGCAAGGTTGAGTACCAATGGTACTCAGCAAGTGTGGGAAAATTATATCATGCATGGCTAGAACAAGGGGAGGTTGAACTCATGGTTAAAGCACTATGCAATTAATTCCTATCACCTTAGCTTTTTAAGTACCTACATTACTACACAGATGAAATGGTCCCAATTTCCCATCCTATCATCATAATCCCATAACCATAACATCATTTCCAATGTTAAGCTCCCCTCTTAACATCCACAACTTCCAAAACCATCAATCCTCTAATCATGAATAAGTCCAAGCCGCTCTTGACCGTGAGCACGGCTGTCATGACAGTTTTGACTCTGCAGAGTTTGTACCACTGTACCCACATGTAGTGATTTCATCCCCCGTTGCCGGGTGGACTAAAAGAACCTCCATTATGCCAGTGGCTACGAACCACATTCACACTTCCCAGGTGTGTAGCCAGGAGATCACTACGAAGCCTTTACAAAGGGATTCCCGACGAGCGTGGGCCCACTGAGGTTTCACCCCTAACAGCATACAAGAGGCTCCAACCCCGCTGCAGTGGCCCCCTCTTGAGCCTTGCGGTTCATATGGTAGTCCAGCTGACACCTACTCCCCGCACCATCCAACACACCCATACTACGCCGGGGATACACCTAATTAATTGGCCAAGCTGCCCCATCTCAGCATGTGGTTGGCACTGTAAAGCCAGGTTACATGCTCCATGAACCGGTCCTTAGGATCCAGGCAAGTACTAAACACAAACCCAAGTCTCGTGCACCCAGCACACAACCAAAAACATCCAACTTGCCTTGATCCCTACCTCCACATAACTCACAATATCTCATTCAAGAGTATGGTAAAATAAACTGATGATCTCATGTCCCAAATATCCCATTCTAAGCATGGCTAAGCATATGCATAATAATAAATGACATGATAAAATAAATCCCAACCCAAGCTACAAGGAAACAAGATAATGCAATTCTAGGGAAACTTCCTAACCTGGGTTTCATATTTCATTTGACAATGCAAATAATTCTATCTACACATCCTAGCATAGGATCAAAGTGGTCAAGGACACTTGCCTCCTTCTTGCTGCTCTTGAAATGGGTAGTTCTTGTCTTGGAAAGGAATAACTTGCTCTTGAGCAGGTTCTACATCATACCATCACACATAGCAAAAGAAAAACAACAATCATAAGACATAGTTCACACTTCTACTTCATACAAACCATACATTCACATTTATGAAAGTCCTTCACCATTATATGTGTTGTGGTTACTTTATGTGTGTTGAGTTGTGGCTTGCATGCACTTTTAATCATGTGTATATGATTCTTACTTTTGTGTTCACATTTATACTTACCTACTATTTATATATGAGTTTCCAATTTAAATAAATTCCTTATATTCAACTACTACACCTTTTTACTACCAAGTATGTATGAAAAGTATTTTTCTTCTCCATATGTGCCTTTAGACTTGTTACCAACCTTAAACTGAATTCTTTGGTTTTTAGAAACTCCATTTATCATTTACTACTTGCTATAATTTCAGATTTATTTTCCTCTACATAAATGTGTTCTTTATTATGAAATTAGTAATATACATCATCTAAACAGAATAGGTTCTGATCCTAAATAATTTAATAACATATTTTGACCCTTGCCTCTGATGAAAACTATTTCACAATTAATTTCCCTATTTTCTAAAACTATTCATTACTTAAAAATGTGTCCCTAAATGTGAATAATAAATTAAACAGATTCAATTTAGCCCAAAATATGTTTTTATCTCACTCCAAAGTTTTCTAAATACTGAGAAAGTTTTTAATTTAATTATGACAATATGTTTGTCCCACTTTTTAATTTTTTTAAACACTAGCCACATATTCAATTTCCTAATTTAAATACTAAACAGAGCTAAAAAGATAAACTCACCCCATTACAGGGTCTATAATATTATTTTCAGAATTTCCAGGGGTCTAGCTACACTTATCAGAGGTGTTTTTCCTAATTTTTATTAAGTCCAGGGGCTAAAACTGATTTTTAAATGAATTTACATGATTTTCTGGAGTTCCAGGGGCTAGATCAGAAGTTTCCGGGGCTAGCTCTTATTTCCCGAGAACCCCAGGGGGTAGCACGTAAGATTTCCAGTCTCTATAACACGGGGCTGACGTGGACCGTCCGATTTTAAACCGACGGCTGAGATTATAACGCCGAACCGGTACGCGGGGGTTTAAACCCTACCGTGCGATTCAAAATAAACGGCGCACAAGCGGCCACGTCGCTCTAATCGAGCGAGGGCGGCGCTGCCGGCGGCGCACGGCGGCGGGAAGCGGCGATCTCGCCGGAAACTTTCGGATCCTCGAGAATTCTGCCTAGAACTGTGATCTTATGGCATAGATCGGTAGAGGGGAGGTCGGGGATGTCACCTCGGGGGTTTTCTTGAGCTCGGAGGTCCTGCAAAGTGATCGGCGACGAGGTCCGAGGCAAAACCACGGCGAAGCTCGTCGGCGCTGCGTTTACACCGCAAGTCACCGAGTTTTCTGCACCTGCAAGGTTCCCCGGAGGCGGTGGATCAAGACCAGCGAGTTAGATCGGAGTTTCCGAGCTTAGATCGGCCAGAATTCACCGGAGAAGTCTCGGTTCTCAACGGAGTAAAAATCAGCGATCGCGTGGGAAAAACAGAACGAGACCGGGGTTTTTATAGACGGGGGAGGGCGGCGGGGTGGTTTAGATCATGTCCGCGTCGGCTACGAACAGAATTCAGCGGGGTTTACGTCGAAATCCCGATCGGTTTCGATTCGGGCGCGGGGGAGTTCGGCGCGGCGCGAGGTAGACGAAGATCGGTGGGTCCCGCCTGTCAGTGTGAGAGAGCGCGGGCGCGCGGCTGCGGGCTGGCGCGGGGTAAGTTGGGCCGGCTGGTGGGTTTCGGCCCACTGGCCGGTTTTTTTCTGTTTTCTCTTTTTCTTTTTCCATTTCTTTTCTGATTTGAGTTTAATTTGAATTCCAGTTTGAATTTGAATTTTTGCAAAACATGCAACACGTCCAAAAATTTTTAAATTCCCCTCTTAACATGATTTAAGGTTTTGAATCAAAATTTTGGGGTGTTACAAACTTGATCAGCTTGGGCCGCACACGGATCGGTCCTCAATCGACACGGATAGGGCTGCGCCCACAAGACTTCCTCTTGCTGCGCCCTAGCCCCTGCCTAGTCTCATTTTCTTACTAAAGTGATCTCACATCACTCGAACCAATCCCGTGTGTCCCAAAGCCTAACTCGCGAGTAGATTCCAACTACTCGACTTGTACTGAAGTTTTATGAATCATTAAGCATAGCCTGTCTACTCGAGGTCTTAGACACTACCCTCACTCTTGTAGGAAAATTCTGGTTATGCAATTGGGGTTTCATCCATCCTACACCTAATGCACACCCATACTTCATACTAAATATTCATAAAGCAAAACTTTGTGAAATTTGTTAATGCAAACCGGGGCTTGCCTTGTTGCTGCTGGTCAGTGGTTAGGGCTTCGTCCAGAAGAAGAAAGTCGAGCACTTCCAGAGTTTTCTCGCCTTCAGCGACTACACCTAAACGATATACTATATGTCAATTGAAATGCAATGTCTGAAATTGAATATGAAAAAGCCCTAACTCTAGCTAGCCCCCCCCCCCCCTTTGGCTCTGAAATTTTTATAGTGACATGGTAGGCTCTTAACCATAGTCTTTACCAAGTTTCATTTAAACAAAGTTCATTTGAGCTCTGTACAAATAAAAGCCTATTTGGTCACTATTAGGGTCTCTAAGGATTTCCAGGGATTTTCATGGCTCCAACCATTACTTTCTGGAAACTAGAGTTTGAGATGGTTCTAATGGAATTGGTTTCATGCATTTTTCTATTTTCTCAGGGCAGTATTTAATCGCACCATTAGGGGCACTAAACGAACTTGGATGGGTCTGAAAATTTTACTGTGAGTCAAGGATTTTCAAATGAACCTCCCAGCCATATTCCATAATTTTTCACAAAGTAATTCTCCAGATAAAATTCCCAACAGTTTAAAATTTAGGGATTTAATTCTGGGAAACCATTAAGTTTCATAAGCTGAAATTTGTGTTGCTGGAAAGTACTCAAAAAGTTGAATTCAGCAAAATTTAGTTCACTAAATTCGGAGCTTCCTAGCAAAAGTTATATGCATTTGAAGTTTGAACTAAACTGGAAAATCCCAAAAATGTTTAAACTCTACGGGCGGGCCCCACTCTTTAAACCGGCCCACTGAGAGCGGCCACACCGCAGTCCACGGGGTTTTACCCGTGCTTCCACGCCAGATCCTGGCCGCAAAATGGATCCCCGCTGGAAACACGGAATGACCGGTGGACCCGTCCCCCTTCGTCTACCTCGCGACACCCCGTGACTCCCGCAGCGGCGCTTCGCCGGAGAACTCGCCGCCGGCCATTTCACTGCACGACCTTCGATGAATTTCGCCGCCTGTGCCCAACTTTGCTCGGGGAACACGTTGGTGTACTCACCAAAGCTCGGCGATGGCCGGAACCACGCTCGTGACGATGATAGCAGCGATCCCTACTCCGACGATGTCGCTCGAGCTACTCAGGGCCTTATTTGTTGGAACGGTTTGCTCCTACAGCTACACTGTGGCATGCTGAGCACGAAAACGAACTTGGTTTGCCATGAAAATGGCCGGAGCTAGGACTTCACTGTTGACCTAGGGCTAAAATGGCAGATGCTCGAAAAAGTCGAATAGCAGCGCCAAACTCGATGGTTTCTGATAGTCTTTGATCCTAGGTGGCCGTGGGGATGTGTAGACCATGTGCTTAGCTTGGTTTACACGGTGGTGGACCGATCACCACGAATTTTAGATTCTTGGCTAGCTAGGTTCTTTGAACACCGAGGACTAAACGTGGAAATTCTCTCCTGACAGGGCACGAAAAGTGGTAAGGTTTTCACCGTGAGTTCAAGCAGCCTCCGGCGCGTCTATTTGCTGTTGATCATCGGTCATGAGAGCGCCTGGATCAGCAGCGCCACCGAGGACCCTAGAGAGTGGCCGAAGAGTTGATGTTTTTGGTCGAGAGACGAAACTGCGTACGGGGTTCGGGGCTGCAGCGCTGGGTTTGCCTTCGTGAGCAAGCAGCGGCTGCGCGGCGCGCCAGCCTGTCGTGTGCTGAAGCGGTGGCACCCGAGCAGCTCGGTGGCATCGTCCAGTGAGGAGACTCGGGAGAAACCACACCGAGAGCTGGGTATATGGCGGTTCCCTCTGTTGCTCAGGCTGACTGGTGGGCCCCTTCTCCCCCTTCTCTCAATTTCCTTTGTTGCTGCAAATATCCCATCTACTCCCTCTTAAATGGTAAGCTTAGCCACCAAGTCAGAGAGTAAATTTGAATTCACCAAAATGAAATTGGTTTGGCTGAATTTGCTTCGTATTTGAATTTGAAATTCAAATTCAGTTTTGAATTAATGCAAATTTAGATCCCGACAAGATTAAGTCCAATGGGGATGAAAATTGATGGACTAACTCAGAAAAATGTGCTGAGTTTGAATATGAAGTCAACTTTTGAATTCAAGTGATGAAAGTGGCTGCAATTTGAATTTTCATTCAAATTGGCCCCTTTTTGAAATGTCTCCAAAAGTGCCTCAAAAAGTATTGGATTTGCATGAAATTTGGCCTGAGCCTTCCCAAGAATATATAAGGTCTAGGGGTGAGCTCAACCTTTCATGTGTATGTGTATGACTCCTACTTTTTGAAATTTGGGCTTTCCCCTCTAATCACCCTCTTGATGGTGTTTACTTGCTCTTCACAAGTGTTCATGAGCTCTCCACAAAATGAGCTCTGGTGTTGTGAGGTGATGAAATGAACCCTTTTGCAAGTCACTTTCTTTGGCTTTTACATCCCTCCCCCCTTAAAAGAATCTCATCCCGATTATAAAATAAGAGACGATGATGTAAGAGGACATTACCCGTGATGAGACGCGAGGAAATCCGGGTAGTTGGAGCGAAGGAATTCCTCGCTCTCCCACGTCGCTTCTTCGGCGGTGTGGTTACTCCACAGTATATTGTAGAACCACAGCATTTGGATACGTGTGGTCCGAGCCTTCTCATCAAGAATTGCCACCGGATATTCAGCATACGTCAAATCCGGTTGCAACTCGCCGATGTCTTCTGTGGGAACAGCAGCTGTATACTTCAGATATTTCTGTAGTTGTGAAACATGGAAAACATCGTGAACACCAGCGAGAGATGCTCGTAGCTCTAGTCTATATGCCACTGGTTCACACTTCTCGGTGATAGCATAGGGTCCAATGAATCGGGGAGCGAGCTTCCCCTTCACGCCGAATCGGTGCACGCCTTTCATCGGAGATACACGAAGGTACACGTGTTCCCCGACGTCAAAGTGCAGTGGCCTACGCCTGTTATCAGTGTAGCTTTTCTGCCGGGATTGAGCGGCCTTCAAGTTGGCTTGAATCATCCGAATGCGCTCTTCGGCGTCGTTCACCACATCAACCCCGAATGTGACCCTTTCACCGGACTCGCACCAGTTCAGTGGGGTGCGGCATTTGCGACCATAGAGAGCCTCATATGGTGCCATCTTGAGAATCGCTTGATAGCCATTGTTGTACGAGAATTCTGCCAACGGTAGATGATCATCCTAGTTTCTACCGTGGTGGATGGCACACGCTCTCAACATGTCTTCTAGTACTTGGTTCGCCCTCTCAGTCTGTGGTAGGCGGAGCTTCTAATCAGCTTAGTACCCAAAGCAGCGTGCAACTGCTCCCAGAAACGAGATACAAATAGTGCCCCTCGGTCTGAGACTATGGTCTTGGGTACTCCATGCAAGCATAGGATTCTTGCAATATACAACTCCGCATATCTGTTGGCATGGAAATGTGTATGCACGGGAATGAAGTGAGCTGACTTGGTTAACCGGTCAACGATTACCCAAATGGAATCATGCTTGTTGGAAGTCAGGGGTAATCCCACAATGAAATCCATGCCCACTTTCATGCTGGAATTTTTAGGGGTTGCAACAGCCCTGATTTCCTCATATGATCCGCTTTCACTCGTCTACACGTATCACACTCGGATACATATTTAGCCACTTCCCGCTTCATCCGTGTCCACCAAACTCTCTTTTTCAAAGCTTGGTACATTTTGTTGCTACCCGGATGAATGGAGAATTTAGACAAGTGAGCTTCATCAAGGATCTTCTTCCTCAGCTCCATATCTCGGGGTACGACTATGCGGTCATTGAACCACCGCGTCCCCTCATTATCTTTCCGGAAACATTTGATTTCCCTGTTGTCTATCCGTCTCCGGAGATGTGCCATGCCCTTTCCACTTTCTGAGCTGCAATGATCTCCTCCCTAATGGTAGGGATGAGGGCAAGGTTGTAGAGTGACCCATAAGGAACCAAGTATAAACTCGGCTCTTCCTCGTCCACCGGTGTAATGGTGAGGTTATGGACATGTGATTTCCAACTCAGTGCGTCGGCAACCACATTCGCCTTGCTGGGGTGGTAATGAATATCAATCTCATAATCTTTGATTAGTTCTAACCACCTTCTTTGCGTCACATTCAGCTCCTTCTGGGTGAAAATATATTTCAAGCTCTTGTGGTCGGTGTAGAGGTGCACCAAATTCCCCAGGAGATAGTGCCTCCACATTTTCAGCGCCAAAACCACAGCAGCAAGCTCAAGATCATGAGTCGGATAGTGTTGCTCATGGTTTCCAAGCTGGCGTGAGCCATATGCGACCACACGTCCTTCCTGTATCAACATGCAGCCGAGCCCGATAGCGGACGCATCACAATACACGTCGAAGGGCTTGGTCGTATCCGGTTGAGCTAAGACCGGGGCTGTTGTGAGATGCTCTACCAATGCTTGGAACGCTCCTTCACATGCTGCACTTCAAACATATTTTGTTCCCATCTTCAAGAGTTCTGTCATCGGCTTAGCAAGCTTGGAGAAGCTTGGAATGAATCTCCGGTAATTTCCTGCTAACCCGAGGAAGCTTCTGACTTCATGGACAGAAGTAGGGGCTTTCCATTTCAGCACTTGTTCCATTTTGCTTGGATCAACCGCAATGCCTTCCGCTGAGATGATATGTCCCAAAAATGGCACCTGGCTGATCCAGAACTCACATTTGCTGAACTTGGGATAGAGCTTGTGGTCTCGCAATCATTGAAGAACGATTCTCAAGTGTTCGGCGTGTTCTGCATCTGTCATGGAGTAAACCAAGATATCATCAATGAACACAACAATGAACTTGTCCAGATCCGGCATGAACACCGAGTTCATGAGATACATGAAATGTGCCGGAGCATTAGTGAGACGAAAAGACATGATGAGGTATTCGTATAAGCCATATCTTGTAAAAGAAGGCCGTCTTTGGAATATCCTCCGCCCAGATTTTTATTTGATGATATCCAAAGCGAAGGTCCATCTTGGAGTGTAACACCCTCAATTTCGTATCCATGCACGCATACATATTTCATATAGAGAAACATTTTAAATAAAGTAGAACGGGAGAAAGATAGCTAAAAGGAACCAATTCTAATTCACCGAGGAGCGCTGTCGACACTTCCCGCGGCCCGCTGGCCACGTGGCGTCTTCGGAGCTCATCCCTGCGGAGGGGGTGAGGTCCGGCAATGCTGGCCACGTGGCAGGCTCGGAGATCGCCTCTGAGGAAGGGGCGAGGTCCGGCCCCGCTGGACACGTGTTGCCTTCGGAGCTAGTCTCTGCGGAGAAGCGAGGCTCAACCCCGCGGGACATGTGTTGGCTTCGGAGCTAGTCTCTACAGAAAAGCAAGGCCCAGCTCCGCGGGACACGTGGCGCTTTCGGAGCTCACCCCTGTGGAAGGGATGAGGTCCGGCTCCGCCAAACACGTGGCACTCTCGGAGCTCACCTCTGAGAGGTTTGGTCCGCTGGACACATGTCACCCCCGGAGCTCGCCTCTGAAAGGTCCGATGCTGTTGGACACGTGGCACTCTCAGAGCCCACCTCCGAGGAGAGGGTAGGTACGGCACTGACACGTGGCGCCCCCAGAGCTCGCCTCTGCGGGAGAGGAAGGTCCCGCCAGACACGTGGCGCACGCGGAGCTCGCCTCTGAGGGTGAGGGAGGTCCGACCCCGCCAGACACGTGGCGCACGCGGAGCTCGCCTCTGAGGAAAAGGGAGGCTCCGCCCCGCTGGACGCGTGGCAGGTACGGAGCTCGCCTCTGAGGAGAAGCAAGGAGCGGTCCCCGCTGGTCACGTGGCTCCTCTGGAGCTCACCGCTGTGGAGGTGACGAGATCCTTAAGCGGTTTTTCTCCTGTGCGCGCAGGAATACCCGATACTGAGGAAACCGACACGATTTCCACGTAGCTACCACACTAAATCAATTGGAGATAGGTTTGTTAAGATCCAAAACATATTGAATAGGACTCTTATTTGAAATCCAATCAGAGTAGGACTCTTCTTTCATCCCTTATAAATAGAACCCAAAACACCCTGGCCGCAACCACGTACCTATTTTCCACCTCCCGAGTCGATGAGAAAGATTAATGGTAGGTTGAGACATGGAAAGTGGTGAATTATGAAGGAGGTATGTTGCTGTTTTACTTAAATATATGTTGGGATTAAGTTCACTTAAGGAATAGTTGCTGTTTTTATCGTGTTTGTGAAATAAACTTTGCTTTCTGCAATGAGCCTTATGTTCCATACCTTTCTGTAAGCAACATGTCATATTCCCGCACTTGCTGAGTACACCATGTACTCACCCTTGAATTATCATGCAAACATCAGCAACAGGAGAAGAGTACTTCGAACATCATGTGGAGTACTAGGCGTGCGAACTACCGTCAACTTGCCTGTGGAGTTGGAGATGGAGCCGTTGCTGTTTAGTTGCTTCCGCTATCGTTTAGAGACTTCCACTGCTAGAATATGTTTAGAGAATTCCGCTGCAAGAATAAGTTAGAGATTGATGTAATAAAGTACTTAAACCCTATTATTCGTGGTTATATTCTGAATTCAGTTTGTGGATTAAACGTGTATGTGTGATGAACATCCTGGGCACACATATGCATTAGCTGCGCTCCGTGTTTTACGGGACCGGACGTCACAGATTGGTATCAGAGCCACGTTGGCCGTAGGACGCAAGCCTAGGTAGAATGCAAAGATTGGTATCAGAACCACATTGACCGTAGGATGCAAGCCTAGGTAGAATGGACACTCTAAAAACACATAGGCAGACCCTTCTAAACTTCTATTTTCGAAAGTTGCTTGCTGCTACACTTCCTTGTCAATTCAGCCACCGCAAAGTGCTACTCTCAGCCCCTCTTTTCTCTTCTTTTGGACAGCCACACTTTTGCTTCCCTGCTCTATAACTTCTGATGTATTGGAGGTATTTCTTCCTTCTTAAAGCTTTCTCATGTCCCATTTATAGATGGCGCTGGTGTTCCCGATCAACGCCATCTAACCATACATGGACTGCCAACTCACTATGGCGTGCGCCCATGCATGGACCACCCCGTCACATGGAGGGAACAACACCAGTTTAGGACTCCCATTGAATAAGCTTGAATAGGAGTGGTGTGAACTTTTGTGATGATTGCTTGTGTTTGAGTGCTTAGTGTGAGTTGTGGGACGCTTCAGAGTTGTCCACAGCCACACATAGTAGAGAGATGTGAGGTGTTTCAGCACTTGTTCACATCCTCATTAATAAAAGAAGTTATTTAGTTCATAACCCTTGATGCATATAGTCGGGGGGATCAATCTAAACTTCTAACTTCTATTCCACTCAACTCTCTCTCACAGATGGTGAGAGAAAACGCAGGCCGTCAATGAAGGAATGTTCGTGGCAACCAGGAACCACCAGAGGATGACCATGATGAAGTTCCTGAGAATGTTAACCCCGGGACTGATGCAAACAACCTTGAACGGTTGATGGCTATGCAGAATCAGCTCATGCAAACTATGATCCAAACTTTGGGTCAGCTGCAAGCCAACAACAACCACAATCCTAACACTATTCCTGCACGACCACCACCACCACCGCCACCACCGCCGGCTCACAACAGACTGGGAGAGTTCATGAGGACTCGACCACCCACTTTTGCACAAGATAATGATCCCATGGAGGCTGATTATTGGTTGAAATCCATGGAGAAGAAGATTGCCATTGTTCAGTGCAATGATCGGGAGAAAGTTCTCTTCGCATCGCACCAACTTATGGGAGCAGCCGCTGACTGGTAGGACGCTCTTTGCAATGCTCATGACAACCAGGAGACTATCACTTGGGCTGAGTTCAAAGAGAGTTTCCGCTCTCATTATGTCCCTGCTGGAGTCATGATGCTCAACAGGAAAGAGTTCGAAGGTCTCCGCCAAGGAAAGAAGAGCGTGAATGAGTAACTCAACAAGTTCACGCAGCTTTCAAGGTATGTCCCGAGGATGTCAACTCGGATCAAAGGATGCAATACTTGTTCATTAGAGGGTTGAACAATGAGATCCAAGTTCAATTGCTCAACAATGACTATGCAAACTTCCAGAAGCTAGTTGACAAAGCTATAGTGGTTGAGAGCAAGATCTGTGAGATCGAGCAAGAGGACAAGAGAAAGATGCCATACCAGCCACAAGGGAGCAATGTACGTCCCCGTTTCATGCCCCCAGCTGCACCACAGTATGGCTCGTCCGCTTCTACTTTTCGCCCCAATCAACCACCACAGCAACGCCCTGCTATGCAAGCACCTCATGTGCCTTTGCCTACTGCGCCCCGTCCCGACATGGGCGCATATGCTCAAAACCACCCTCGTCCAAACGTTCCTGCTGTCTTGGGCAACAAGGCATGCTTTGCACACGGAGAGACGGGACACTTCGCAAGTCAGTGCCTGAGGAAAGGCCTTGGACAGCCGACCAACGCGCCCAAGCAGAACCCACGGCCAAACGGGGGAGCTAATCAAGGTAACCATGGACAGCAGAACTACGCTCGTGGCAACGTGAATCATGTCTCCACTGAGGAAGCGCAACAGGCTGAGGACGTCGTGATTGGTATGTTCCTTGCCAACTCCAACCCAGCCACTGTTTTATTTGATTCTGGAGCATCGCATTCATTCATATCATCCAAGTAGGTTGCCAAGTATAACCTGCCCATGTCACACATGAAATATACTATGTTGGTTATTTCTCCTGGTGGAGAGATGAGGACTAATATAGTATGTCTGAAAGTAAACCTTAAAATAAGGGGGGTAGACTTCCTTGCCAAACTTATATTGTCTTGGATTCCCAAGGACTTGATATAATACTTGGAATGGATTGATTAAGCAAGCACAACGGAGTAATACAATGTGCTAAGAGGAGCCTGCAGTTGACAAATGAGCACAGAACTCGTATTGAGTTCGAGTCAGCCCAACCGGCAACGGAGAAGGCAACGCTGAACCACGTCGAAGTAGCAACATTTGAAAGCATTCTGGTGGTTCAAGAATTTTTGGACGTGTTCCCGGAGGAACTTCCAGGTATGCCACCTAGGGCCATTAAGTTTGCCATTGATTTGGTACCTGGAACTGCACCTATAGCAAAGAGGCCATATAGGATGCCCGTTAATGAACTAGTGGAACTTAAGAAGCAAATTCAGGAGCAGCTAGAAAAGGGTTTTATCCGCCCAAGCTCGTCACCGTGGGGAGCCCCCGTGCTCTTCGTTGACAAGAAGGATGGGAACCAAAGGATGTGTGTGGATTATAGGTCTCTCAATGAGGTGACGATCAAGAATAAATACCCGCTGCCCCTTATAGAAGACCTGTTTGACCAAATGAATGGTGCCCGAGTTTTCTCCAAGATTGATCTTTGGTCGGGATATTTCCAGCTGAAGATTAAGCCCTCCGACATACCCAAGACTGCCTTTCGAACACGGTATGGTTCGTATGAATATACCATTATGTCTTTTGGGTTAACGAATGCACCCGCATACTTCATGTACCTCATGAATAAGGTCTTAATGGATTACTTGGACAAGTTCATCGTGGTTTTCGTCCACGACATCATGGTGTATTCGAAATGCGAGGAGGAACATGAAGAACATTTGAGATTGACATTGCAAAAACTGCAAGAGCATCAATTGTATGCCAAGCTCAGCAAATGTAAATTTTGCCTAAAGGAGATATCGTTCCTAGGCCACATCATCTCCGAGGAAGGAGTGTAGGTTGATCCCGGAAAAGTGGGAGCTGTTCTGAAGTGGAACCAACCGCAGAATGTGAGGGATATTCAGAGTTTTCTTGGGATGGCTGGATACTATCGCCGGTTCATCAAGGATTTCTCCAAAATAGCGAAGCCTATGGTTGAATTGCTAATGAAGGGAAAAACATTTCAGTGGACACCAGCGTGTCAAGAAAGCTTTGAGGAGCTCAAGAAAAGGCTAACCACAGCGCCGGTTTTGGTATTTCCGGACGTGAGCAAGAGCTTTGACATATATTGTGACACATCAAGACAAGGTCTTGGATGTGTGCTCATGCAAGAAGGACAAGTGGTAGCCTATGCGTCAAGACAATTAAAGAAACACGAGCTGAATTACCCCACGCATGATTTGGAACTCGCAGCCATGGTGCATGCATTAAAGATTTGGAAACATTATATCCTTGGCCACCGATGTGAAATCTATACAGATCACAAAAGCCTCAAGTACATATTCACGCAAACGGATTTGAATTTGAGGCAACGTCGATGGTTGGAACTCATCAAGGATTATGATGTTGGAATCAACTATCACCCCGGAAAGGCCAATGTAGTAGCTGATGCATTGAGCTGAAAGGGAGCATGTCACCAACTCATGGTTCGGGAGCTACTGCCCGAGCTGCGCAAGGAGTTCGAACGGTTACATCTCGGGTTCATGAACGAGGTGAAAGTGATGGAACTCCATTCCTCGCTGGAACATGAGATACGAGATGGCCAAGCCACGGATGAGGAAATCAAGGAGATCAAGGAAAGAATCCGACAAGGCATAGAAAAGGACTTCAAGGAAGACGAGAAGGGTACGCTTTGGTTAGGAAAAAGGATTTGTGTGCCTAACGTGAAGCACATCCGTGACACGATATTAAAGGAGGCACATGACTCACCTTATTCCATAAATCCCGGCAGTACAAAGATGTACAAGGACCTGAAAATTTGCTATTGGTGGGATGGTATGAAAAGGGACATAGGTGAATATGTTGCCTTATGCGACACGTGCCAACGGGTGAAGGCCGAATATCAAAGACCCGCTGGACTGTTGCAACCATTGAAAGTACCCGAGTGGAAGTGGGAAGACATCAGCATGGATTTCATCATCGGATTACCACGTACTCGGTCGGGTTACGACTCCATCTGGGTTATTGTGGACCGATTGTCGAAAACAGCCCATTTTCTTCCAGTTAGAACCACGTACCGCGTCAGGGAACTAGCCGAGCTGTATATGGAGAAAATCGTGTGTCGTCATGGAGTTCCGAAGAGGATAGTTTCATATCAGGGTACCCAATTTACTTCTAGGTTCTGGAAGAAGCTGCATGAAGCTATGGGCACACAACTGGATTTCAGCTCCGCTTATCACCCGCAAACTGATGGACAAACTGAGAGGACAAACCAAATTTTGGAAGATATGTTGAGAGCCTGCACCTTGAAACATGGGCGTAGTTGGGATAGGAGCTTGCCATATGCTGAGTTCTTATACAATAACAGCTATCAAGCCAGCTTGAAGATGTCACATTTCGAAGCATTGTATGGTAGACGGTGTAGAACGCCGCTGTTCTGGAATGAGACCGGAGAGAACCACGTATTTGGACCCGAAGTGTTGCAAGAAGCTGAGAAGCAAGTCCAAACGATACGAGAAAATTTGAAGGCTGCTCAGTCACGACAAAAAGGTTATGCAGACAATAGGCGAAGAAAGTTGACCTTCGAAGTAGGAGACTTCCTGTACCTTAAGGTATGGCATATCCGTGGCCAACGATGTTTCAACATGAAAGGCAAGTTAGCACCTCGCTACATCGGGCCATTTAAGATTTTGGGCAAGCGAGGAGAGGTAGCTTATCAATTAGAGCTCCCAACACACCTCTCCGACGTGCATGACGTGTTTCACGTATCCCAACTCAAGAAGTGCTTGAGAGTACCAGAGGAACAAGTACCAATGAATGAGCTCGAGCTTCAAGAGAATCTGACCTATGTAGAGCACCCTGTCCAAATTTTGGACGTTAAGGAAAGGGTCACGAGGAACAAAGTGATCCGTTGGTACAAGGTACAGTGGAGCCATCACACGGAAGCCGAAGCTACATGGGAGCGTGAGGAGGACCTCAAGGCAGAATTCCCTCACCTATTCTCTACTCTATCGAATCTCGAGGGCGAGACTCAGTTTAAGGGGGGTAGGTTTGTAACACCCTCAATTTCGTATCCATGCATTCATACATATTTCATATAGAGAAACATTTTAATAAAGTATAACGGGAGAAAGTTAGCTAAAAAGAGCCAATTCCAATTCACCGAGGAGCGCTGTCGACACTTCCCGCGGCCCGCTGGCCACATGGGGTCTTCGGAGCTCATCCCTGCGGAGGGGGTGAGGTCCGGCAATGCTGGCCACATGGCAGGCTCGGAGCTCGCCTCTGAGGAAGGGGCGAGGTCGAGCCCCGCTGGACACGTGTTGCCTTCGGAGCTAGTCTTTGCGGAGAAGCGAGGTTCAGCACCGCGGGACACGTGTTGGCTTCGGAGCTAGCCTCTACAGAAAAGCGAGGCCCAGCTCCACGGGATACGTGGCGCTTTCGGAGCTCACCCCTGCGGAAGGGATGAGGTCTGGTCCGCTGGACACGTGTCACCCCCGGAGCTCGTCTCCAAAAGGTCCGACGCTGTTGGACACGTGGCACTCTTGGAGCCCACCTCCGAGGAGAGGGGAGGTCCGGCACTGACACGTGGTGCCCCCAGAGCTCGCCTCTGAGGGAGAGGGAGGTCCTGCCCCTCCAGACACGTGGCGCACGAGGAGCTCGCCTCTGAGGGAGAGGGAGGTCCGACCCAGCCAGACATGTAGCGCACGCGGAGCTCGCCTCTGAGGAAAAGGGAGGCCCCGCCCCGCTGGACGCGTGGAAGGTCCAGAGCTCGCCTGTGAGGAGAAGCAAGGAGCGGCCCCCGCTGGACACGTGGCGCCTCCGGAGCTCACCGCTGCAGAGGTGATGAGATCCTTAAGCGGTTTTTCTCCTATGCGCGGGGGAATACCCGATACTGAGGAGACCGACACGATTTCCATGTTGCTACCGCACCAAATCAATTGGAGATAGGTTTGTTAAGATGCAAAACAAATTGAATAGGACTCTTATTTGAAACCCAATCAGAGTAGGACTCTTCTTTCACCCCTTATAAATAGACCCCAAAACCCCCTAGCCGCAACCATGTACCTATATTCCACCTCCCCAGTCGACGACTTGGAGACCCTAGCTTCCAACTCACCAAGTTAACCCCCTTCGCCGGAGTTCAGCCACTGGTGGGACCGCCGACGAGCCCTGTCACGATCACCGTCGCCGGAAGAGAGCCGATGATCTGTCCTGCTTCCATTGCTAGGAGGAAGGCCGAGGTAGGTCTTCGTTACCACCTTATGACATCATCGCGGTTTCTACGCATCCGTTTCTTCGAACAGAAGCTTTTTCGTGTGGACAGATCACGTGTTGATCGATTTTTGACGGTGGTATTGATCTAGATCTTGAGTCAAGATCATCACCATGTCTACACTTGATCCTTACACCCTTGTTCACCATAAAACCCTATGCAAGCCCAGTAAAACATGCAAGAACACGTACAAACTGATCTAATAAAACATCATCATAGGATTTGCACCATTGCATCTTGAGTAAAGTTTGTGCATGATGATTTATTGCTGTAAATCTTGTATGTGCGTGATCGTGAGTAGAAGGACAAGCTCGGGAAGCCATCTATGAAGAACTACAGCACCGAGACTTCGAGGCACGTGAGCAACAAGAGTCATAGGAGCAAAGCAAGTGACCCTTGACCATATTGATCCCATGTTTTGAAAACTGTTTTGTTTGCGAAAATGTGTATGCTTGAGTCAACTTGATGGAAACCCTTTTATAGGAGTTTACTAGTTTTGTTAACCATCCTTGTCGCTGGGAAAGTTGATGAGTCGGGTATGGTCGTTTTTCCTTTTTGCTTCGCTTAAGCTGTGGGATACGGGAAGGCGAAGTAGAACATGTCTAAGTACTGCACTTATATGAATAATGATAATGAGAACTTGATGATAATAATGAGCATAGAATCGTTGGTTTGTGGATGTGGTAGAATGAGATGGTGGTTTACATGCCATAGATCTAAGGACCGGTTCATGCCAGCACATGCCAGGAAAACAGTGCCACCACAAGGCCAAATATGGGTGCGGCTTAGCTGACTAATTAGGTAAGTTGCTAGATTGTTATGGACTGTGAAAAGCGCAGGGAATGGGAATCGAGAGAGGACTGCCCTGGGAACTGCATGGCACAAGAGGGGGCCCGTAGGTGGGAGAATGGTGATTCGAGCCTGCTGGTGAAACCTTAGTGAGTTCATACATCTAGTAGCCCCTTTGTAAAGGCTATTTTGTTATCTCTTGGCCATACACCGACGGTTGTGTACTGGTATAATGGAGGTTCTGCAGTCGCCGACGGGTGACGAAATCACAAACTTGTGGGTAAAGTGGTGCAACCTCTTAAGAGTGTAAAACTATCATGATAGCCGTGCTTACGGTCACAAGCGCCTGGCTAACTCACATGATTAGAGGGAAATTTGGGATGGTTATTTAGTTATGGTTATTTGGTTATGGATTATCGGGATTGGTTTCGGGACTGTTGAGTCATGACAATGAGTTTGGTTTTCGGTTATATGATTATGAGATGGATATGAACATGAGATGGTTATTATAATCATGAGATAAAGTTGAGGAAGATTAATGGTGGGTTGAGACATGGAAAGTGGTGAATTATGAAGGAGGTATGTTGCTGTTTTACTTAAATATATGTTGGGATTAAATTCACTTAAAGAATAGTTGCTGTTTTTATCGTGTTTGTGAAATAAATTTTGCTTTATGCAATGAAGCTTTTGTTCCATACCTTGCTGTAAGCTACATGTCATACTTTTCCCGCACTTTCTGAGTACGACATGTACTCACCCTTGCATTATCATACAAACATCAGCAACAGGAGAAGAGTACTTCGAAGATCATGTGGAGTACTAGGCGTGTGAACTACCGTCAACTTGCCTGTAGAGTTGGAGATGGAGCCGCTGATGTTTAGTTGCTTCCGCTATCGTTTAGAGACTTCTGCTGCTAGAATAAGTTTAGAGACTTCCGCTGTAAGAATAAGTTAGAGATTGATGTAATAAAGTACTTAAACCCTATTATTCGTGGTTATATTCTGAATTCAGTTTGTGGATTACATGTGTATGTGTGATGAACATCCTGGGCACACATATGCATTAGCTGGGCTCCGTGTTTTATGGGACCGGGCGTCACATGGAGAACACACTTGCACCCACAAGCTGATCAAACAGGATGTCAATGTGGGGCAGTGGGTATTTGTTCTTGATGGTGACGGCGTTGAGCGGCCGGTAATCCACACACAGTCTCAAGGTTTCATCCTTCTTCTTTACGAACAGCGCCGAGCATCCCCAAGGCGAGGAACTCAGCCTAATGAAACCTTTGCTCAACAGATCATTGAGCTGCTCTTTCAATTCAGCCAGCTCGTTCGGAGCCATTTTGTAGGGTCTCCTAGATATGGGAGTAGTCTCGGGTGCAAGCTCAATCTTAAACTCCACATCCCGTTTAGGTGGCATGCCCGAAAGGTCATCCGGAAACACATCAGGGTATTCCCGGACTACGGGGATGTCTTCCAGCTTGAGAGCTTCAGTGTTATGGGTTGCTGAAACTTCCGGAACTGGATTGTCTAGTATGAAGGACTGCGGACGGTGTAGTGGGGAGTTGAGGTGAACTGTCTGTGATAAGGTTTCTAGGACAGAGCCATGGTAACTTAGCCATGACATCCCTAAGATTGCATCAATCTTCTGCTCCTCAAGAATAAAATCATAGTGGTGGGATATATTTTCCCACCTAAGCACAGTGGTGCTTTCAGAATCATCATAGTTGCTGAAATCTTTCCTCCCGGTGAGCAAATCATATAAGAGAACTCGGTTGGAAAGACTTCCAGTTGATGCTTAACCACATATGATGCACTTATGAAGTTGTGGGTTGCACCAGAATCAAATAATATGATGATTGCTTGATCGTTGAGAGTGAACGTACCCGCCAGCATGTTTTCTCCCTCTGGGGCGTCCTCATTGTTGAGGTTGCGAACGCCCCCGGTTCACTGACCGACCTTCTTGACCGGAGGTCGGCCTCGAGCACCGCCCTGATACTGGGCTTGCCCGCTGCTATGCTCCCCCTGGGAACAGTCCTTCGAGAAATGGCCCGCCTGGCCACACGTAAAGCAAGTGTAGCGAGGCGGTTCTCCGCTGATCGTCGGACGGAAACCCAGGGCGCGTTGTGGCGGTGGAAACACCCGGGGCACCATCTGCTGCTGCTGCTGCTGCTGCGGTCGCGGTGGTGGCATCAGCGGTCGGAATGGAGGTGACTGGAAAGAACGATCCCCGAACTGCTGAGGTCTCGCCAGTGGATGCCACTGCTGACCGGATGGTGTTCGATACATCATGTGGTATTTCTGAGGAGCTTGACCCCCACTTCTGGGTGGAGTGCTGCGCTTCTGCTTCTCAGCCACCAACTCCCGCTGAGCATCTTCTTGCATGATCGCGGCATTAACAAGATCGTTGAATGTGCCGCGATTGCATTGGATGAGATGCGTCTTCATCTCGGGGTGTAATCCCTAATAGAAGTGCTCTCGCTTCTTCTCCTCGGTGGAGACATAATCCAATACATACTGCACCAGATGGTTGAAGGCATGGGAATAGTCGTGGGCACTCCTCCCGCCCTGCTTCAGCTCCAAGAACTCTTGGAACTTCCGCCTCATTATCCGGGAGGGATATGGTAGGCGCGGAACGCCCCTCAGAATTCTTCCCACTCCACGGCATGGCCAGCTAGCTGTGAGGCGACATAGTTCGCCCACCACGCACCAGCGGCACCGTGAAGCTGCTGCACCGCGAACAGAGTCTTCTGCCGCTCCGTACATTGGAGCAACACGAACTTGGACTCAATTGTCCGCAGCCAGTTGTCGACCTCCAGGGGTTCTGCTGCTTCAGTGAACACCGGAGGGTGCGTACTCATGAAGTCCGAGTACGTCACAACATGGGGCTCATGAGGCCCCCTATATTGACGCCCCCGCCCCCCCCCCCCCCCCGCCTGGGATGTATTTTGTACGATCGTGTGGAGCAGTTCGGTCTGCTCCTCACGATTACCCCACCAGGGCCGCGATCACATCCGCTAGTGTATGCTGAGGCGGCAGTGGTGGTTGTTGCTGCGGGGTGCTGTCGTAGGCAGGTGGCTGGGAGTCATCACCCCCCCCTGCTGGCTAGAGCCACCGACCTCATGCGTGGCCCGAGTGCAAACCATCTGCAACCATACGACAATAAAAATCAGTCCCACAACATACTTCATGCTGTTTAATAAAATAGGCATAAAACATAATGATAGTAAAACATGCGATACATCTCGTATACAGGGGTAATGTAATAACTTTGCACAAGCTACACCATTACCAGACCAAATACATGCTATTTTAATCCAAATTGACGGACTTCCTCTTTGGAAGTTCATCACAACTAGGTTTCGTCACTACGAGATGTTAATATCGCTTTGTCATCACGTATACTACCCTTTTATCTTCAATACCACACAAACATGGTCTCTAGCAAAAGAAAATTGAGTATGAAGCCTACTCAAATCTTTCGCTAGTTGAAGATAACCACTCATGAGTGTGTTCTATCTCATTGGGAGTACTTAAACCCCCTAGGGTACAACAATCTCTCAAATGGGTTCAACTGTCATCGCTCTGTTAGAATGAACAGTTTCTACATATTCCAGATTTTGTTCTGGTGCTGGGAATTTTCATGACTCGAGATGAATACCATGTTAAATTTAACTTCAGTATCTTCCCAACGAGTATTTGTTTGCCCTCAGATCAGCTCTGGTTAAAAAGTTATGGTAATTCAATGTCAACAGAATTTCTGGAAGAATTTCAACAGCACCTCCTTTGGAAGTTTCTGTTTTCAATTCTAATTTCCACTGAGTTTTGTGTTGAAATTGCAGAAACTTTGAATAAAAAAGATGTAACACATCTCCTACCCTTTTAAAAAATGTATCATATGATAATTTTAATTTTTTCTACGGGAAGTTATGCTCGAAAAATAGAACACTCCAGAGAGTGTTTTTAATCTGTCCTGGTTCTGGACAGTCTACAATCATCTGGAATTTCAGCCAGTTTAAGATGTTATTCTGCTCTGGAAGTCTACAACAAAGTTGTAGAGTACTTAAACACCTTTCCATAACTATATCCCACACCTCTATTGGCTAAATAATATGTTAGTTATGCTCTGTCAAATTTCAGCAAACTTGCTGCCCAAAACAGAGCACTCTGTTTTTCAATCCCTTCGAACTACACTGATCAACTATTGAGTTTTTCTACCCAACCAGGGTCCTACATGTTGAAACTTGGTGATTTTAGTTCCTGGTTGTCATTATCTTTCATGGACATGCTTATGATATGTCGGTACTACGTTCCTCACAAAAGGAAATCCTAACCGGATTATACGGCATATACGTCTCAATTGTGGCACTAAACGGTCTCTCGCACACGTATATTACACGCGATACATACGTGGTTAGTACCTGCTGAAGAACAAACAATAATGATGAACTCAAGGGTTATTTTCATTTCAGGCAGGTCCATATTTGAAAGTAAATACAAATGCCCGTATCATTGCCATACGGCCGTCCTTGAGTTAAGCCACGTCTCAAGGTATGTGATCGTGTTTTAACACCACACGACGGGGAACCCGAGTAGAGCGTGAACGGGGGTCATCACGGTTGGGAATTTTGTCACCCCAACAGATATCACCTACTGCCCTGCAGGGCACGCCGATGGCAAGCGCTGCGTATGTCCTCCTGGGCTATTTCTAGACGAACACACTATCGCGTTACTGACAACACGATGAGGTCTCCACTTACTTGCCTAATGCACGATAGGGATCAGCGGTTCATATGAACTCAGGAATATGAAGAGTCTAAGAGTTCCATATTAACGTCTCACACCAAGCTGTGAGACCTATCCCTGAACCACATTCCTTGTTAGGGGAGCATAGGTGTGTCGTTACATAATCAAAATTCAGAATTATAACACATATGTTAGTCTTTCCACTTTAAGTAACTATGCTATTGTAGTCCTTACTTGGGCAAACTAGCAAATCCTCACCGTAACCCTAAGTTTTCCCGTAATACAGTCCTTAATTAGTGTGCTATCCCCAATGCAGCTCTGATACCAGCCTGTGGCGGACCGGAATCCGCTCATCCAGGATCGCAGAGGGTGGTGCCTCACGATGTGACACCCGACAGCACACATCATAAGAATGATATTGTATTACATAGAAAACCAACTGAATATGTACAAAATAGTACAAGTCTTCAGTTACAAACTAGTAACTGGATTACAAAGTGGAAGCTATGTCTATACAACTCACACCCATCTATCTAGGAAAAGACAGTTGCCCTGCCCTAGGGACAACCCACACTAGCTGCACTCCTCAGCTCAGCGCGGCGTGTACGGCTCCCACTCAGCCATGGTCCACGACGGAGGGTAGCCCTCGCCGGTGGACTCGTATCCCAAGTCCGTGGGATACTCCTCACCTCAAAAACACTTATAACAGCAACCGTGAGTACGATGACTCAGCAAGACTTAACCGACACATCTACACATGAAACTCTATATGCAGGTTATAACAAATATAGGATGGCATGTTGCAGTGAAAGACCCACCTACAAGTTCATCCTTAATTCATATTTTATCCACAAATTATCCGTTCATGAAATCTGAAATTTAGTGAGCAATATTTGGTGGCACACATGTAGCAATACAATTTAATCATATCAGCAATATTGAATCATACCATTTCATATATTAGCCTATGTCATGACTCAGTGACCAAGTGGTACTCATCACCGCGTGGGACGGCAAATCGACTCGATATACACCTGCAGGGATACCCAAAGAGCACGTCACGTACGCCCACCCGTGGAGCTGCACAGCACACTCTCTCGATGTCGTACGGGACAGCCTTTCACCCAACAGCCCAAACGTCGAACCAGTCGCGCCGAAACGGACAGGAGGTTCCCTACACGGAGCATCTCTCAATGCCCGTTAGCAGATTTCCACCTTATTGCCCTCAACCTACACCTATAAATCGGTGTGTTATGCCTCGACGCCCGGAGGTTTAGGTTACATCGGTTTACCGGGGCCCATATATCCGATATGCCTTTGGTACGTTCAAACTTGATCATGTAAAGGTCCCAAAATATGCATACAAAGAAACTCTTTTTTGCTCAAAGTTGGTTTCACATGTATGAAAAATGGGACTTGTTAAAAAAAGAACTTTTTCCACATGTGATAATACACATGAGAGCCTTCTTCACACAAGTTCAAATATTTATTTGAAGACTTGGAACCCAAGAGGGATCTAAAACTATGGTGGGAAGTTCCATATGGGTGAGGAAGCTAAAGTTAGATTTTGAGAACAAATTGTTCCACTCAAAAATTCAAATGAGTAACACAATTGTTTTCAAACTGTTGTTTTAAAAACCTCATTTGCAGCAGCCAAATCAAATATCAGAGTTCATATTTAAATTCCTTAGGTCCAAATTAGGGGGTAGACAAAGTCTCATGAGTTTTTGAAGGCGTTTGCTACCCATTTTCCAAATGGACTTAAATTTGCAATGAATTCAAATATACATTGGAATTTGGATGAAACTTGTCCAAATGTCCACAAACATTTCAGATTTGAATTCTCACCAGTTGATTTCCAGCATTTGCCAAAGTATGGAGATATTTGTGAGAAAAATAACGAGAGGAGATAAGAAGGGGCAGTGGGACCCACATGTCATAGGTCAATTGTGACTTGCACACTAAGTTTTTTGTGCTGTTTTCACTCCACCGAGAGGGCCTGCCGTGTGACACCGAGGGAGAGAAGGAGCTCCAGCGAGCTGCCTGCGTGCTTGCTCGTGAGGAAGGTTCCTTCCTCAGCAGATACAGCTCGACAATATCGTGGCTGCACAAAGCCAATTGCTTTTCCTTCTCTGCCTCATACGAGCACAGCCACAGCATTCGTTTCCTCACGCGCTCACCCGACAAAAACGCTGCTGCCCTCGGTTGATCGCTGCTGAGCGGTTCCCACCAGTTGGGCGCCCGGTTGAGAAGCTCAGAGGCTGCGCCGATGAGTCCCTGACGTCCTCAACAGGTCTCAGCTCGTCCCCGGCCGTTCCCCGTGCTGCTGAGCCATGTTTCTCCCGACAAAACAGAGCCATGGCGCCTCCACGTCGCCTGGCCATCTCCAAGCCTCCCCGACATGCTCCAAAGCTCACAGAGGTGCGCCAAGCAGTCTAGATACTCATCCCGTCGTGCCCCTGCTCTCCTCCGACGCCGGCTCGCCGGAATTTGATTTTTGGCACCGGCGCACGTATAGAACAGACCTTTGGTAAATCTTGAAATTCGCCCAAACTAATTGATCATCCCTCCTACAATTCAAACCACAGCAACTAGATGACCTAGCGCCCTCCCACGCCGAAGCACGAAGCAAACCGACCCTCCTATGCTCCGGGCGACGAGAAATCGCCGCCGGCGGCCAAAACTGCCACGGTCCACGGTGAAGACTAGTTTGCAGCCACTTTCTGCACAATTTGATCTCCGTTCCATGTTCCGAGAACCATAGGGATGCTGTAGGGCATCGTAGATCACCGGGAGATTCCTTGGACACGCGGGAACGCGTCCACGCCGAGCTCCCGAGCCGCCCCGCCGGTGCCGACCCACCTACAGCCGTTTTCATGCGGGGAAACCTTGCCCGGCAGCTGCGCCATGTTCCAAGGAGCATGTAGGGCGAAACCGGAGCTCGTTTGGTGGAGAAATGAGAGAGAACGAGCCATGCCACGCTTTCTGCCGGTGTGCACCCGCGGGCTCTGGCGGGAGGTTGAAGAAGCACCTGACCCGTGGGCCCCACGTGTGACTGTTCTGTTTAAAATCAAACAGAGAGTTGTTCAAACTTGTAAAATGCATAACTTGGTGTAGGAAGCTCAAAAAATAGTGAGATAAATTTTGTTGGATTCCTCTAAGAGAGTACAACCCAATATTTATGAAAATCCCCGGTTTTGGCTCATTAATTCATATAAGGAAAAATCTTGTAGCAATTTTTCCAGGAGCTCTGTGTATTGAAAAACTCCCAAATTTGGGCAGGAGATTCCTCCAAAAATTCCTGAACTCCAGTAAAATTTTCAGAAGCATTGGACCTCATTTGCTTGGCCAAATGTGGGGTTAATACCTTATGACTCTGAAAATTGGGAGAATAAACAGAGTTCAATTTCAGAATTTTTCCCCATACTTTAGAACCTCATAACTCTTGCTAGGAAGCCCCAAATTTAGTGATTCAAATTAGGTTGGATTCATATTGAATAGCTCTGTCCAAATATACAACCCAATTTGTATTAAACGCATTATTTAATTCTGGAAAATTCTTTAAAGCTTTTCAGCAAAAGAATTTGTGAGGGAGTTTGGCTCATCCAAAAATCCTCAAAATTTTCCAGAATACTATTTGGGATGTTACTGAACCCCTGTACAAGTTTCAGCTCAATTGGAGTTGATTTGCTCAGGGAAATTCAGTTTTGAACATGCTGTGTTCAATTGAATACAGAAACAATTTCAGAGAATTTCCAAAACTTGGAAATTCAGTTCTGGGCAGATCTTAGCTCCCAAAATGCTAGGAAAATTCATGCAAACTCTATGAGCCATAATTGAAATCGTAGTTCACTAAGTTTGGCATGAACATGGGTGTGATCTCATAATTAATTCTTCTTTGCTTAATTGCTTCAAAAATTATTCTGAACAAACCACTCAATGAAAAGTGCTAATTCTTGGTCCAGAGGGTTTTCTTGTGACAAGGAACTCACCTGAAAATTCTCAGCTCCATTGGAGCTATGGAGCACCCCAGTGCTGTTTAACCTCTTAAGGTGATTAATATAGAAGAGGGGGAACCACTTAGCACTAATCATGTGTTTAGATCCAAACCTAAACCACTAGCACCAGTGTCATTTTAAATTCTTAAACAGAGTTCCAGTGTTTGAAAACTTGTTATTAGAACGTGTAGCAAAGTATTTACAAGTAAACAATTGTGCATATACATTACGTGTAGCATGTACGTGGAGGAGTTGAAGTCATCGGAGTAGAGATCAAAGAAGGAGGAAAGCAGTTGATCAAGCACCAAGTGGTCGTCACTAACTGAACTGCATATATATATAAGTCACCTGCAAAACAAAGGCAAGCCCCGGTTTGCATAAAAAATTTACAAGCTTTTATTTGTATCCACTTTACTTAGTCTAGTAATTTGTTTATTGCATTAAGTCTAGATGGTATGAAGCTCCAAATGCATGACCCCGAAAACCATGGAGTTTAAATGTAGAATAGGTTATCAATTGATTATAACTGATGATCTCAAGTTAACAAAGTGGATTAAAAGAAGCAAAACTCGAGTAGGCAGTTTCTTACTCGTGAAACGGGGTTAAGGGGGATCAATCGGAAGAATTGGGAATTGATCCTCATAGTTGGGAATGGAGACCGGGCAGTGGATGGAAGGTCAAGGACGTGGTCCTGTGATCCTAGTCTATGTCTTAGTCGATTAAGGCCCGTTCTCGTGTGCGGCCCCGCTGGACAAGTTTGAGATGTGTACCGGATGCATACTGGCAATATGGGACCCAGGAAACCGATGTAACATGTTAACCTGGGTGTCGAGGCATACCTCACCGTCTGATGCCGATGCTGAAAGGATAGAGAAGTAGGCTCTACGAGAGTTTGCCATAGGGAGACTTAATCCCAGTCGGTGGGACCGGTTCGACATTTGGGTGTCATGTGAAAGGTTGCCACGTATGACGTCGGTGATGGTTGCTGTGTGCAACATCGAGCACGGGCGTACGTGTCATGTCAGCCGGGTGTTTTTGATTGCAATCACCGTCGCTCGCGGTAGTGAGCATACTTGTACACTGAGTCGTGACGTAGTAATAAACTGGGACACGTTAATATGCTTCGTGAGTAATCCTCATAATGGAGATGAGGAACGATCAACACTTCACTAAATTTAATTTCCACCTTGGGCTAGTAGCGTCGAGACGAAGCGTTTCTTGTTTGATTGTGGAGTCTCGACGTTAATGGCGTAAGGTCTGTATGAGTCTAGAATAGCTCACTAAAGTTACTTTCGCCTCGGGCAAGTGACATCGAGATAAAGCGTTTCTTGTTTGATTGTGGAGTCTCGATGTGAATTGCGCGAGGGCTATAAAAGTTGCTTAAAACTTGAAGTAAGGACTCTCCTTTAGCTCAAGTTCATCGTTTGTGCAAACTTCTATAATTCAGCCCTCTATTTTCATCATGTAGAGTTTCATGACTAGGGTGACGGGTCAGTCTTGCTGAGCTTCGTGCTCACAGATACTGCATAAGTTGTTTTGCAGGTAATAATGATACGCTGATAAGTACGGGTGGCCGATGAGACTCGGAGCTCTCCGAGTGGTGAACTCATGGCAACCCCTGCCGCTGCTACTGTGATAGTGTTGCTAGTGAGAAGGGTCCGCGGGCTGGACACCTTCTCTGTTGCTTAGCATAGGTATGAGACGTGAGTTGTAATAGTCTTCCTCTGTAGTTTATTTTGAGAAGTATTTGTAAAATTTACACTTTGTAAGCTTTCGCTTGATGTATGTAATATGATGCTTTATTATGTGTGCTGGTGGGTGCCGCATCGCACGGCACCACCCAATGCAATTCCCGGGCGAGGTGCCCCGTTCCCGTGAACCGGGACGGCGGGTCCTCACAGATCAGCGCGGGCCGCACACGGATTGGTCCTCAATTGACACGGACAGGGCTGCCCCCACAAGACTTCCTCTTTCTGTGCCCTAGCCCCTGCCTAGTCTCATTTTCTTACTAAAGTGATCTCACATCACTCGAACCAATCCCGTGTGTCCCAAAACCTAACTCGTGAGTATATTCCAACTAATCGACTTGTACCGAAGTTCTATGAATCATTAAGCATAGCCTGTCTACTCGAGGTCTTAGACACTACCCTCACTCTTGTAGGAAAATTCCGGTTATGCAAATTGGGGTTTCATCCATCCTACACTTAATGCACACCCATACTTCATACTAAATATTCGTAAAGCAAAACTTTGTGAAATTTGTTAATGCAAACCGGGGCTTGCCTTGTTGCTGCTGGTCAGTGGTTAGGGCTTCGTCTGGAATAAGAAAGTCGAGCACTTCCGGAGTTTCCTTGCCTTCAGCGACTACACATAAACGATATACTATATGTCAATTGAAATGCAATGTCTGAAATTGAATATGAAAAGGCCCTAACTCTAGCTATCCCTCCCCTTTGGCTCTGAAATTTTTATAGTTGCTTGGTAGGGTCTTAACCAGAGTCTTGACCATGTTTATTTGAAACAAAGTTCAGTTGAGCTCTGTACAAATAAAAGCCTATTTGGTCACTATTAGGGTCTCTAAGGATTTCCAGGGATTTTCATGGCTCCAACCATTACTTTCTGGAAACTAGAGTTTGAGATAGTTCTAATGGAATTAGTTTCATGTCATTTGAAGCATTCTAGATGAAGTTATGCCCTAAACACGATTTGAGAAAATCTGAAAAATGTTTTTGTATATTTTTCTATTTTATCAGGGCAGTTCACTTAATCACACCATTAGGGGGACTAAACGAACTTTTATGGGTCTGAAAATTTTACTGTGACTCAAGGATTTTCAAATGAACCTCCCAGCCAAATTTCAGAATTTATCAAAAAGAAACTCTCCAGATAAAATTGCCAACATTTTAAAATTTAGGGATTTAATTCTGGAAAACCATTAAGTTGCATAAGCTGAAATTTGTGTTGCTGGAAAGTACTCAAAAATCTGAATTCAGAAAATTTTAGTTCACTAAATTTGGAGCTTCCTAGCAAAAGTTATATGCATTTGAAGTTTGAACTAAACTGCAAAATCCCAATAATGATTAAACTCTGCAGGCGGGCCCACTCTTTAAACCGGCCCACTGAGATCGCGGCCAAACCGCAGTCCATGGGGTTTTACCCATGCTGCCACACCAGATCCTGGCCGCAAAATCGATCCCCGCTGGAAACAGGGACTGACCAGTGGACCCGGTCCCCCTTCGTCTACCTCGCGACACCCCGTGACTCCTGCAGCGGCGCTTCGCCGGAGAACTCGCCGCCGGCCATTTCACTGCACGATCTTCGACAGATTTCATTGCCTGTGCCTAACTTTGCTCGGGGAACACGTTGGTGCACTCACCGAAGCTTGGCGATGGCCGGAACCACGCTCGCGACGATGACAGCGGCGATCCCTACTCTGGCGATTGTCGCTCGAGCTACTCAGGGCCTTATTTTTTTGGAATGGTTTGATCCTACAGCTCCGCTGTGGGATTGTGAGCACGAAAACAAACTCGGTTTTCCATGGAAATGCCCGGAGCTAGGACTGCACCGTCGACTTAGGGCTAAAATGGTGGATGCTCGAAAAACTCGAATAGCAGCGCCAAAACTCGTTGGTTTCTGATGGTCTTTGATCCTAGGTGGCCGTGGGGATGTGTAGACCATGTGCTTAGCTTGGTTTACACGGTGGTGGACCGATAACCACGAATTTCGGATTCTTGGCTAGCTCGGTTCTTTGAACACCGAGGACTAAACGTGGAAATTCTCTCCTGACAGGGCACGAAAAGAGGTAAGGTTTTCACCATGAGTTCGAGCAGCCTCCGGTGCATCTATTTGCTGTTGATCGTCGGTCATGAGAGCGCCTGGATCAGCAGCGCACCGAGGACCCTAGAGAGTGGCCGAAGAGTTGATGTTTTCGGTCGCGAGACGAAACTGCGTACGGGGTTCGGGGCTGCAGCGCTGGGTTTGCCTTCGTGAGCAAGCAGCGGCTGCGCGGCGCGCCAGCCTGTCGTGTGCTGAAGCGGTGGCACCCGAGCAGCTCGGTGGCATTGTCCGGTGAGGAGAGTCAGGAGAAACAACACCGAGAGCTGGGTATATGGCGGTTCCCTCTGTTGGTCAGGCTGACTGGTGGGCCCCTTCTCCCGCTTATCTCAATTTCCTTTGTTGCTGCAAATATCCCATATACTCCCTCTTAAATGGTAAGCTTAGCCACCAAGTCAGAGAGTAAATTTGAATTCACCAAAATGAAATTGGTTTGGCTGAATTTGCTTCACATTTAAATTTGAAATTCAAATTCAGTTTTAAATTAATGCAAATTTAGCTCCCCACAAGATGAAGTCCAATGGGGGTGAAAATTGGTGGACTAACTCAGAAAAATGTGCTGAGTTTGAATATGAAGTCAAATTTTGAATTCAAGTGATGAAAGTGGCTGCAATTTGAATTTGCATTCAAATTGGCTCCTTTTTGAAATGTCTCCAAAAGTGCCTCCAAAAGTATTGGATTTGCATGAAATTTGGCCTGAGCCTTCCCAAGAACATATAAGGTCTAGGGGTGAGCTCAACCTTTCATGTGTATGTGTATGACTCTTACTTTTTGAAATTTGGGCTTTCTCCTCTAATCACCCTCTTGATGGTGTTTACTTGCTCTTCACAAGTGTTCATGAGCTCTCCACAAAATGAGCTGTGGTGTTGTGAGGTGATGTAATGAACCCTTTTGCAAGTCACTTTCTTGGGCTTTTACATACTCACTCTTGCATTATCACATAAACATCAGCTACAGGAGGTGAGCACTTCGAGGACCATGTGGAGTACTAGGTGTGCGAACTACCGTCAACATGCTTGTGGAGTCGAAGATGGAGCCTGCTGTCTTTAGTCATTTTCAGCTGTCGTTTAGAGTCTTCCGCTGCAAGAATAAGATTGACATTCATGAGTGAGACATTGAGTCATTGTAATAAAGTACTTAAACCCTATTTATTCGTGGTTATATTCTGAATTCAGTTTGTGGATTACATGTGTATGTGTGATGAACATCCTGGGCACACATATGCATTCACTTGGTTCTATTTTCAGAACCGGGTGTCACAGATTGGTATCAGAGCCACGTTGACCTAGGATGCAAGCCTAGGTAGAATGGATACTCTAAAATACATAGGAACACCCCTCTAAATTGCTATTTTCAAAAATTGCTTGCTGCTGCACTTTACTTGTCAATTCATCCACCGCAAAGTGCTATTTTCAGCCCCTCCTTTTCTCTTCTGTTGGACAGCAGCACCTTTGCTTTCTTGCTCCATAACTTCTGAAGTTTTGGAGTATTTTCTTCTTCTCTTAAGTTTCTCATGTCTTATAGATGCCGGTGATTAGGAGCACAACACGCATAAGGACTTGTCTACCACCAAGTGGGAGTGCATTTAATCCCATTGTGGTGTCCGATGGACCATATTGGGAGGAGGTGAAGATGGAACCTCATGATGAAGAGGAAGTCAATAGCTCTATGCATGAGGAAGAGGACCTGGAAGAGGTGGAACCATTCAAAGACGATATGGAGGATGATCCACAAGAACGGCATCTGTACGCACCTCAGGAAGGGTTTCACGCGGGCTTACACCCCGTGGAGCCTCATAAAGCTATGTCGGGAGGAGATGAACCCGAGGAGGAGCCACCCCTTGCTGAGACCAATAATGAAGGTGATGAATGGGCCAACCATTCAGTTCAAGAATTTCGGTCCGACGGAATGGAAGGAGGACACATATCTAAGGAGCTCAAAGAATGTCTGGATTGCGGCAGCTTATACCCGGAGTATCTTCTCAAGAAAGTCCCTCGTCTCGGACATGAAGAGTGGAAGACTGAAGTAACCATCCTATCTAACGTAGGGTTGTCACTCGGCACTTCGCACCCACATGGAGAGCTACAAGGGAAGAAGCTATCAATGATGCTGCATGGGAAGCACTCACCGGACTATGCATACGCCTTCCATGAGCAGCTTGAGGACACCACTTTTGAGCTGCACCTTTATCGGAAGAGTGGTACAAGGGAGATCCTTGGACCCCATGTGACAGCTCTTTCCAATCCACAAGTGGCTGACAAGTCTCAGAGGTTGCTCGTGGAGTTAGGAAACCGCTACGCAAGCGCACAAGAAGAGATCCGTTACCTCTGCAAGAAGCTGTACTTTCTGGAAAAACAGGCGGAGACTCGTGCCAATGCGGGAGCAAATGGAGCACCAGCGTCATTTATCCCTACATGGACTGCTGACTCACCATGGCGTGCACCCATGTATGGACCACCCCCGTCACACGGTGAGAACAGCACTGGTTCTCACGATTAAGTTTAGGTTTCCATTGAATAAATCTGTAATAGGAACGTTAAGATCGTTGTAGCTTGAATAAGAATGGTGTGCTGAAATTTTGTGATGATTGTTTGTGTTTATGTGGTGATGTGAGTTGTGGGGCGATTCGGCGAATGTCTACATTAACACATAGTGGAGAGATGTAAAATGCTTCGGCACTTGTTCACATCCTCATATAGGCTGAAATTAATAAAAGAAGTTGCATATTTCATACACCTTGATGCATATAGTTAGGAAGTCAAATCTGAATTCTATCTCATACAATGCCCAAGAATAAGTCTTAAAAAAGGGGGTATACTTTCTTGTCAACCTTATCGTTTTGGATTCCCAAGGGATTGACATAATACTTGGAATGGATTGGCTAAGCAAGCACAATGGAGTGATTCAATGTGCTGAGAGGATCGTGCAGTTGACAAGTGAGCACGGTACTCGCATTGAGTTCGAGGAAGCCCAACCGGCAACCGAGAAGGCAGCACAGAACCACGTCGAAGAAGTGACATTGGAAAGCATTCTGGTGGTTCAAGAATATTCAGATGTGTTCCCGGAAGAACTTCCAGGTATGCCACCTGACCGGGACATTGAATTTGCTATTGATTTATTACCCGGAACTGCACCTATAGCAAAAAGGCCGTATAGGATGCCCGCTAATGAACTGGTGGAGCTCAAGAAGTAAATTTAGGAGCAGCTAGAAAAGGGTTTTATACGCTCAAGCTCGTCACCGTGGGGAGCCCCCGTGCTCTTCGTAGACAAGAGGGATGACACCCAAAGGATGTGCGTGGATTATAGGTCTCTCAATAAAGTGATGATCAAGAATAAATACCCGCTGCCCCGTATAGAGGACCTATTCGACCAAATGATAGGTGCCCGAATTTTCTCCAAGATTGATCTTCGGTCGGGATACTTCCAGCTGAAGATTAAGCCCTCCGACATACCCAAGACTGCATTTCGAACACGGTATGGTTCGTATGAATATACCGTTATGTCTTTCGGGTTAACGAATGCACCCGCATACTTTATGTACCTCATGAATAAGGTCTTCATGGAGTACTTGGACAAGTTCATCGTGGTTTTCATCGACGATATCATGGTGTATTCAAAAAGCGAGGAAAAACACAAAGAACACTTGAGGTTGACGTTGAAGAAACTGCGAGAGCATCAATTGTATGCCAAGTTCAGCATGTGTCAATTTTGGCTAAAGGAGATATCATTTTTAGGCCACATAATCTCCGAGGGAGGAGTATCGGTCGATCCCAGAAAAGTGGGAGACGTTTTAAAGTGGAACCAACGGCAGAATGTGAGAGATATTCGGAGTTTCCTTGGGATGGCTGGATACTACCGCCGGTTCATCAAGGATTTCTCCAAAATAGCGAAGCCTATGACTGAATTGCTAATGAAGGGAAAAGCATTTCAGTGGACACCAGCGTGTCAAGAAAGCTTTGAGGAGCTCAAGAAGAGACTAACCATAGCGCCGGTTTTGGTATTGCCGGACGTGAGCAAGAGCTTCGACATATATTGTGACGCAACAAGACAAGGGCTTCGATGTGTGCTCATGCAAGAAGGACAAGTGGTAGCCTATGCGTCAAGAAAACTAAAGAAACATGAGCTGACTTACCCCACACACGACTTGGAACTTGCAGCCATGGTACATGCCTTGAAGATTTGGAGGCATCATATCCTTGGCCATCGATGTGAGATATATACAGATCACAAAAGCCTCAAGTATATATTCACGCAAACGGATCTAAATTTGAGGCAACATCGGTGGTTGGAACTCATCAAGGATTATGATGTTGAAATCAACTATCACCCCGGAAAGGCCAATGTAGTAGCTGATGCGTTGAGCCGAAAGGGAGCATGTCACCAACTAACGGTTCGGGAGCTGCCACCCGAGCTGCGTAAGGAGTTTGAACGGTTGAATCTCGGATTCTTGAACGAGATGGAGGTGATAGAACTGAACTCCTTGCTGGAACAAGAGATACGAGATGGCCAAGCAACGGATGAGGAAATCAAGGAAATCAATGAAAGAATCCTACAAGGCATAGAAAAGGATTTCAAATAAGACGAGAAAGGCACACTTTGGTTAGGGAAAAGGATTTGTGTGCCTAACGTGAAGTACATCCGTGACACGATATTAAAGGAGGCACATGACTCACCTTATTTCATACATCCCGTCTGTACAAAGATGTACAAGGACCTGAAAACTTTCTACTGGTGGGATGGTATGAAAAGGGACATAGCTGAATATGTTGCCTTATGCGATACGTGCCAATGGGTGAAGGCTGAACATCAAAGACCCGCTGGACTGTTGCAGCCATTGAATGTAACTGAGTGGAAGTGGGAAGGCATCAGCATGGATTTCATTGTCGTATTGCCATGTACTCGGTCTGGCTACGACTCCATTTGGGTTATTATGGACCGATTGACAAAAACAGCCCGTTTCCTTCCTGCTAGAACCACGTACCGCGTCACAGAACTAGCCGAGCTGTATATGGAGCAAATCGTGTGTCGCCATGGAGTTCCGAAGAGGATAGTTTCAGATCGGGGTTCTCAATTTACCTCTAGGTTCTGGAAGAAGCTGCATGAAGCCATGGGTACATGACTGAATTTCAGCTCCGCTTATCACCCGCAAACCGACGTGGAAACTGAGAGGGCAAATCAAATTTTGGAAGACAAGTTGAGAGCTTGCGACCTGAAACATGGGCGTAGTTGGGATAGGAGCTTGCCGTACGCTGAATTCTCATACAACAACAGCTACCAAGCCAGCTTGAAGATGTCAACTTTTGAAGCATTGTATGGTAGACGGTGTAGAATGCCGCTGTTCTGGAATGAGACCGGAGAGAGCCAAGTGTTTGGACTCGAAGTGCTGCAAGACACCGAGAAGCAAGTCCAAACGATACGAGAAAAATTGAAGGCTGCTCAGTCACGACAAAAAGGTTGTGCGGACAATAGGCGAAGAAAATTGACCTTCTGAAAGTGCATCTAGGCATCCCTTGTGGGTTTTGGTTGATTTATGACAAACAAATGAGACCCTAACAAAATTGTTGAGATGAGCGCAGGTTCTTAAAGAAATTTGGAAGAAAGCGCAAAAAGAAAGGAGAAGGAGGATCCAAATTGATAAGAGCTCAGGACCTGAAAAGATTAGATTATTTAGTATAAAGTGCGTTGGAGAAACAAACCCCAAGAGCTCAAGTGAAAGAAATCACACTTACTGCACAAAATCAGCATGTGCGGACTAGTCCGATATCAACCGGACTAGTCCAATTTTCTTTCTGACTAGAAAACGGACTAGTCCGATATGGACCGGACTAGTCCGATTTTGTCTCTAGATAGACAACGGACTAGTCCACACTCTTACGGACTAGTCCGGTATCTCACAACACTTAGAGTTTTTCACACGCCGCACACCGGACTAGTTCGGAGTCTACAACGAATAGTCCGGACATCGCAAACCCTAACGTAACCCTTGGAAACCCTATTATAAAAAGAGGTGTATGGCCATACCACCATAACTTTTTGACCCCCTGCGCCGTCGCACCTCCCAAGAGCCAAAAATTCACATCTCTCCACACATTCTAACCCAAAAAGGATCAAATCTTTGGGGATTAGCAATTGATCAAAGGAGAGACTTGTTCTACACATCTTGAGCTCTTTGGTTTGATCTCTCGCACACTCTTGTTCGTTTATTGTTCATCTTTTGGGTGTGTTTGGCTGCATTCATTCATTGTAATTCTTGGGGAGCCCTCAACTTGTGAGAAGGCCCGTTGTAACACCCCAAAATTTTGATTCAAAACCCTAAATCCTGTTAAGAGGGGGATTTCAAAATTTTTGGACGTGTTGCATGTTTTGCAAAAATTCAAATTCAAACTGGAATTCAAATTAAACTCAAATCAGAAAAGAAATAGAAAAAGAAAAAGAGAAAACAGAAAAAAACCGGCCAGTGGGCCGAAACCCACCAGCCGGCCCAGCCAGCGCCCGCGCCAGCCCGCAGCCGCGCGCGCTGCTGCCTCACACTGACAGGCGGGGCCCACCCGATCATCGTCTACCTCGCGCCAGCGCCGGACTCCCTCGCGCCCGAATCAAAACCGATCGGGATTTTATCTTATCCCCGCTGAATTCAGTTCGTAGGCGACGCGGACATGATCTAAACCACCCCGCCGCCCTCCCCCGTCTATAAAAACCCCGGCCTCGTTCTGTTTTTCTCACGCGATCAGCTGATTTTCCTCCGGTGAGAACCGAGACTTCTCCGGCGAATTCTGGCCGATCTAAGCTCGGAAATTCCGATCTAACTCGCGGGTCTTGATCCACCGCCTCCGGGGAACATTGCAGGTGCAGAAAACTCGGTGACTTGCGGTGTAAACACAGCGCCGACGAGCTTCACCGTGGTTTCGCCTCGGACCTCGTCGCCGATCACTTTCCAGGACCTCCGAGCTCAAGAAAACCCCCGAGGTGAGATCCCCGACCTCCCCTCTACCGATCTATGCCATAAAATCACAGTTCTAGGAAGAATTCTCAAAGATCCGAAAGTCTTCGGTGAGAACGCCGCTTCCCGCCGCCGTGCGCCGCCGGCAGCGCCGCCCACGCTCGATCAGAGCGACGTGGCCGCTTGTGCGCCGTTTATTTTAAATCGCACGGTAGGGTTTAAACCCCCGCGTACCGGTTCGATGTTATAATCTCGGCCGTCAGTTTAAAATCGGACGGTCCACGTCAGCCCCGCGTTATAAAGACTGGAAATCTTACGTGTTACCCCCTGGGGTTCTCGGGAAATAAGAGCTAGCCCCGGAAACTTCTGATCTAACCCCTGGAACTCCAGAAAATCATGTAAATTCATTTAAAAATCAGTTTTAACCCCTGGACTTAATAAAAATTAGGAAAAACACCTCTGATAAGTGTAGCTAGACCCCTGGGAATTCTGAAAATAATATTATAGACCCTGTAGTGGGGTAAGTTTAACTTTTTAGCCCTGTTTAGTATTTAATTTAGGAAATTGAATATGTGGCTAGTGTTTAAAAATTAAAAAGTGGGACAAACATATTGTCATAATTAAATTAAAAACTTTCTCAGTATTTAGAAAACTTTGGAGTGAGATAAAAACATATTTTGGGCTGAGTTGAATCTGTTTAATTTATTATTCACATTTAGGGACACAATTTTAAGTAATGAATAGTTTTAGAAAATAGGGAAAATAATTGTAAAATAGTTTACATCAGAGGAAAGGGTCAAAAATATATTAGTAAATATTTTAGATCAGAACCTATTCTGTTTAGATGAGGTGTCTTGTTATATTCATAATAAAGTTCACATTTAGGCATAGGAAATAAATCTGAAAATATAGCAACTAGTAAATGATAAATGGAGTTCTAAAATCCAAAGGATTCAGTTTAGGGTTGGTAGAAATTATGAAGACACATATGGAGAAGGAAAATACCTTTCATGCATACTTGGTAGCTAAAAGGTGTAGTAATTGAATATAAGGAATTTATTTAAATTGGAAACTCATATATATAGTATGCAAGCATAAATGTGAATACAAAAGTAGGAATCATATACATATGATTAAAAGTGTATGCAAGACACAAATCAACACACATAGAGTAACCACAACACATATAATGGTGAATGACTTTCATAAATGTGAATGTGTGGTTTGTATGAAGTGGAAGTGTGAACTATGTCTTATGGATTGTTGTTTTTCTTTTGCTATGTGTGATGGTATGATGTAGAACCTGCTCAAGAGCAAGTTATTCCTTTCCAAGACCAGGACTACCCATTTCAAGAGCAGCAAGAAGGAGGCAAGTGTCCTTGACCACTTTGATCCTATGCTAGGATGTGTAGATAGAATTATTTGCATTGTCAAGTTAAATATGAAACCCATGCTAGGAAGTTTCCCTAGAATTGCATTACCTTGTTTCCTTGTAGCTTGGATTGGGTTTTACTTTATCATGTCATTTATTATTATGCATATGCTTAGCCATGCTTAGAATGGGATGTTTGGGGTATGAGATCATCAGTTTATTTTACCATACTCTTGAATGAGATATTGTGAGTTATGTAGAGGTAGGGATCAAGGCAAGTTGGATGTTTTGGTTGTGTGCTGGGTGCACGAGACTCGGGTTTGTGTTTAGTACTTGCCTGGATCCTAAGGACCGGTTCATGGAGCATGTAACCTGGCTTTACCGTGCCAACCACATGCTGAGATGGGGCAGCTTGGCCAATTAATTAGGTGTATCCCCGGTGTAGTATGGGTGTGTTGGATGGTGCGTGGAATAGGTGTCAGCTGGACTACCATATGAACCGCAAGGCTCAAGAGGGGGCCACTGCAGCGGGGTTGGAGCCTCTTGTATGCTGTTAGGGGTGAAACCTCAGTGGGCCCACACTCGTCGGGAATCCCTTTATAAAGGCTTCGTAGTGATCTCCTGGCTACACACCTGGGAAGTGTGAATGTGGTTCGTAGCCACTGGCATAATGGAGGTTCTTTTAGTCCAACCGGCAACGGGGGATGAAATCACTACATGTGGGTACAGTGGTACAAACTCTGCAGAGTCAAAACTGTCATGACAGCCGTGCTCACGGTCAAGAGCGGCTTGGACTTATTCATGATTAGAGGATTGATGGTTTTGGATGTTGTGGATGTTAAGCGGGGAGCTTGACATTGGAAATGATGTTATGGTTATTGGATTATGATGATGGGATGGGAGATTGGGACCATTTCACTTATGTAGTATTGTAGGTGCTTAATAAGCTAAGGTGATAGGTATTAAGTGCGTAGTGCTTTAACCATGAGTTCAACCTCTCCTTGTTCTAGCCATGCATGATATAATTTTCCCACACTTGCTGAGTACCATTGGTACTCAACCTTGCATATTTTGTTGGTTTATATTGCTGCTCAGGTCAAGATAATGAGGTGGTATATAATGACCAAGACTTTGGACTAGAAGAAGGTTTCTAGGTTCGTGGAGACTCCGGGCAACGCCTGTGATGGAGCCCTCAAGACTAATATTCCGCTGCTAGTTTATTTACTTGTGATGAACTTATTATTGTCCATTGAGACATTTGCGAATGTAAGACTTATTTATATTCGACACCTGGCTTATAATAAATGATGCTTCACTATTTGTCATCACATGTATGAAAAAATGATCCTGGCATACATGTGATATTCACTTGGTTGTTTCTTCAGAAAAACCGGGTGTGACAGAGGTGGTATCAGAGCCAAGGTTGCCCGTAGGAACGTGGACCTAGGTAGAAATGGACGTATTTAAGGGCCCTATTTTCTTAAAAACTATTTTACAAAGGTGTGGATTGAAAAGTGTTATTTAAATGAGTCACTTTCTTCATCTTACCCCAACTTTCATTCGAAAATAGGATTTTTGTTTGAGAGTTTATCTAACCTAATTTTAAATTCTTTTTGTTTTAGATGGTTCGCATGATTCGCACCGCTCGTAAGTCCACAGGAGGGAGAGTTCCCGTAATTGCCCTTGCCGAAAGAGAGGAGAGCCGTCCGGTGACGTACCTTTCCTACGGATTGGCAGTAGGAGGCTTATTGCGCCGTCTTCGGCGTATGCTCGAAGCCGCCGGCAACACGGGCAAACTAATCATCCACTATAACTCCACCAGGACCATCCGTGAGAAGAGGGAAGAATGGAGCTTAGAGATGAGGATTATACACGAAAATCAGCTGCTTAAGATTCACCACTCTCCAGTTTGTCGAGCAACACAGGTCGATGCGGAGAAAGATGTCACCTGGGAGGCCATCACCTGCCAGAGCCACATCTATCGTCGCCACTTGGACAAAACTGAGTACATGTATGTCCTCCAACGTGAGAGTGGTACCACATAGTACAAGTACCCACCAGTGCAGCAAGGGACTTCCCATGAGCACATGGACTTGTGCTTGGAGGATGCTGCTATGCTCAGAACTCGACTGCAGGAGTGTCAACAAGAGCTTCAGGATGTCCGGGACACCCTGAAGGAAACGGAGGCGTTGCTGCGAGCCTGCTTAAAGGCGAGAGAAAGAGGAGATGGGAATGAACTGTGTGTCACCGTGAATGATACATGGACTCCTGACTCCCCGGATCGCCGAGCGATCAGGCGTCGTCGCACTTCTCCACCAGCAGCCTCCCCACCAAAAGCAGAGTCAGAAGGAAGCCAAAATGATGATGAAGATCCCGAGGAGCCAGCTCAAGAAAACGAGTAGTGTAGAGTCCCTCCCTTAGTCAGCAAGATGTCGAATAGGCGAGTCGTTAAGTTAAGTTAATGGTGTGATAATGCTTGGTGTGTGACGTGAGTTGTGGAAGCCATGAGCAATTGTCCACAGCCTCATCTTTAGATTGTTTTATTTTGGTGTGTGAACCCACATGAAATAATATTGCATTTATTTTTGTGTGAAAAGTGAACCCTTAGAGAAGAATAACAAAGCCTCAACACTTCAAAGTACAAACAAATGAAAGTAGTAAGGTGATACTAAATGCATTCAAATCAACATTGGTTGATTCTGCCAGATGGCCGGAAGAGGAAAAGGACGTGCTGCCAACCCCGCCAACAACAACGATGAGGCATGCAACCCTCATCTTTCTCGAGGCCAGGACCGGGGTGGTCACCGTGAAGGAGTTGATCCCCTCCACCAAATGCTGGAGAATCAAAATCAGCTCATCCAGAACTTGACTCAAGTGGTGGCCAACTTGCATCAAGTTCCACCTCCACAAGCTGCACCACGCCAACCAAGGTTGAGTGAGTTTCTAGGAACTCAACCTCCAAAGTTTGCAAGTGCTGCTGAACCTCTGGAGGCAGATGATTGGCTGAAGACCATTGAAAGTAAGATGAGGATCATACAATGCCAAGGGTATGAGAGGGTGCTGTTTGCCTCTCATCAATTTCATGGACCTTCTGCTGATTGGTGGACCGCCTACGTGGCCGCCCATCATAACCCTGAGAACATCACTTGGGAAGAGTTCAAGCGTAGCTTCCGCAACCATTACATCCCAAGAGATGAACTCAAAAACAAGAGGAAGGAGTTTTTGGGACTGCAGCAGGGAAACATGACGGTGAGGGAATACCTCACTAAATTTACTCAACTATCCCGTTATGCCCCACGGGACATAGGGACTGATGAGCAGAAACAAGATTGTTTTGTGGAAGGACTTACCGCAGAGATGCAGTGTGCAATGTCCTCAAATGAGTATGAAAGCTTTCAAAAGATGGTGGACAGAGCGTTTGTGGTAGAAAGGAAGCTGAAGGCCTTGGAAAATGAGAACAAGAGGAAGGCCGGGTGGTCACATCAAGCCTCAGGGAGCAACACCCGCCCACGTCTGATGCAGCAACCTGCCGGGCAAACGAACCGTGCTGCGGTACCCTACTCAGCACCATGGGGGTACAACCCAAACTACAGGCCTCCGACAGTACCAGCACAGCCACAACGTCAGTTTGTACAGCAGCCTCGCCCCGCATATCCACCTCGACCAGCAGTGCAAGGACCCCCGAACCAACCCCAAGACAACAAAGGCCAGGCACCTAAGGTTGGGGTGCAATGTTTTAGCTGTGGTGAAGTGGGGCACTACGCCCATAAATGCCCAAAGAAGAAGCCTGCGCAGCCACAACAGCAGAATGTAATGAGAGGACGGGTGAACCACGTCACTATGGAGGAAGCACAAGAGGCACCCGACGTGGTAGTTGGTAAGTTTCCTGCCAATTTACACCTTGCAACCCTGCTGTTTGATTCTGGTGCTACCCACTCGTTCATTGCTCAAGGGTTTGTTAAGAAGCATGACCTAGCAACCACATAAATGAACCATATGCTAGCTGTAAACTCTCCAGGTGGAGAAATAAGGACAAGACAAGTGTGTCCCAAAGTGAACCTAGACATTAATGGGGTAGTATTTACTGCTAACCTCATAGTGATAGATTCGCAGGGAATAGATATTATTTTGGGTATGGATTGGTTGACCAAACATAAAGGAATCATCCATTGTTCGACCAGAACGGTGGAACTAACTCACCCTAGTGGCACAAGAGTAAAGTTCATAACAATACACGAGCCTAGGAGGGACATTAAATTAAATTAAGTTGAGGTGAAAGTTGAGGAAATCAGGACCATCAGGGAATATCCAGATGTTTTTCCGGAGGAGTTGCCAGGTATGCCTCCCGATCGTGAAGTGGAATTCGCAATTGAGCTAGTACCTGGAACAGCCCCGATATACAAGAGACCTTATCGGATGGACTCCAAGCAGCTGGAAGAACTCAAGGATTATTTGAGAGAATTGTCGGAGAAGGGGTATATTCGTCCTAGTTCCTCACCATGGGGAGCTCCGGTGATATTTGTGCCCAAGAAGGACGGAACCCAAAGGTTATGCGTGGATTACCGTGCCTTGAATGAGGTAACCATCAAGAACAAGTACCCATTACCCCACATTGAAGACTTGTTTGATCAGTTGAGGGGAGTTTGTGTGTTCTCGAAAATTGATCTCAGGTCGGGATACCACCAACTCAAGATAAGGCAATCTGATATTCCCAAGACAGCTTTCGTATCTCGGTACGGGCTGTATGAATACACCGTCATGCCTTTCGGGCTAACTAATGCCCCGGCATACTTCATGTATCTCATGAACAAGGTATTCATGGAATATCTGGACAAATTTGTGGTGGTTTTCATAGATGACATTCTCGTCTTCTCCAAAGATGAAGAACATGAGAAACATCTAAGGTTGGTGTTGCAGAGGCTAAGAGAACATCAACTATATGCCAAGTTAAGCAAGTGTGAGTTTTGGCTGAAGAGAGTTCCCTTCTTAGGACATATAATCTCGGAGGGAGGAATCTCCGTGGATCCTGCCAAAATCGAGGATATACAGAAGTGGAAGACCCCTGAAAATGTCGGGGATGTTCGAAGCTTTTTGGGATTGGCTGGATACTATCGACGGTTTATTGAGGGATTCTCCAAGATCTCGAGACCTCTCACCAAACTGTTGGAGAAGGGAATCACATTCAACTGGACGCCACAGTGCGAGACGAGTTTTCGGGAGTTAAAGGAAAGATTGACAACAGCCCCAGTGCTCGTTATGCCAGATATGCAAAAGAACTTTACGGTGTACTGCGATGCCTCTGGAAACGGGTTGGGATGTGTTCTCATGCAGGAAGGGCATGTCGTGGCTTATGCATCCCGGCAGCTTCGGAAGCACGAGAAGAACTATCCTACACATGACCTAGAACTAGCCGCAGTGGTACACGCGTTGAAAATTTAGCGGCACTATTTGATGGGGAAGAGGACCGAGATATATACGGATCATAAGAGTTTGAAGTACATATTCACACAGCCAGATCTCAACCTCAGACAAAGGAGATGGTTAGAGCTAATCAATGACTTTGATGTAGGTATCAATTATCATCCTGGGAAAGCAAACATCGTGGCTGATGCTTTGAGTCAGAAAGTGCAGGTCAATAAGTTGAGCTTGAAGGACATGCCTGCAGAATTGAAGGATGAGGTTATAAGGCTCAATCTATGCCTTGTGAATAGTGGTGAAGCCATCGCCATGGAAGTGGACTCCACACTAGAGCAAGACATCCGCGAAGGTCAAAAGAATGACGAGAAGATACAAGAGATCAGACAACTCATCAAGGAAAATAAAGCTCCTGGTTTTAGAGAGGATGAACAAGGAACGGTGTGGCACGGGAAAAGAATTTGTGTGCCAGAAGTAAAGGAGATCCGTGAATTGATTTTGCAGGAGGCTCATGGTTCCGACTATTCCATTCATCCTGGGAGTACGAAGATGTACCAGGACCTCAAGAGCAGGTATTGGTGGTATGGCATGAAGCGAGATGTCGCGGAACATGTTACCCTATGTGACACTTGTCAGTTGGTGAAAGCAGAACATCAACGACCCGCGGGATTATTGCAACCACTCAAAGTGCCTAAATGGAAATGGGAAGAAATCAGCATGGATTTCATCGTGGGATTGCCTAGGACCCAATCAGGATATGATTCGATATGGGTCATCATTGACAGGCTAACCAAGGTAGCTCATTTTATCCCCGTGAAAGAAATCTACAGTGGATCCAAATTGGCAGAGTTGTACATGTCAAGGATCGTGTGTTACCATGGAGTGCCAAAGAAGATTGTGTCGGATCGAGGGACACAGTTCACCTCGAGGTTTTGGCAGAAGTTGCATGAGACCATGGGAACCCATCTGAATTTCAGCTCTGCCTATCATCCCCAAACCGACGGGCAGACGGAAAGAACCAATCAGATCCTTGAAGATATGCTAAGAGCATGTGCACTCAAAAACAATAGGAGTTGGGACAAGAACTTACCGTATGCGGAGTTTTCCTATAACAACAGCTATCAAGCTAGTATGAAGATGTCGCCGTTTGAAACCTTGTACGGGAGGAAGTGCAGAACTCCCCTATTTTGGAACCAAACAGGGGAAAGTAAAGTGTTTGGTCCCGAAGTACTACAAGAAGCCGAGGCGAAGGTGAGGGAAATTCGCAATAACTTGAGGATAGCACAGACACGCCAAAAGAGCTATGCCGATGTGCGAAGAAGAGAGCTCGTTTTCAACGTGGGGGACTATGTCTATCTCAAGGTGTCCCCTATCAGAGGATTTCGTCGGTTCAAGGTGAAAGGGAAGTTGTCACCTCGATACATCGGACCCTTTCAAGTTCTGGAAAGGAAAGGCGAAGTGGCGTATCAACTAGAGTTATCGGCTCGTCTATCGGATGTGCACGATGTATTCCATGTGTCACAACTCAAGAAATGCCTGAGGACGCCTGAAGAGGTGTTATCCATGAATGAAGTGGACGTAGCTGAGGATTTGTCTTATGCCGAGCAACCATACAAGATTTTGGAGACAATGGAACGCCTCACAAGAAATAAAAGAATCCGGATGTGCAAGGTGCAGTGGAAGCATCACTTAGAAGAGGAAGCAACCTGAGAGCGGGAAGATGAGCTCAAGGCACAATTTCCGGAATTGTTTTCTTAGAAACACCAATCTCGAGGACAAGATTTCTTTTAAGGGGGGTAGAGCTGTAACACCCCAAAATTTTGATTCAAAACCCTAAATCCTGTTAAGAGGGGGATTTAAAAATTTTTGGGCATGTTGCATGTTTTGCAAAAATTCAAATTCAAACTGGAATTCAAATTAAACTCAAATCAGAAAAGAAATAGAAAAAGAAAAAGAGAAAACAGAAAAAAAACCGGCCAGTGGGCCGAAACCCACCAGGCGGCCCAGCCAGCGCCCGCGCCAGCACGCAGCCGCGCGCGCTGCTGCCTCACACTGACAGGCGGGCCCCACCCGATCGTCGTCTACCTCACGCCTGCGCCGGACTCCCTCGCGCCCGAATCAAAACCGATCGGGATTTCGGCGTATCCCCGCTGAATTCTGTTTGTAGGCGACGCGGACATGATCTAAACCACCCCGCCGCCCTCCCCCGTCTATAAAAACCCCGGCCTCGTTCTGTTTTCTCACGCGATCGGCTGATTTTCCTCCGGTGAGAACCCAGACTTCTCCGGCGAATTCTGGCCGATCTAAGCTCGGAAATTCCGATCTAACTCGCTGGTCTTGATCCACCGCCTCCGGGGAACATTGCAGGTGCAGAAAACTCGGTGACTTGCGGTGTAAACACAGCGCCGACGAGCTTCGCCGTGGTTTCGCCTCGGACCTCGTCGCCGATCACTTTCCAGGACCTCCGAGCTCAAGAAAACCCCCGAGGTGAGATCCCCGACCTCCCCTCTACGGATCTATGCCATAAAATCACAGTTCTAGGAAGAATCCTCGAAGATCCGAAAGTCTCCGGCGAGATCGCCGCTTCCCGCCGCCGTGCGCCGCCGGCAGCGCCGCCCGCGCTCGATCAGAGCGACGTGGCCGCTTGTGCGCTGTTTATTTTAAATCGCACGGTAGGGTTTAAACCCCCGCGTACCGGTTCGATGTTATAATCTCGGCCGTCAGTTTAAAATCGGACGGTCCACGTCAGCCCCGCGTTATAAAGACTGGAAATCTTACGTGCTACCCCCTGGGGTTCTCGGGAAATAAGAGCTAGCCCCGGAAACTTCTGATCTATCCCCTGGAACTCCAGAAAATCATGTAAATTCATTTAAAAATCAGTTTTAACCCCTGGACTTAATAAAAATTAGGAAAAACACCTATGATAAGTGTAGCTAGACCCCTGGGAATTCTGAAAATTATATTATAGACCCTGTAGTGGGGTAAGTTTAACTTTTTAGCCCTGTTTAGTATTTAATTTAGGAAATTGAATATGTGGCTAGTGTTTAAAAATTAAAAAGTGGGACAAACATATTGTCATAATTAAATTAAAAACTTTCTCAGTATTTAGAAAACTTTGGAGTGAGATAAAAACATATTTTGGGCTGAGTTGAATCTGTTTAATTTATTATTCACATTTAGGGACACAATTTTAAGTAATGAATAGTTTTAGAAAATAGGGAAAATAATTGTAAAATAGTTTACATCAGAGGAAAAGGTCAAAAATATATTAGTAAATATTTTAGATCAGAACCTATTCTGTTTAGATGAGGTGTCTTGTTATTTTCATAATAAAGTTCACATTTAGGCATAGGAAATAAATCTGAAAATATAGCAACTAGTAAATGATAAATGGAGTTCTAAAATCCAAAGGATTCAGTTTAGGGTTGGTAGAAATTATGAAGACACATATGGAGAAGGAAATACCTTTCATGCATACTTGGTAGCTAAAAGGTGTAGTAATTGAATATAAGGAATTTATTTAAATTGGAAACTCATATATATAGTATGCAAGCATAAATGTGAATACAAAAGTAGGTATCATATACATATGATTAAAAGTGTATGCAAGACACAAATCAACACACATAGAATAACCACAACACATATAATGGTGAATGACTTTCATAAATGTGAAAGTGTGGTTTGTATGAAGTGGAAGTGTGAACTATGTCTTATGGATTGTTGTTTTTCTTTTGCTATGTGTGATGGTATGATGTAGAACCTGCTCAAGAGCAAGTTATTCCTTTCCAAGACCAGGACTACCCATTTCAAGAGCAGCAAGAAGGAGGCAAGTGTCCTTGACCACTTTGATCCTATGCTAGGATGTGTAGATAGAATTATTTGCATTGTCAAGTTAAATATGAAACCCATGCTAGGAAGTTTCCCTAGAATTGCATTACCTTGTTTCCTTGTAGCTTGGGTTGGGATTTATTTTATCATGTCATTTATTATTATGCATATGCTTAGCCATGCTTAGAATGGGATGTTTGGGGTATGAGATCATCAGTTTATTTTACCATACTCTTGAATGAGATATTGTGAGTTATGTAGAGGTAGGGATCAAGGCAAGTTGGATGTTTTGGTTGTGTGCTGGGTGCACGAGACTCGGGTTTGTGTTTAGTACTTGCCTGGATCCTAAGGACCGGTTCATGGAGCATGTAACCTGGCTTTACCGTGCCAACCACATGCTGAGATGGGGCAGCTTGGCCAATTAATTAGGTGTATCCCCGGCGTAGTATGGGTGTGTTGGATGGTGCGGGGAATAGGTGTCAGCTGGACTACCATATGAACCGCAAGGCTCATGAGGGGGCCACTGCAGCGGGGTTGGAGCCTCTTGTATGCTGTTAGGGGTGAAACCTCAGTGGGCCCATGCTCGTCGGGAATTCCTTTGTAAAGGCTTCGTAGTGATCTCCTGGCTACACACCTGGGAAGTGTGAATGTGGTTCGTAGCCACTGGCATAATGGAGGTTCTTTTAGTCTACCCGGCAACGGGGGATGAAATCACTACATGTGGGTACAGTGGTACAAACTCTGCAGAGCCAAAACTGTCATGACAGCCGTGCTCATGGTCAAGAGCGGCTTGGACTTATTCATGATTAGAGGATTGATGGTTTTGGAAGTTGTGGATGTTAAGCGGGGAGCTTGACATTGGAAATGATGTTATGGTTATTGGATTATGATGATGGGATGGGAGATTGGGACCATTTCTCTTGTGTAGTAATGTAGGTGCTTAATAAGCTAAGGTGATAGGTATTAAGTGCGTAGTGCTTTAACCATGAGTTCAACCTCTCCTTGTTCTAGCCATGCATGATATAATTTTCCCACACTTGCTGAGTACCATTGGTACTCAACCTTGCATATTTTGTTGGTTTATATTGCTGCTCAGGTCAAGATAATGAGGTGGTATATAATGACCAAGACTTTGGACCAGAAGAAGGTTTCTAGGTTCGTGGAGACTCCGGGCAACGCCTGTGATGAAGCCCTCAAGAATAATATTCCGCTGCTAGTTTATTTACTTGTGATGAACTTATTATTGTCCATTGAGACATTTGTGAATGTAAGACTTATTTATATTCGACACCTGGCTTGTAATAAATGATGCTTCACTATTTGTCATCACATGTATGAGAAAATGATCCTGGCATACATGTGATATTCACTTGGTTGTTTCTTCGGAAAAACTGGGTGTGACACCCCTTGAACGATTTATTTGCCCTTTGTGATTAGTGGAAGAGAATCAGCCTCCGTGGCGATTCGACGAGGGTAGGATTGGTGAAGACCCGGTCCTTAGTGGACTCCTCAACAGGAACATAGATTTCCTTCGTGGAATCGAACCTCGGGATAAAATCTTGTCTCCTACTTGTGTTCATTTATTGTTCATCATATTCTAGTGTTTAATTAATCTTGTGAAATTCACGTTGAAGCATTGAAATCAAAGTTGATCTCTGTCATTCATTGTTTGACTGTTGTAATACATCTAGGTTATCAATTAATTTCCACTGCATAGGGTACTAGAAGTGAAAATACTGATCAATCTTGATCTCTCTGGTCCACGCATATCGGACTAGTCCAATTTTTCTCTGAGTAGAAAACGGACTAGTCCGCACTCTACCGAACTAGTCCGATTTCCCTGTATTTGATAGACCTACTAAGTATTTTAGGGATTAACAAAGCATCAAAAAGACTATTCCCTCTAGGCTACATTCAATTAGTGTCAGAGCCAAACTCTTCAAAAGAGACTCACCGATCGAATAGACGATGTCGGACGTCAAGGATGTACACAAGAAGATCGACGATGAAAAGAGTAATGATGAAAGGACTCAAAAGCTAAAGAAGCTACTCGACGTCATTCAAGACAGTGAGGACGATGATGATGAGGTGCTCTAACTCAAGGCTCTTCTACGGAAGAAGGCACTCTCCCCAAAAGGGAAGAAGAAGATTGATGATGAAAAGAAGATGAAAGAGGGTAGTCACACAGACTACTCCCGATGTCCTTTTGACTATGAGCATTTAAATTCTAACAATAGTCATTACTTATCAATTCCTCTATGGAAAGCACCTTATTTTGATGGCAATGACTATTCAATGTGGAGACAAAACATGAAAATGCACCTTATATCTCTTAACCCAAGTTTGTGGCATATAGTGTGTACAGGGATAGATATCCCGGATGATGATATAGAGCTGACCCCAAGCCAAGAACAAGACGTTCATCAGAATGCTCAAGCTGCAGCTGTGCTCACGTCATCACTGAGCCGAGACGAGTTTACCAAGGTGGACGGACTTGAAATTGCTAAGGAGATATGGGACACACTACAAACAGCACATGAAGTTGACCGTCATGTACGCGGATCCAAGATAGAAATGATTGAAGGTGAATTGGGAAGATTCACAATAGAAGAAGATGAATCACCACAAGATATGTACAATCGACTGAAGAATGTTATCAACAAAGTCCAAGCTTATGGCAGCAAAAAAATGGAATGATAATGAGGTCGTGAAGTTGATACTCAGAGTATTCATGCCTCGCAACGTGACTCTCTGCTCTATGATTAGAGAAAGCCCCTGGTACCGGAAAATGACCCCAGACGAACTTCTTGGCAAGATCATCAACTTTGAAATGATGGAGAAGCAAGACAAACATGTCAAGGAAATTGCCGATCTCACCTCGACAAAGAAGAAAGGAGTTGCTTTGAAGTCAACTTGTAAAACCGGTATCAAAAGAAGCTCGAGAAACTCATGGAGAAGATGACAGTGATGATGAAAGTAGTGATATCGATGAAGAAGATATGATCTTGTTCATGAAGAAGTTCAAGAAAATGATGAGAAGAAGAAAGGGTAGCAGCTCAAACGAAGGAAGACAAAGAGACAAACAAAGACCCAAGATGAGACGGGCGTGCTACAACTGCGGAGAATATGATCACTTCATAGTAGATTGTCCATATGAGGAAAACAAGAAGACTAAAGACAACAAGCCTCAACCAAAGAAAATGTTCAAGAAGAAGAAGCAATATGCCCAAGCCCATCTAGGGAGACTCCAACGATGAATCCTCATCCGAAGAAGAATAGGAGATGGCCAAGCCCATCTAGGGAGACTCCAACGATGAATCCTCATCCGAAGAAGAAGAGGAGATGGCCACCATAGCCATAAAGAAGACTACCAAGAAATCCACTCTCTTTCCAACCATGGGCGCATGGAAGGACACCGACAACACTTGTGTAATGGCAAAGGAAGGTAAAAGAAAGGTAACAACAAACTCTTCCTTCTCACATTCTTTTACTAGTGATAGTGATAATTCTATTGAGTATGATAGCAGTGATGAAAATGAATATATGCTTAGGGGTTTAGACAAAAAGACAGCTGCTAAGATGAAATTTCTATTTGATAAGCTTGTTGATATGGAGAAGTTAGTCAATCATCAGGAAGATATGATCATCTCCAAAATGGAGGAGTATCTTGAGATTGAAAAACTTCTTGAACCTAAAAGGGGCGAAGTAAATCACTAGAACTTGCGTTAGCTTCAAGCAAGGAAGCTTGCTTCAAGTTAAAAGACTCAAACACCACCATCAAGGATGAACTTGCTAACTTAACCAAAGTTAACAAGATCCTTGAGGTACAAGTTGAGTCACTCAAGCAAAGTGGTTCTTCATCCACTTCAAGCTCACCTTCTCAACATATAAAATCTGAAACTAGTATTACTTGTGCTTGTGCCAAAAGTGACACTAACTTGAAAAAAGCCAAACTCGACAATGGACAAGCAATCTTCTCAAAGTGGCATATTTGACAAGGAAAAGGTCAAATATGCACGTAGTGCATACTCGGTCACAAGACCACCTAATGTCAAATATGGCATTGGATATTCTTATGGTGAAAAGCAAAATGCTAGAAACCACAAGAATAACAAGGGTTGCATTGCCTTTGTCAAGGGAAACTCTTCTCAAGTTACAAAACTTAATAATGTTGATAAATTTAACACTGTGAACACATATGAACAACAACTTCTATTTAGAACTTTTGATGCTTTATATGTACTTAAGAAAAGTAATCTTGGAAGAGTTTATGCTAAATATGTTGGACCACACCATGGGAACACCAAGTCTCATGTGTGGGTGCCCAAATCACTTGTGACTAACCTCAAAGGACCCAAGCAAGCTTGGGTACCTAAAACCAAGGCATAAATTGTTTTTGCAGACTTATTCATCCGGTGGAGCAAAATGGGTGCTAGATAGTGGATGCACCAATCACATGACCGGAGAAAGAAGAATGTTCATGGAATATGAAGAAAATGAAGATCCAAACGAAGGCATTTACTTTGGTGATAATAGTCAAGGAAGAGTGCTCGGTACCGGTAAAATTGCAATTTCAGCACAACATACTCTCTCTCATGTTTTACACGTTGACTCCTTGGATTATAATCTTTTGTCCATATCTCAATTATGTGACAAGGGTTATAATTGCTTATTCACTAATGAGGGTGTGACTGTATTTAGAAGGAGTGATAACTCAATTGCATTCAAGGGTGTGTTGAAGGGAAAACTTTATCTAGTTGACTTCAACAAAGATAAAGTCAAACTTGAAACATGCTTGATTGCAAAGACCAACATGGGTTGGCTGTGGCATAGATGGCTAGAACATGTTGGTATGAGGAATCTTCAAAAACTCCTCAAAGGCGATCACATCCGAGGTTTAAAGGATGTTGTTTTTGAGAAAGACAGGACGTATAGAGCGTGCCAAGCAGGGAAGCAAGTAGGAGCATCCCATCCCACGAAGAATGTCATGACTAAAACAAGACCGCTTGAGCTCCTCCACATGGATATATTCGGTCCAATTGCTTACATAAGCATCGGCGGTAATAAATACGGTCTAGTCATTGTTGATGATTTTTCACGCTTCACATGGGTTTTCTTTTTGCATGATAAGACAGAAACTCGAGGAACCCTCAAGAAGTTCATCAAGCGTACCCAAAATGAATTCTCATTGAATATCAAGAACATACGAAGTGACAATGGGACAGAATTCAAGAACACCCAAGTTGAGAAGTATCTAGACGAAGAAGGGATAAAGCATGAATTTTCAGCACCATATACTCCTCAACAAAACGGAGTAGCCGAAAGGAAGAACAGAATTCTCATTGAGATGATGAGGACAATGCTCGATGAGTACAAGACATCGGACAGGTTTTGGGCTGAAGCGGTTAACACCGCTTGTCACGCCATAAACTGTCTATATCTTCATCGGTTGCTCAAGAAAACTTCATATGAACTACTCACGGGTAACAAGCCGAATATTTCATATTTTTGAGTTTTTGATTCAAAATGTTATATTTTAAACAAGAAGCCAAGGGCTTCGAAGTTTGCTTCAAAGTCTGATGAAGGTTTCTTACTTGGCTATGATTCGAACTCCTACGCTTATCGTGTCTTCAACAAAACCTCCGGACTTGTTGAAGTAGCACATGACATAGTGTTAGATGAAACTAACGGCTCTCAAGAAGAGAAAGTTGATCAATGTGTGCTAGATCATGAAGAAGCTCCATGTCAAGCATTGACAAGAATAGCATTGGGCGATGTTCGACAACAAGTGCCACCTTCAAATGCGAATGAAGAAAATGAACCACAGGTGGAGGAAAATGATCAAGGGGCAACTTCCATAAAAGATCAAACTTAAGAAAATCAAGAAGATCAAAACATCAATGAGGGCAACTATCCAGGGGGAGAAGAAGATGATAATGAAGATTCAAGACCACAAGTGCCACATCCAAGAATACACCAAAGCATCCAAAGAGATCACCCCGTCAACAACATAATCGGTAACATCCGAAAGGAAGTAATAACTCGATCTCGCATAGCTAATTTTTGTGAACACTATTCTTTTGTATCTTCTTTGGAATCATACAGGGTTGATGATGCATTAAAAGATCCGGATTGGGTGATGGCGATGTAAGAAGAATTGAACAACTTCAAAAGGAACGAAGTGTGGGAGCTTGTTGAAAGACCCAAGTCCAACGCCGTTGGCACTAAATGGGTCTTCCGCAATAAGCAAGACGAACATGGAGTGGTAACAAGGAACAAGGCATGACTTTTGGCAAAAGGGTACTCACAAGTCAAAGGTTTGGATTTTGACGGGACTTTTGCTCCGGTAGATAGGCTTGAATGGATTCGTATATTACTTCCATATGCTACTCACCATGATTTCAAGCTTTATAAAATGGACGTGAAAAGTGCCTTTCTCAACGGACCGATCAAGGAGGAGGTGTACGTGGAGCAACCACCCGGTTTTGAAGATCAAGAGCACCCCAACTATGTGTTCAAACTGCGTAAGGCTCTTTATGGCCTCAAATAAGCTCCTAGAGCTTGGTATGAGTGCCTTAGAGATTTTTTGATTGAAAATGACTTCAAGATTGGAAAATCTGATTACACCTTGTTCACTAAACACTTTGATGATGATCTCTTCATTTGCCAAATCTATGTTGACGACATTATATTTATTTCAACTAACAAATCCTTTTGTCAAGAATTTAGTAAGATTATGACAGATAGATTCGAGATGTCCATGATGGGAGAGTTGAGGTACTTTTTCGGATTCCAAGTGAAGCAACAAAAGGACGGGACGTTCATAAGCCAAACAAAGTACACTCAAGACATTCTCAAGAAGTTTGGAATGGACAAAGGAAAGCCCATAAAGACTCCCATGGCGACTAATGGACACTTGGATCTCAATGAAGACGGACCAAATGTGGATCAAAAGGTATATCGTTCCATGATTGGCTCCTTACTTTATTTATGTTCATATAGACCTGAAATCATGTTGAGTGTATGTTTGTGGGCAAGGTTTCAAGCCATTCCTAAGGAATGTTATTTGCAACCGTTAAAAGGATCTTGAGATATTTAGTTCATACACCCAACCTAGGCCTTTGGTATACCAAAGGTTCAAAATTCAATCTCAATGGATACTCCGATGCAGATTATGCCGGATGCAAGGTAGATAGAAAAAGTACTTCCCGTACTTTCCAATTCCTAGGTAGATCCTTAGTTTCTTGGTCCTCCAAGAAACAAAATTCAATTGCCTTATCCACGGCCGAAGCAGAGTATGTTGCAGCCGGGAGTTATTGTGCACAACTCCTTTGGATGCGACAAACTCTAAGGGATTATGGTTACAATATGAGTCGTATTCCACTCCTTTGTGACAATGAGAGTGCAATTAAAATTGCCCATAACCCTGTTGAGCACTCTAGAACCAAACACATAGATATCCGGCATCATTTTTTGAGAGATCACTCAATGAAAGGAGACATAGCCGTTTCTCATGTCAACACTGAAAAACAACTAGCCGATATCTTTACCAAGCCACTTGATGACAAACGCTTTTGTGAGCTCTGAAATGAACTAAATATCCTTGGTGCTCGAAACGTGGCTTGAAAACTTGCATACCTGTATGCCATCCTCAAAATCAGGTTAATTGTGTTGAAAAATCATCCCTCTCTATTTTTCTCCTAAAAACTATGTTAGTTACTTGATCTTGATGAATTATGGTCATAGCTTGATTGTTGTATGTTTGCTGGTCATATTCATCAAGAATATTCATCAAGAATACATATATATAAGTGTTTTGTACTTTTCTGTACAAGGGACCACAGACTAGTTCGTGTCACCCCGGACTAGTCCGCACTTGGTCCGCTAGTCCGGACAAGTCCGGACAACTACGGACTAGTCCGATATTTTGACTTCATAACCCTGGGGCCGGCTCAGACCTAATCCTCTTCATCCTCACAACACCTCCCACGCTCTCTCTCCTCACTCAAGTGCTCCCAAGGCGGATTTGAGATTTCTCCATCAAAACCACCCAAATCTCCATGGGAATTGATCTCCACTGCAAAGGGATCAAAGACCCTGGACTAGTCTGCATCAAGAACTCCTTCAACGTCTCGAATCGAAGGATTTGGTAAACTTCTCTCCAAACTCTAGAACCTTCTATTTTCTTTATTTTTGCTCAATTAGCTTAGCTCCTCCAATCAATACATGCTCTATTGATGCATCCAATGTACCCTAGATCATATTTGCATTGAATGACATCAAATTTCGACAAGTTAGGGCTTGAGTAGCCTCATAACAGACTAGTACGTTATTAGGGCGGACAAGTCCGGTACTCCGGACTAGTTCGACCCTGAACACCGGACTAGTCCGGTAAGCCCTGATCAGAATCTTAGCTTATGTCAATTCAATGAAATCCCTTGTCATCCTTGATTATTCATATCCTTTATATCTTCCTTGTCAGAAATCATGTCGGGATCGAATGAAAATCTCTCCGACTTTGAAGCCGAGATGGATCAAGATCAAGATGTGATGTCTAATCTTCCGGAGTCTCGCTCCAAAAGGAGACAAGATCGTGTTGCCGAGCCTTCGCTCACCCTACCTAGGGTTCGCCGAAAGGTTACAATCAAGAGACCAGCTTCAAGAGCAAATATGGCTGATTCTAGCTCGGCGGCTCAGCGCCAAACCAAGGACAAGGGAAAGGGGCTTGCTTCCGGCTCGATTAGTCCCCTTAAGATGACAGCTCCAAGGCAGGGAAATAGGGATCCCTCGGAGCAGAAGTGCAATGGCAAGGGGAGTGATGCGGCATGGAACCTGAGGAAGGGTGGCGCCTATAGCTCTGACAAAAAGGCAGCAGACAAGAGATTTTGGAGCAACTTTCACTCGTACTACTACAGTTCGGTGTACCTCCAAATGAAGACTCCAGTGGTCCGCAGCCAATGGATCGACTAGACATATTTTGAAAGGAAGAGCTGTGAAGCCTTTGAGGAGGTTATAGAGGCTGCAGAGAGACACAGTCTCAAGGACTTGCTCTCCTTCAGATACAACTGGAATGATGAGATCATTGCCCAGTTCTATGCAACTTGCCAGTTTGCCCACGATGGAGAAGACAAAGTGACTTGGATGACATGGATCCAAGTACACAATTTCTTATACTGAGTTTGCCAGACTGCTGCACCTTGAGGACACCGGCAATGATGAGATTGTGATTCACAATCTTGGAGTTGTGGAGAAGGACAAGATGGAATTCGTCTATGATACTCGACTCCCATTCAATCCTCCCTCAACCAAGAACATGAAGCCCTTCTTCATTGTTCTCAATAGAGTGCTCCGGAAGACCATTGCTCCAAAGGATGGAGATGTCGGGAGTGTCCAAGGTTACTTGAAAACCTTGATGAAAGTAATCCGCACGAGGAGAAGATTTGATATCTTTGATTACATTTTGAATGACATGGTGAACATATCCTGCACACCAAACCGTTCCTGTGGCTATGCACCATACTTGATGTTCATGATTGAAAAAGTCACAGGAATTGAGTTTGTCAAGGATGTGGAGCACACTGCTCTAAGGCCTCAGAAGCCTCCTCAAGCCTCTCTCCCAGCTGCTCCCTCACCTGGCTCACCTGAAGGACATCCAGAGAGAGCTCAAGAAGATGCAAGGCCTTCGTCCAAGACTAGGGCCTCTCCACACAAAAGGTCCTCTAGTGGAATTATGAAGTATTTGGCTGCTATCTTTAGTTCTTGACGCAAAATTGAGGAGAAGCTTCATAAGATGAACAAGGCAAGAAAAGAAGAAATGAGATACATGAAGGCCAATGTCAAAGAAATATGCAAAAAACTAGAGATTGAGCCCATTGGATCTCCAGTCATCTCAGAGGACTCTGCACCAGACTTCACAGAGCTTCCTCCTCTCTCTCTATCAGAGCGTGCCTACTTTGGCACGACGAGTGGTCCTCCTCCTCCTCAGCCTGATGATGAAGATGAAGAAAGTACCAACAGCGAGGAGTGAGCCGGCGACGACAAGTAGATCCCTCCTCTCCTTCTTTTTGGTGCCTTGATGCCAAAGGGGGAGAGATTGAGGAGGAGTCTTAGGTCGTAGGCTCTTCTTTTTATGTCCTAGTTTAAGAAATGAACTTTTGTAAGACTTATGCTATCATTATGCTTTTGGACATGTAATGCGAAATGATGACTATGTTATGATTTTTATTAATGATGCATGTTTAAAACTGCTATGTAAGCTTGAGACTCTTGATTATTTTATGATTATGCTCATTATGATATTCACATCAAAATTATTGCTCGCACATGTAGTTTTGCACCCCACCATAAAGAGTGCACATATGTCTTATGTCTACATTGCCTATTTTGCTCAAAACTCATGTGCACACATTATGAAAAAATCTGAATTTTTTCTTATTATATTTGAGTGATCTCAATTGGTTGTCATCAATCACCAAAAACGGGGAGATTTAAAGTGCATCTAGGCATCCCTTGTGGGTTTTAGTTAATTTATGACAAACAAATGAGACCCTAACCAAATTGTTGAGATGAGCGCAGGTTCTTAAAGAAATTAGGAAGAAAGCGCAAAGGAAAGGAGATGGAGGATCCAAATTGATAAGAGCTCAGGAGCTGAAAGATTAGATTATTTAGTATAGAGTGTGTTGGAGAAACACACCCCAAGAGCTCAAGTGAAAGAAATCACACTAACTGCACAAAATCAGCATGTGCATACTAGTCCGATATCAACCGGACTAGTCCGATTTTCCTTCCGACTAGAAAATGGACTAGTCTGCACTCTTACAGACTAGTCTGGTGTAAGGGCCTCAGTTTTGGCACACATTTGAAGTGTTCATCACCACACCACACACCTCATTTGAGGAAAGATGATGAACACAAATGAAGAGCAAGTAACCACCATCAACATGCTCATTAGAGAACAAACTCACACATTGCAAAAGTGGTATTTCCCACATGTGATATAGGTGGGCAGGACATATGAAAACTCCTACACTTTGCTAAGGATGTCCATGCTAAGTTTCACCCAAATTCCAAACCTTTTTGAGGTCATGTTGGGTATAGTTAGAAAGAGGGCAGTTTGAAACCATATTCAAATTCAAACGGTTTTTATCCCATGAATTTAAAAGTGGGAGGCATATTCTTACTCAGCACATTTTTGTGAGCTCACACACCAATTTTCACTCCATTTGGAGTTGATCTTGACATGAGCTAAGTAGGGGAAATTCAAACTTTATTTGAATTTCAAACTGAACTTGTGCTGAAATTCATTCAAACCAAACCTCATTTGAACTTTGATCAATTCAAATGGCTCATGGGTGTATAATTTGAATTACCAGGGGTACTATGGGGCTCACCGTTTACAACAGTGATTAGGAGTAAATTTCAGAGGTTAAAACTGGAAGTGGGACCCACATGTCAGCCACCACTTAACCTCAAACCGACTGAAATTCTCTCACTCAGTTAACCGAGCCGCCGCTGCGATCGCCACCGAGGGCAGCCGCCGTGCCAGCAGCTGCTTGCCCACGCGCGGGCGTGAGGCGGTGCAGAGCCTTCTTAAGGCGCTTGCCCCCCTCCTCGGCCGAGGCATCGCCGTTTCTTCCCCGCAAGAACTCAGCGCCGGCCGAAGTTTTCCGCAGCTCGGAATCGATCGGAGAGCGCCGATCACAGCTTCCTCCATCCTCTCCAGAGCCATGGCAAGGTACTAGAGACCTTCCTCCGTCTTCCCCACTGCTAGAACTCAGTGAAACCGATTGATATCGGCTGTGCCGAAAGATCAATTCGGTGACTTAGAACCGCCGCACCTCGGGCTTCCGTGGACAGCCCAGCCAGGGCATTGTCACGCCCAAACCAAGGCACCCTTGGACGCGCTGGTGACCTGTGCTGCTCACCCCCGAGCCACAGCTCGAGTGGTTGCTCACCGGCGGCAAATTTCCAATTTTCCCCTTTCTGTGTGCAGCACGACCCTCGGGTGCGATTCTATCGAATTCGTGCTCTAGAAAGGATTAGAGGGCCTCAATCCGCTCTCACACAAAACAGACACGGTAACGCACAAGTTGCCTTCACGACTCTTGGCCGGAGAACCTCTGTACCCGGCGTAATTCGAGGTTTACCAATGGCGGAATAAACGGGAGGCATCGGGCGCACGGTGAGGACCTACTTAGGGCCTTCCCCGAGCTGCCTCGAGCTCATGTCGACCTTCCCTGAGGTAAACTGATGCTTTCCGACCGGTTCCTCAAGTAGTTGAGGTGCTAGGGTAGTCAGCCGACATGGCCGAAGTCTTCCCGAGATGGCGGCTCGTCGCCGACCATGCACCGGCCATTGTCATGAGCAGCTGACCCCGGAATCCTGTTCCCCGAGTGAAAGTAGGCAGGGGCGGCCAAAATCGTGAAGTTTGGAGCTGTACAGAAGCCGGCGGCGAGCTCTCCGGCGAGGTCCCTCGGCGGCGGAGCGCGGGCGTCGCGAGGTTGAAGAAGGGGGGTGGACCCCAGCTGTCAGCGGCTGATATTTTGAATCGGGATCGGGCTGCGGCCGGGATGGGTGTGCTGGTGCGCAAAATCCTTGTGGGCCGCGGTGTGCTGTCGCCTCGGCGTGCGACGCGTGTCCCCTGGGCCCACGCGCAAGTTTAAACTTTTCCCCGATTTCCAGGTTTCCTTCAAACTTCAAATCCTCATAACTTTGGCTACAAAGCTCCAAATCTAGTGAACCAAATTTTGTTGGATTCAGCTCTCTGAGCACTTTCCAGAAAATCAAGTTTCACTTCATGAAATTCCTTATTTTTCCAGAATTAATTCCTCAAAATTTAAACTGTTTGGAATTTTAACTGGAGAATCCTGAGGAGAAAAATCCTGAAACTTTGCTGGGATGTTCACCAAAATATCCATGAACTACCATAACAATTTAAGACCCATTTGAGCTCATTTAATCCACCTAATGGTGTGATTCGTGAAACTGTTCCAGAGAAAATAGAAATTGTTCAGAAACATTTTCAGAATTTTCTCTGCAATTGTTTGGCTCATATCTTTAGTTAGGAACTTCAAAATTAAGTGAGACCAACTCCATTAGAACCCTCTGAAAATCTAGTTTTCAGAAAGTCATAGTTTGTTTCATGAAAATCCTTAGAGCACCCTACGAGTTTCAATTCAGGTCAAGGACATAATTAATTGTGGAGGGCTCAATTGAGCTTCACTGCAACTAAAACTTGACCAAGTCTCTGTTTAGGTTCTAACCAAGCCACAGTAAAAGTTTCACAGTCATTGAGTCTGTCTAGTGGGACTTATAAGCTTCACAAGTTCAAACTTAATATAAATGCATTCAAATTAATACATGTATGTCTTATATCATGTAGTCGCTAAGGTCGAGGAGGAACCCGAAGTCCTAGACTTCGTTACTCCGGAGGAGCAGCTAGGCTACGACCAAGAGCAGCAAGGCAAGCTCCGGTTTGCATTAACCATTTTACAAGTTTTTATTGTTTTGAGCACATACTTGATTACTTTATTCGTTGCATTAGAGTCTTGTTTGAAAACCCAATTGCATAGCCAAGAAAACCTTGGGTTGGTTTTAGGATTTCAAACCCCGTTAGCTACTGCCATGCTAAGATAGTGTAGGATTCGGTACAAGTCGAGTAGTTGGAACTACTCGCGAGCATAGGCTAGAGGCACTCGACTCGGGTAGTGTTAGCACATAAAACACATGGCAAGAAAATGAGACCAAGCGGAGAGTAAGGGCAGCAGCACTTTGAGGCCTGTGTGCTGTAGCTCCGCTTGTGTCGATTGAGGACCGAGCCGTGTGCGGGCCTGTTGAACAAGCTAGAACAGTACCGAAGACCTACCGGCTATATGGGAACCGGGAAACTGATGTAACTCGGGTAGCTGGGTGTTGAGGCATAGCTGGTCGTTCAGAGGGTAGGTTGAGAGCTCGAGGTGTAAATCGGCTGGCGGCACTGAGATGCGCATGCAGAGACCTCTTGCTCGGGACGATTGGACCGGTTCAACATTTGGCTAACGGGTGAAAGGTAGTTGCGTACTGCGTCCGTGATGGTTGTTGTAGGCAACATCGGGTTCGGGCGTACGTGACGGGTTGTTCGGGTAACCCTGCAGGTGTAAATCGATTATAATCGCCATCCCTCGCGGTCAGTGAGTACCACTTGTTCACTGTACTGTGACGTAGAAAGAACAGACTAGTTACATGTTAAAATGTTGCTGATTGAAAGATGGACTTGATTGCTAATGATTTGCTGTAGTTTAGAGCTAACTAAAGTTCATTTCAACTTTGGGCAAAGTACATGAGAGAAATGCGTTTCTTGTTTGATTGCGGCTCTCTCATGTGCCTTAGCGTGAGGTTCTCCACAACCTGCTGCTAAAACTTGAAAGTAAGGTTCCACTAATTAGGCAAGTCCTTTGCAAATGATTTTACCTCATGTACCCATCATCCCCTCATGTAGAAGTTCCATGTTTAGGTGAGACGGGTCAGTCTTGCTGAGCCTTCGTGCTTACTGCTTGTGTTTGAAGCTTTTGCAGGGTTCTATGAGGAAGGGACTCCCGAGGAAGAGACGGAACCCCAGGAGGGGAACCCCGTCGAGTGGGAGTCGTGCACGCCGCAGAGTTAGTGTGCGTGTGTGCTGGCAAGGACACGTTCAAGGGCTGAACGTGCACTTGATGCTTAGTCTACGCCCGTGAGTGTAGACTGAACTTATTTTGATGTAAACATGTTCATAAACCTGTTTATGTAATATAAAATTCCGCTTCCGCTTTGTACCTTTGACGTGTGTTATAAGGTGCTGTGCAACGCAGCACCCCTCAGCGTGATCCTGGCTCGACAAGACCGTGGGGTCGTGTCAGCGTTGGTATCAGAGCTCGCTTGAGGTTTAACGCACTACAAAGGTCATATTTTTCAAAAATCCAGTGAGGAACGAGTTAGTAGCCCGTATAAGGATGTTATTAGCATATAGAAAGTGGCATATTAACTTATTTGATTATGTCAGAAAATCGTGCATCTCGGGACATTTATGTCTTGGGGGGTGCACGTAAGCGCTGTCCACCAGTGCGCACAAGCTGAAGGGTGAAGCCCCATGGGTGGCAGGTAACCCGACCCGCTTTGATATCCTCTACAACTCTTCATGTCGTTTGGGGTATTCGAGCAACGTCTGTCCCTGGCATGCGTGGTGCAACTTGGGAGACCCCGTCACGTGGTCTGAAACATGAACATGTAACTCAAGGCGTGTTTGGCTTGAGAACATCCGGGCGAGTGATGACGGCCGGTTGTACGAACTGTATGGATTCCGGGCTCGGTGTGCAGCCGAGTCTGATGATTGTTTGAGTTTCTGCAGGTAGCCTGACCACGTAATGGTAGACGTGTAGCATCCGTGTGCGAGTGACATTTAGTGCCACTGAAATAACGAAGCCGGCTAAGTCCGGTATAGGTTTTTCTTTGTGAGGACGTAGTACCGACATAATCTGGTGACGCATCGACGTCACACCCAAATAAATGAACAACTTCATTTAAAACTTGAAGGTTTTGATCTAAATTAGTAAAACTTGCTGTAACTCTTTCCCCTGAACAAGATATTCAAAGTTAACAAGTTTTCAACTTATAGGTTGTTAAGGACAGAGCACTCTGTTTTCAGCCGAATTAAGGCTGGAGTTAATCAGAGGTTAGAGGTTGAGTTCTTTCGAGGTTAGGGTCATATGATACATTTCTGGGAAGCTTTGGAAGAGCTTTACAACTCTTCTGTTGAGGTCCAGAGGTGGTTCATCACTTAACCAATCAAAAATACAGTAGCGTTGAAACTGTCCAGAAAACAGGACAGAGTAAAGACTCGCTGTAAACTCTCTGTAAATTGAGTATAACTTCCTGCATAAAAATCCAACAAAAGAAAATGATGTATTTCTGGAAATCTTATGAGATGGGCTATAAATTTGTAACAGAAAGTGTTGTCATATTTAGAACAGAATTAACTGGAATTCTTGGATTTAATCAGTACCTAAAGCAGGGAGGTGCTGTCCAATTTTCCCCAGAAATTATGTTAACTTTGACATCTCATAACTTTTGAACCAGGACAGATCTTAGGCCAAGCAAATACTTTCTGGAAAGCTATTGAAGTTAGCTTTAACTTTGATGTTGAGCTCTAGAATTGGTTCTGCTTTCAACATGGCCTAAATCAGGTTGATATGGAAACTGGTCAGGGCTGTCATGGGAACAGCAGATCAGCAGTCAAATTTGTTTAAAATTCGAACTATGTTTCCAAGTTTATGAGTTCAATGACATGTCTTATGTTATAACTCAGAGGTTTACTGTTTAAATAAATATTTGACATTTCTCAAATATATTTTTACAGATGATAGCAGATAAGAAGTTGGAGAACGGGTTGGTGGTGTCCCACTGTTCTCACCATAGCGGCTACCCGGAAGCATTGTGGCATATGCTCCAATATTACGGGTACAACCAGATGCCGCAATACTTCGCCAAGGAAGAAGGCAAAGAGGGGAACAAGACGTGGACAATCCATTTCGAACTCCCTGCAGGACCTATGCCACCCGGTTGGGTGCCATTCACCGTCACGGTGAGAGGAAGACAACCGGAAGGGATGTGGCAAGTGGCAGCCCGTGACACCATGTCACGTTTCTGCCAACTACACGTGCGGGCTATGGAGGGCACTCCATACGCGCTCGTTCCGGTGGAGGGACGGACTCAGCATGTGTGGGAAGAGAGGTACCTGGAGGCAACGGACCCGAGTTGCCCAAGGTACAACCCCGCGGAGGCAAACCTTAGCCTCCAGATGAGGGCGGGAAACGCCGTGATGGACAGCCAAGCTGTTCATACAGAGCATCTCGCTACGAAGCTCAAGGAGAGCACGAGCCATGGAGACCATTTCGAGAGTGCTCACAGCGCACTCCGCAATGTGCTCCTTCTGACGATCAAGCGACTGAATGAACAACACAATCAGTTGCATCGTCTGAAGAAGGCAAAGAAGAAGAGCCGTGTCGACATCGCAGCGTTGCAAGAACTGGTACAAAATCTGACCCAGCAGAACGAGGAACTTACTCAAGAGCGGGACGACACTATTGAGGAAGGGCAAGGCTGGGAAGAAGATTATAACCAGGCTATGGACGAGGTGCATGCTTTGCAGGACCTCGTGCCTCCGGTATTGGGCATACCGGTGGTCTTGGGCCTTCCAGCAATGGGAGGACCCGGGATGGGAGAAGAGGTGGTAGATCCAGAGCCACCAGCAGAGGTGCCGGAGGAGGACGACCCACAGGAGGTCAAGTTCTACTCCGAGTAAGGGGTTACGGTTGCCAAGTAGGGCAGCTAGGGTAGCATAACCCAACTTTTGTAATCGGTGACATGTCGTGTAGACAGTAGCGTATGTATAGGTAGTGACGACATGAGCACGACTTCTCGGAGACTCGAGAATAATGTATCTTGTATAAAGTTTATGCTTTATCAATATATGTGAATGTTGTGCAAATTAATCATGAGTCACTTCAATACCTACTGTTGCATATGAAATTTAAGTAAGACATGTGCTAATTGCTGCTGTTTTGAATTTCAGAATGACGCGTACTCGTGCCAACTCTGATGTTGGGGGTACCAGTCAAGGGGGAGAGACCTCCCAACAGCCTCCCAAGGACTCCTCGGGACAACAACAGCAACAACCACAGCAAACACCACCACCGCCACTACCGACAGTTACATTGGCCGACATCGTCGCGGCAATGGCGGGCTCGCATCAGCAGCACACATAGTTGCTGCAGACTCTTATCGCTAATACGTCTCGGCCAGAGAGACGTCAAGATCGTGAGGAGCGCCAACAGAGCTCCTACTCCGACTTCCTGGCTACTCATCCCCCGGTATTCCCAAGGGCGGATGAACCACATGACGCGGACAACTGGCTCCGTGCCATAGAGATGAAGTTCGGGCTGCTCCAGATCAGCGAGCAGCACAAGACTCAGTTCGCGGTCCAGAAGCTCCAAGGATCCGCGAGCGCGTGGTGGGCCAACATCTGTGCTTCACAGCCCACCGATCGAGTGATGACCTGGACGGAGTTTCGGACGGCCTTCAGGGCCTATCATATACCGCCAGGTTTAATGAAGAGAAAGACGCAGGAGTTCTTACACCTGCAACAAGGGAGCCGGAACGTGCTGGAATACTCCAGGGCGTTTAACGATCTCGCGCTATATGCGTCGTATCATGCCGATACCGACGAGAAGCGGCGGGACCATTTTTACCAGGGGCTTAACCCGCTCCAGAAGGACAAGTTGGCGATGTTCAATCGCGGCAGCCTCAACGACATCATTGATGCTGCGATTGTTCAGGAGGACTCCAGCAAGGAGTTGGCGGTGGCAGAGCCAAAGCGAAGCGCGCCGCAGAGCAGCGGAGAAGGAGGCGGTCCTTCTCAGAAGTTTCAGATGGTGAATCGCCCACCATCGGGTCCACGCTGGCAGCCACCACAGCGGTCGATGCCGTTCTGCAGTCGGACGTACTCGTCAGCGGCATTCAGGCCGGCACTGCCAGTACCACCGCAACAACAACAGCAGCAGAGGGCGATGCCGCGTGCGTTTGCACCTCAGCAACGCATGCCGGGCTTTCGTCCACCGAGCACTCCACCAGCAGCGGCCACATGTTACAAGTGTCGTCGTCCAGGACACTTCGCGAGCAGTTGCCCGGATAGGCAAGGCGGCGGAGTGGCACCACAGTTTCCGGGGAGGAATCAACCCCGGAACCCTACTAATTCACGGTGGGCAAACCCTAGGCCCGGCACCGTCCACCAGCTTGCCATTGAGGACGTGCCGGAGGGCGAGCCAATCCTTGCGGGTATGTTCCAACTCCACCAGCATCCCGCTATAGTACTATTTGATTCAGGCGCCACGCATAGCTTCATTAGCCAAGCTTTCATTGATAAACATAGCTTGCAAATACTACCCACCGATAGTCCTTATTGATCTGTTCACCGGGTGGGAAAATTTCGGCAAGCATGATGGTCCCAAAAGCGCCATTGTGCTTAGAGGGTAGAGTTTACCCTACGTCTCTCATAATTTTAGAGGGACAAAAGGTCGATGTCATCTTAGGGATGTCGTGGTTAACCCGCCACGGCGCTGTTTTAGACACCGTCCTCCGAGTTGTGCACCTGAACTCAGAAGTGCACGAGTCTCACTCATTATTTCTGGACAATCCAGAAATAAAACTTCCAAGTGTCTATCAAGCCACAACCATCAGATTGGAAGATATTCCAGTGGTCCGAGAGTTCCCTGATGTATTCCCGGATGATTTGCCGGGGATGCCGCTTGATAGAGAGGTGTAGTTCAAGATTGAACTTGCACCGGGAACCATGCCAATATCCCGAAGGCCGTACAAGATGGCGCCCAAGGAGTTGGCTGAACTGAAGACTCAGCTCACGGACCTTCTGGAGAAGGGTTTTATTAGGCCGAGCTCCTCGCCATGGGGTTGTTTGGCATTATTTGTCAAGAAGAAGGATGAGACGTTGCGGCTTTGCGTGGACTATCGTCCATTAAATGCCGTAACAATCAAGAACAAGTACCCGTTGCCACGGATCGACATGTTGTTTGATCAGTTGGTCGAAGCAAAGATATTTTCCAAGATGGACTTAAGATCCGGGTACCATCAGATTAAGATAAGGGCTGAGGACATTCCGAAGACGGCTTTCTCGATGAGGTACGGACTTTATGAGTACCTGGTTATGTCCTTCGGCCTCACCAATGCTCCAGCTCACTTCATGTACTTGATGAACTCGGTATTCATGCCGGAGTTGGACAAGTTTGTCGTGGTCTTCATCGACGACATCCTGGTATATTCCAAGTCGGAAGAAGATCACAAGAAGCATCTGCGTATAGTCTTGCAACGGCTGCGGGATCACAAGTTATACGCGAAATTCAGCAAATGCGAGTTTTGGATATCACAAGTGCCTTTTCTCGGGCATATCATCTCAGCGGAGGGTATCGCTGTAGACCCGAGCAAAATCACTCAAGTGCTGAATTGGAAATCCCCGAGAACTGTTCACGAGGTACAGAGTTTCCTCGGACTCGCGGGATATTATCATAGGTTCATTCCAAACTTCTCGAAGATTGCCAAGCCAATGACAGAGCTGCTGAAGAAGGCTACCAAATATGTTTGGAGTCCAACATGTGAAGCAGCATTCAAGGCTTTAGTCAAGCACCTGACATCAGCACCAGTTTTGGCGCAGCCAGACACAACAAAACCGTTCGATGTGTACTGTGATGCATCCGGCATTGGGCTCGGATGTGTGCTGATGCAAGACCGAAGAGTGGTCGCGTATGGATCACGGCAGCTTAGAAACCATGAGCAGAATTATCCAACTCATGATTTGGAGCTCGCTGCCGAGGTACTCGCACTCAAAATGTGGAGGCACTACCTACTCGGTAACCTCGTACATTTATATACCGACCACAAAAGCCTCAAGTACATATTCACTCAGAAGGAGCTGAACATGAGGCAACGAAGATGGTTAGAACTGATAAAGGATTACGAAATAGAGATCCATTATCATCCGGGCAAGGCAAACGTAGTGGCAGATGCGCTGAGCCGCAAGTCACACGTCAACAATCTGACCATCACACCGTTGGAAGAGAGCGAACCACCACTACATGTGATTCCACACGGAGCTCTCTACAACCTAGCTTTGATCCACACCATCCGTGAAGAGATAGCGGCAGCCCAGAAGAATGACAAGGGCATGTCACATTTGCGGAGACGTGTAGACAGTGGGGAGCTGAAATGTTTCCGGAAGGACGGAGACAGCGTCCTATGGTTCAGGGACCGGATCGTCGTACCCCGTAACCCGGAATTACGGAAGAAAATCTTTGATGAGGCTCACTTGTCAAAGTTTTCTATTCACTGCAGCAGCAAAAAGATGTATCAATAACTCAGAAGCAAGTTTTGGTGGACACGGATGAAGCGTGAGACTGCAAAATACGTGTCCGAGTGTGATACATGTCGAAGGGTGAAGGCAGACCACATGCGGAAACCGGGACTGCTGCAACCACTGGGCATTCCTGCCTGGAAGTGGGAGGACGTGAGCATGGACTTCATAGTCGGTTTACCCACCACCTTGCAGAAACATGATTCTGTGTGGGTGATCGTCGATCGGCTCACCAAATTTGCCCATTTCTTCCCGGTCAACACCAATTACAACGCCAAGAAGTACGCTGAACTGTACATCTCACGAATCCTATGCTTGTACGGCGTACCCCGTACTATCATATCGGATCGGGGCACTTTGTTTGTGTCCCGTTTTTGGGAGCAGCTACACGCTGCCTTGGGGACGAAGTTGATCCGTAGTTCAGCATACCACCCGCAGACGGATGGGCAAACCGAGCGGGTAAATCAGATTCTAGAAGACATGCTACGAGCTTGCGCTATCAACCACGGCAAGGATTGGGATGATCACTTGCCGTTAGCCGAGTTCTCGTACAATAATGGGTACCAAGCCAGCATCAAGATGGCACCTTACGAGGCGCTATACGGTAGGAAGTGCCGCACACCATTGAACTGGTGTGAGTCTGGCGAAAGGGTTACCTTCGGGATTGACCTCGTCAACAACGCGGAAGAAAAGGATCGACTGATCCAAGCGAACCTAAAAGCCGCTCAATCCCGTCAAAAACAGTATGCGGACCGGAGAAGGCGCCCGTTACAATTCGAAGTTGGAGATCACGTATACCTACGGGTGTCTCCAATGAAGAGCGTAAACAGATTTGGGGTGAGAGGAAAGTTGGCACCCCGATTCATCGGTCCATTCCAGATTACCGAAAGATGCGGATCAGTGGCATACCAGCTGAAATTACCAGAAGCACTTTCCGGTGTGCACGACGTCTTTCACATTTCCCAGCTGAGGAAGTGTCTCAAGCTATCAACTACCGTTCAGCTGGAAGATATTGAAGAACTGCAACCGGATCTTACCTATCGGGAGGAACCGGTGCAGATTATTGATGAAAAGGCCCGAACCACACGCTACCGTACGTTGTGGTTCTACAAGGTTCTATGAAGTAATCACTCCATGGACGAGGCGACATGGGAGAGCAAAGAATTTCTTCGCGCTAACTACCCCGACTTTTTCACATCTCATATCCGGTAATTTTCCACCGTCCTCTCTCTCATTTTTACCTTATAATCTCGGGACAAGATTCTTTTAAGGGGGGAGGAATGTAAGGGCCTCAGTTTTGGCACACATTTGAAGTTTTCATCACCACACCACACACCTCATTTGAGGAAAGATGATGAACACAAATGAAGAGCAAGTAACCACCATCAACATGCTTATTAGAGAACAAACTCACACATTGCAAAAGTGGTATTTCCCACATGTGATATAGGTGGGCAGGACATATGAGAACTCCTACACTTTGCTAAGGATGTCCATGCCAAGTTTCACCCAAATTCCAAACCTTTTTGAGGTCATGTTGGGTATAGTTAGAAAGAGGGCAGTTTGAAACCATATTCAAATTCAAACTGTTTTTATCGCATGAATTTAAAAGTGGGAGGCATATTCTTACTCAGCACATTTTTGTGAGCTCACACACCAATTTTCACTCCATTTGGAGTTGATATTGACATGAGCTAAGTGGGGGAAATTCAAACTTTATTTGAATCTGAAACTGAACTTGTGCTGAAATTCATTCAAACCAAACCTCATTTGAACTTTGATCAATTCAAATGGCTCATGGGTGTATAATTTGAATTACCAGGGGTACTATGGGGCTCACTGTTTACAACAGTGATTAGGAGTAAATTTCAGAGGTTAAAACTGGAAGTGGGACCCACATGTCAGCCACCACTTCAACTCAAACCGACTGAAATTCTCTCACTCGGTTAACCGAGCCGCCGCTGCGATCGCCACCGAAGGCAGCCGCCACGCAAGCAGCTGCTTGCCCACGCGCGGGCGTGAGGCGGTGCAGAGCCTTTTTAAGGCGCCTGCCCCCCTCCTCGGCTGAGGCATCGCCGTTTCTTCCCCGCAAGAACTCAGCGCCGGCCGAAGTTTTCCGCAGCTCGGAATCGATTGGAGAGCGCCAATCACAGCTTCCTCCGTCCCCTCCAGAGCCACGGCAAGGTACTAGAGACCTTCCTCCGTCTTCCCCACTGCTAGAATTCAGTGAAACCGATTGATATCGGCTGTGCCGAAAGATCAATTCGGTGACTTAGAACCGCCGCACCTCGGGCTTCCGTGGACAGCCCAGCCAGGGTGTTGTCACGCCCGAACCAAGGCACCCTTGGACGCGCTGGTGACCGGTGCTGCTCACCACCGAGCCACAGCTCGAGTGGTTGCTCACCGGCGGCGAATTTCCAATTTTCCCCTTTCTGTGTGCAGCACGACCCTCGGGTGCGATTATGTCGAATTCGTGCTCTAGAAAGGATTAGAGGGCCTCAATCCGCTCTCACACAAACTAGACACGGTAACGCACAAGTTGCCTTCACGACTCTATGCCAGAGAACCTCTGTACCTGGCATAATTCGAGGTTTACCAATGGCGGAATAAACGGGAGGCATCGGGCGCATGGTGTGGACCTACTTCGGGCCTTCCCCGAGCTGCCTCGAGCTCATGTCAACCTTCCCTGAGGTCCACTGATGCTTCCCGACCGGTTCCTCGAGTAGTTCAGGTGCTAGGGTAGTCAGCCGACATGGCCGAAGTCTTCCCGAGATGGCGGCTCGTCGCCGACCATGCACCGGCCATTGTCATGAGCAGCTGACCCCGGAATCCTGTTCCCTGAGTGAAAGTAGGCAGGGGCGGCCAAAATTGTGAAGCTTGGAGCTGTACAGAAGCCGGCGGCGAGCTCTCCGGCGAGGTCCCTCGGCGGCGGAGCGCGGGCGTCGCGAGGTTGAAGAAGGGGGTGGACCCCAGCTGTCAGCGGCCGATATTTTGAATCGGGATCGGGCTGCGGCCGGGATCGGGTGTGCTGGCGTGCAAAATCCTTGTGGGCCACGGTGTGCTGTCGCCTCAGCATGCGACGCGTGTCCCCTGGGCCCATGCTCGAGTTTAAACTTTTCCCTGATTTTCAGGTTTCCTTCAAACTTCAAATCTTCATAATTTTGGCTAGAAAGCTCCAAATCGAGTGAACCAAATTTTGTTGGATTCAGCCCTCTGAGCACTTTCCAGCAAATCAAGTTTCACTTCATGAAATTCCTTATTTTTCCAGAATTAATTCCTCAAATTTTAAACTGTTTGGAATTTTAACTCGATAATCCTGTGGAGGAAAATCCTGAAATTTTGCTGGGATGTTCACCAAAATATCCATAAACTACCATAAAAATTTCAGACCCATTTGAGCTCATTAAATCCACCTAATGGTGTGATTAGTGAAACTGTTCCAGAGAAAAAAGAAATTGTTCAGAAACATTTTCAGAATTTTCTCTGCAATTGTTTAGCTCATATCTTTAGTTAGGAACTTCCAAAATAAGTGAGACCAACTCCATTGGAACCCTATGAAAATCTAGTTTTCAGAAAGTCATAGTTTGTTTCATGAAAATCCTTAGAGCACCCTAAGAGTTTCAATTGAGTTCAAGGACATAATTAATTGTGGAGGGCTCAATTGAGCTTTGCTGCAACTAAAACTTGACCAAGTCTCTGTTTAGGTTGTAACCAAGCCACAGTAAAAGTTTCACAGTCATTGAGTCTGTCTAGTGGGACTTATAAGCTTCACAAGTTCAAACTTAATATAAATGCATTCAAATTAATACATGTATGTCTTATATCATGTAGTCACTAAGGTCGAGGAGGAACCCGAAGTCCTAGACTTTGTTACTCCGGAGGAGCAGCTAGCATACGACCAAGAGCAGCAAGGCAATCTCCGGTTTGCATTAACCCTTTTACAAGTTTTTATTGTTTTGAGCACATACTTGATTACTTTATTCTTTGCATTAGAGTCTTGTTTGAAAACCCAATTGCATAGCCAAGAAAACCTTGGGTTGGTTTTAGGATTTCAAACCCCGTTAGCTACTGCCATGCTAAAATAGTGTAGGATTCGGTACAAGTCGAGTAGTTGGAACTACTCGCGAGCATAGGCTAGAGGCACTCGACTCGGGTAGTGTTAGCACATGAAACACATGGCAAGAAAATGAGACCAAGCGGAGAGTAAGGGCAGCAGGACTTTGGGGCCTGTGTGCTGTAGCTCTGCTTGTGTCGATTGAGGACCGAGCCGTGTGCGGGCCTGTTGAACAAGCTAGAACAGTACCGAAGACCTACCGGCTATATGGGAACCGGGAAACTGATGTAACTCGGGTAGCTGGGTGTTGAGGCATAGCTGGTCGTTCAGAGGGTAGGTTCAGAGCTCGAGGTGTAAATCGGCTGGCGGCACTGAGATGCGCGTGCAGAGACCTCTTGCTCGGGACGATTGGACCGGTTCAACATTTGGCTAACGGGTGAAAGGTAGTCGCGTACGGCGTACGTGATGGTTGTTGTAGGCAACATCGGGTTCGGGCGTACGTGACGGGTTGTTCGGGTAACCCTGCAGGTGTAAATCGATTATAATCACCATCCCTCGCGGTCAGTGAGTACCACTTGTTCACTGTACCGTGACGTAGAAAGAACAGACTAGTTACATGTTAAAATGTTGCTGATTGAAAGATGGACTTGATTGCTAATGATTTGCTGTAGTTTAGAGCTAACTAAAGTTCATTTCAACTTTGGGCAAAGTACATGAGAGAAATGTGTTTCTTGTTTGATTGCGGCTCTCTCATGTGCCTTAGCGTGAGGTTCTCCACAACCTGCTGCTAAAACTTGAAAGTAAGGTTCCACTAATTAGGTGAGTCCTTTGCAAATGATTTTACCTCATGTACCCATCATCCCCTCATGTAGAAGTTCCATGTTTAGGTGAGACGGGTCAGTCTTGCTGAGCCTTCGTGCTCACTGCTTGTGTTTGAAGCTTTTGCAGGGTTCTATGAGGATGGGACTCCCGAGGAAGAGATGGAACCCCAGGAGGGGAACCCCGTCGAGTGGGAGTCGTGCACGCCGCAGAGTTAGTGTGCGTGTGTTCTAGCAAGGACACGTTCAAGGGCTGAACGTGCACTTGATGCTTAGTCTACGCCTGTGAGTGTAGACTGAACTTATTTTGATGTAAACATGTTCACAAACCTGTTTATGTAATATAAAATTTCTCTTCCGCTTTGTACCTTTGACGTGTGTTATACGGTGCTGTGCAACGCAGCACCCCTCAGCGTGATCCTGGCTTGACAAGACCGTGGGGTCGTGTCATCTGGTATCTTACAACACTTCGGGTTTTTCACACGCCGCATATTGGACTAGTCCGGTGTCTACAACGGACTAGCCCGGACATCGCAAACCCTAACGTAACCATTGGAAACACTATTAAAAAAGGAGGTGTACGGCCATACCACCATAACTTTTCGACCCCTTGCTCGGTCACACCTCCCAAGAGCTCAAAATTCAGATCTCTCCACACATTCTAACACAAAAAGGATCTAATCTTTGGGGATTAGGAATTGCTCAAAGGAGAGACTTGTTCTACACATCTTGAGCTCTTGGGTTTGATCTCTCACACACTCTTGTTCGTTTATTGTTCATCTTTTGAGTGTGTTTAGCTGTGTTCATTCGTTGTAATTCTTGGGGAGCCCTCAACTTGTGAGAAGGCCCCTTGAACGATTTATTTTCCCTTTGTGATTAGTGGAAGAGAATCGGCCTCCATGGCGATTCGACGAGGGTAGTGTTGGTGAAGACCCGGTCCTTAGTGTACTCCTCAACGGGAACATAGATTTCCTTCGTGGAATCGAACCTCGGGATAAAATCTTGTCTCCTACTTGTGTTCATTTATTGTTCATCAAATTCTAGTGTTTAATTAATCTTGTGAAATTCACGTTGAAGCATTGAAATCAAAGTTGATCTCTATCATTCATTGTTTCACTGTTGTAATACATCTAGGTTATCAATTAATTTCCGCTACATAGGGTACTAGAAGTGAAAATATTGATCAATCTTGATCGCTCTAGTCCACACATACCGGACTAGTCCGCACAGTACCAGACTAGTCTGATTTTTCTCTGAGTAGAAAATGGACTAGTCTGCACTCTACCGGACTAGTATGATTCCCCTTTATTTGATAAACCTACTAAGTGTTTCAGGGATTAACAAAGCGTCAAAAAGCCTATTCACCCCCCTCTATGCTATATTCACCTTCGAAGTAGGAAACTTCGTGTATCTTAAGGTATCGCCTATCCGAGGCCAATCATGGTTCAACATCAAAGGCAAGTTAGCACCTCGCTACATCAGGTCATTCAAGATTTTGGGCAAGCAAGGAGAAGTAGCCTATCAACTAGAGCTGCCAACGCACCTCTCCGACGTGCATGACGTGTTTCACGTATCCCAACTCAAGAAGTGCTTAAGAGTACCAGAAGAACAGGTACCGATGGATGGACTCGAACTTCAAGAAGATCTGACCTACGTGGAACACCACATCAAAATTTTGGATGTGAAGGAAAGGGTCACGAGAAATAAAGTAATCCGTTGGTGCAAGGTACAATGGGGCTATCACACGGAAGTCGAAACTACATGAGAGTGTGAGGAAGATCTCAAGGCAGAATTCCCTCATCTATTCTCCACTCTGTCGAATCTCGAGGGCGAGATTCAGTTTAAGGGGAGTAGGTTTGTAACACCCTCAAATTCATTTCCATGCATTGCATGCATTTTCATGTAGAGAAACATTATAAAAGAAGTAGAAATGGAGAAAGAACTATAGAAATGGAGAAAGAACTATAGAAATGGAGAAAGAACCATAGAAATGGAGAAAGAACCATAGAAATGGAGGAAGGAACCATAGAAATGGAGAAAGAACCATAGAACTGGAGGAAGGAACCATAGAAATGACACGACCCCATCGGCCTTGTCGAGCCAGGATCACGCTGAGGGGTGCTGCGTTGCACAGCACCGGATAACACACATCAAAGGTACAAAGCGGAAGCAAAGTTTTATTACATAAACAGGTTTATGAACATTTTTACAACAAAATATGTTCAGCCTACACTCACGTGCGTAGACTACGCATCGAGTTCACGTTCAGCTCGTGAACGTGTCCCCGCTAGCACGCACACACACTAACACGGCAGCGTGCATGACTCCCACTCGACGGGGTTCCCCTCCTGGGGTTCCGTCTCCTCCTCGGGAGTCCCTTCCTCATAGAACCCTGCAAAAGCTTCAAACACAAGCAGTGAGCACGAAGTCTCAGCAAGACTGACCCGTCTCTCCTAAACATGAAACTTCTACATGGAGGGTGATAGGTTACATGAGGCAAAATAAGTTGCAAGGACTCGCCTAATTAGTGGGACCTTACTTTCAAGTTTTAGCAGCAGGTTGTGGAGAACCTTACGCTAAGGCACATGAGAGAGCCGCAATCAAACAAGAAACACATTTCTCTCATGTACTTTGCCCAAAGTTGAAAAGAATTTTAGTTAGCTCTAAACTATAACAGATCATTAACAATCAAAGTTCATCTTTCAATCAGTAACATTTTAACATGTATCTAGCCTGTTCTTTCTACGTCACGGTACAGTGAACAAGTGGTACTCACTGACCACGAGGGATGGCGATTATAATCGATTTACACCTGCAGGGTTACCCGAATAACCCATCACGTACGTCTGTACTCGATGTTGCCTACAGCAACCATCACGGACGCCGTACGCAACCACCTTTCACCCGTCAGCCAAATATTGAACCGGTCCTATCGTCCCGAGCAAGAGGTCTATGCACGCGCATCTCAGTGCCGCCAGCCGATTTACACCTCAAGCTCTCAACCTACCCTCTGAATGATAGGCAATGCCTCAATACCCAGCTACCAGAGTTACATCGGTTTCCCGGTTCCCATATATCCTGTTGGTCTTTGGTACTGTTCTAGCTTGTTCAACAGGTCCGCACATGGCTCGGTCCTCAATCGACACAAGCGGACCTATAGCACCCAGGCCCCAAAGTCCTACTGCCATTACTCTCTGCTCGGTCTCAGTTTTCTTGCCATGTGTTTCATATGCTATCTCTACCCGAGTCGAGTGCCTCTAGCCTATCCTCGCGAGTAGTTCCAACTACTCGACTTGTACCGAATCCTACTCTATCTTAGCATTGCAGTGGCTAAAGAGGTTTTCAATCCTAATCCCAACCCATGGTTTTCTTGGCTATGCATTTGGGTTTCAAACAAGACTCTAATGCAAGAAATAAGTGATGCTCAAAGCTAGTGCTCGAAACAATAAAAATTTGTAAAGAGGTTAATGCAAACCTGAGCTTGCCTTGCTGCTCTTGGTCATAGGCTAGCTGCTCTTACGGAGTAAGGAAGTCTAAGACTTCGGGTTCCTCCTCGACCTTAGCGACTACATGAGATAACAAGTACATGCATTAATTTAAATGTATTTGAATTGAATTTAAAATTGTGAAGTTTATAAGTCTTACTAGAAAGACCCAATGACTCTCACTTCAGGATTCCTGTCAACATACGACGGCTAAAACCGTCGTATATAAAGTAGAAGCCGTCGTATATAGTTTATATACGACGGCAGTTGTTTATATACGACGGTTTGTTGCCGTCGTATATAATTTGTCATATATATAGTTATATACGACGGGGCCGTCGTATATAACAGTATATATACGACGACCGCTTATATACAATGGCCCGTTTCGTGGACTTGGCCCAGTGGACCAGGGCCATTATATACGACGGCTGGGCCCTGGCTGTCGTATATAAGCCCTTATATACGACAGCCGTTGGGCCCTGGCTGTCGTATATAAGGTCTTATATACGACAGCCTGGCCCAGCCATCGTATATAATTTAGGCTTATATACGACGGCCCTGTATAGCGGCCGTTGTATATAAACTATACAGGCCGTCGTATATAAGCTTTTCCATTTTTTTAAAAAAAATAGAAAACGGCTAACCTGGCTCGATGGCCAGCTACACATACAAAGACAACAAAAAAAACAGTTTGATATATAAATTCACAACAAAGTGCAATAGTACACATCGACAATCACAAAGTCTGACATCCACACAAATGAAAACAAAATCACAAATCTATTGATTACTAGCCCCTCCACTACCTCTGGGAGCGAAGAAGTCATCCTGCCGCGGCGAACCTGGCGCCCTTAGCTGTGGCGATGGAGTCTGAGCCTCCGTCCCTGATCCCTGCGAAACAAAGTGACATATGTACAAGTTTACAATTGTTTTTCTAGTTTCATTAGGATTCTTAGCGGTTGGGGCTTCCACTTAATGTAACTTTCTTTTTATACCTGTACTCCAGGAAACTGCTCCTGTGGTGGCGATGGCTCCAGCACGAACGGAGGTGGCTGCCACAACGGTATCTGGATTTGCTGCCCTTGCTGTCGAGCTAGCGCCTGCCATTTCAAACATTACAATTTACAAAACTAATTGAAATGCAATGTAATTAAACTATAATTGTATATCTTACTTCCATTGCCGCTTGCATCTGTGCCATATAGGACGCATGGTATGCCATGGCAGCCCTGTTGTTCTCTCGCTCTCTCGCCAAGGCCTCCTCCTGCCGAGCCAAGCTCTCCCGAAGCGCCATGACTTCGAGATCTCTCTCGGTGACACGGCTGCTGGAGGAGCCTGCGGCCGAAGACTGCGAGGAGCTGCCTCTCGCAGGTCATGCCTCCCTAGAGTTGACGACTCCAGAGAATATGGCAAGCCTAAAAAAACGAATCAATTCAAGGTAAAATTAAATAATCTTGAATTTAAAACAATGAAAGTAAATGAATTCACCTTCCGTGTGCTTTTCCACCTCCGCTTGCATACGTGGCTTGAGGGTCGATGTTCGGGGAGTTTTCCCAATCGAACCCTTCGCCGTGTATCCTCACAGCCTCTTGCCCATACCTAGTCTGAAAAACAATGAAATTGTGTAAGTTCAACAACATATATAGTGTCAAATAATTTCAGAGGTCATGAAACTTACCAGGCGCTCCGCTGCGTACTGACTACACTGCTCCGGCTGAGAAGGGTCAGCGTGACCTCTCCTATAGACCGCAGTAGCACTCGGTCACACGCCGGTCTCCTTTTCCTGTGAACATATGTTAGTACGAACAATACTACATTATGAATATAATAAAAACTACCAAGAAACTTACCATCCGTTTAGCCATTCGCACAAAACCTTGGACGCCCATACCGTGCTTCCCTGAGCTCCCTCTGGCATCTCGAGCCTTCTTGGACTTAGTGATGAACTCATCGCTAGCCCAATACCTGCAAAGGGCTCGGTAATCTTCAGTTAATCCCTGTAACCAAGGGACACTAACCTGCACACATGCGTAGTTCATTAGGTGTTACTTAGCAATACTAATATGAATAATTTAAAGATTACGCAACCTACCTCTGCGCATTGCTCCTCCGTCAAGTACGTGTCGGAGGCGTCTCTGAACGACCCAACCTCGTGGTCGTGGAGCTTTAAGTAGTCGTTAACTACTTGACTCGTAACAAGCTTCCGAGCGTTCACTTCGAACACGGAGCGGGCGTGATCCGCCTGCTCAGCGGGTCCTCAAGGCGGTACCTGAGCTGTAGGAAGCCAACACAGTTCGACATATACGCACATTAATATTTGAAGGAACATAAAGAATTGAAACTTCAAATATTTATGAAAGAATTGATGTGCAAGAACGTATGTATCTAAACCTCGTAAGTGTTCGTTGTGAATTCACTTCCACCATGCCAAATTGATTTTCTCGAGTTCCATGATTGTTATCAAACCAATTACAATCAAAGAACACCACTCAAAGTTCTTTATTGCCAGCGAAAGTAAATTCCAGAATTTTGTTAATGATTCCATAGTAATTGGTTTCTTTCCCTTGTGAGTTGATTGCTCTCGTCACAACTCCGCAATTTGATGTTGTTGCGAGAGGACAAAGAGTTTCGAATTGAGTTGTACGGAATCGGAAGCCATTTACGTCATATCGACCATAGCTTCTAACTTTCACTAATCCTTAAGATAGTTGTCGTAAATCTTGATGGATGTCTGTGTTCGCTAATACATAAGCTCGAAACCAGGATAAGAAATTTGGCCCTCCATTAATTCCAGCCCGTCGCATCGTTTCTACTTGCTTTCTCGTTGGTTGATGCTTATGTTTCCAGTTTTGGTTGTGGAACTCACTGTACGCACAAAACACATGCCATCGACATTATCATACATGTATTGGTAAATACAATAATCATCATAAATGTAAGAGAAACACTTACTCGAAATATTTCTCCATGCCATCGATATTAGCATACATGTAGAGTAAAGCAGCAGTCCTTTCTCCTTCAGTAAAATCATATGATGTGCTGCTGCCAACAGTAGTTCCCCTCGATTCAAAAATAGAGAGATCACTAACTGGTGGTTCGTCATCTACATTGTATCGCATTGCCGAAGTATTGACGTTGTTTTCCTCTGCAAAGTAGAAACTAGAAAAGTAACCTACTTCCTTTAGAGTAAATGATTCGGCAATGCACCCTTCAACCCTTGCTCTGTTGCCAACCATAGTTTTCAAATATCTCAAAGCTCTTTCAATATGGTACATCCATCTATATTGCACAGGACCACCAACTTTTGCTTCGAATGGAAGATGTATAAGAAGATGCTGCATTGGATTGAAGAAACCAGGAGGAAATATTTTTTCCATCTTATATAAAAGTACAGGTATCTCCTTCTCTAACTTCTCCATCATGTCTTTCGTTATTTCTTTGGCACATAACTGCCTATAGAATAATGATAGCTCAACTAACACCTTCCACACCGCATCATCCAGGTACTCGAAACATAACAGGTAAGAGTCTTTCCATTATTATATGATAGTCATGACTCTTTAACCCTGTGAGCTTTCCCGTTTTAACATTCACGGCTCGTCTCAGACTAGCAGCATAACCATCTGGGAATTTCAAAGTTTTCAACCATTCCATAACTTGTTTCTTTTCATTAGGTCGAAGCACGAAAGAAGCACGTGGCTTACCACCGCTTTCAGAGAGCTCAAGAGTAGGTCGATTACAAATCTCGGCCAAATCCTTTCGAGCCTTTAAGTTGTCTTTCGTTTTGCCCGTGATATCCATGCACGTGCTTATGATACATTCGGCCATGTTACGCTCCTGATGCATTACATCAATATTATGCATCAGTATCAATGACTTCACATATGGTAGCTCCCAAACTCCACATACATGAGTCCAGTTGTGAACATTTCCGTAACCTACAAAGAATCCAGGGCGAGCTTCATCAGGGACTAGTGAGTCCAACACATGGGATACTTCACACCCGCTTAGGCGTTTAGGTGGTTCCTTAGTGACAACAGTATCTAGCGTTTAGGTCGCTTAAGCGGTAAGGCGCCTGGGGATCGTAAGGCGTCCCATCGCCTTAGATCCCGGCGTAAGGCAGGTGAATACGGCGGCGGCGCTTGCACACAAGGGAGGCGGCGGCGGCGCCCGCGCACAGGATCTTGCGTTCGTATGAGGTTGAGCGCCGGCAGATCCGCGGCAGCCGGTCAATGGAGGCCGACGAGTGCCGGCAGATCGACAGTCCCGCGGCGGAGGAGGCCGAGCGCCGAAGGGGGGGAGGGGGGAGGGGAGGGGGAGGGGGGGTAGGGCGAGGCGGCCTAGGTTGTTCACATCGTGCTTTTGTAGACGTATACGTTACCACTAAATGGGTCGTATCGGGCCCTAAGCCCATTTATGTACATATAGTACTTTTAAACACTCAAACAATCGAAACAATAATCAATTAAACTATTAACTCATATGCATTAATCATCTAAGCAATTAACAACTCATCTAAACAAACATAATTACCGTAGTTAACAAACTTATCAATTCTAAGCAATTAAAAAAACACCTAGCTAGCAATTCAAATAAACATGGGCAATAATTAAACGTAAGCATATCAATTCATCTAAACCTAAGAAATTATCCACCTGTCGGGCGGGTGGCGGCCGGGGCGCCGGCTGTCAGGGGCGGCCGGGGCGGCGGGAGGCGGCCGGGGCGCTGGCTGGCGGGCGGGGGGCGGCGGCCGGGGCTTCGGCCGCTGGGGCGCCGGCTGGCGGGGGTGGCCGGGGCGGCGGCCGGGGGGGGGGGGGCGGCCGGGCGGCGCCTGGCTGGCGGCGGCCGGGTGGCGGCCGGGGGGGCTGTCGGGTGGCAGGCCGGGGCGCTGGCTTGCGGGGGCGGCCGGGGCGGCGGCCGGGCGCGGGCGGGCGGCGGCTGGCGGCGGCGGGCGGCGGCCGGGCGCGGGCGGGCGGCGGCTGGCGGCGGCGGGCGGGCGGCGGCGGGCGGCTCGGGCTCGGGTCGGCGCGGGCGTGAATGCCCGCGCCGACCCGAGCCCCCGCGGGTATATAAGCCTTATTTACAACGGCCCATGTTGTGCTAGCAGCAGAGCAGTAGTATAAAATACTGTCAGTCTACGGCAGCTGTGCCACGTCTGCCGATTTCAGTCGGATTTAATGGGCAGGGGATTTAGTTTTTCTATTCGTCTATGCGGTGCGGTGGGGGTGGGGGGGGTCTGTGTGTGTGCTCGAGCATGGCGGCGAGAGCATGCAGGTCAGAGATAGCCAGTCCATGTCCATCCATCCACTCTACTCGGAGGTCGTAGCAGCAGGTCGAGAACACAGGGGAGCAGCACAGCTACCTCTAACCTCTCCAAGTACGGTACGGGGAAGCAGCAGTGTGAACTGAACTGAACTACTAGCTGTTGACAAAAGAAAAGATCCAAGGAAGCCAGCAGCAAGCGGTTCTTTACCTGTCCCTGGTGAGGATCCGAGCCGGGGGGGGGGGGGCTGCCGGGGCGGCGGCCGGGGGGCGGCCAGGGGTGCGGCCGGGGCGGCGGCCGGGCGGCGCCTGGCGGGCGGTGACCGGGTGGCAGGCCGGGGCGCCGGCTTGCGGTGGCGGCCAGGGGGGCGGCTGGCGGCGGCGGGCGGGCGGCGGCCGGGCGCGGCCGGGCGGCGGTTGGCGGCGGCGGGCGGGCGGCGGCGGGCGGCTCGGACTCAGGTCGGCGCGGGCGTGAATGCCCGCGCCGACCAGAGCCCCCGCGGGTATATAAGCCTTATTTACGACGGCCACACCATGGGCCGTCGTAAATAAGACTTATTTATGACAGCCTCGGTGTGGCTGTCGTATATAACTTCTATATACGACAGCCTAGGGTTGGCTGTCGTATATAACTGCTATATACGACAGCCTAGGGTTGGCTGTCGTATATAACACTTATATACGACAGCCACGTACTAAACGACGGCTGTGCTGTCGTTTATAAACTTATATACGACAGCTTCGGCTGACCGTCGTATGTAAGTTTATATACGACAGCTAGCCGTCGTATGTTATACTGGCTGTCGTATGTTGCCCTGTTTCCTGTAGTGTCTGAAATTTTTACTGTGGTTTGGTTACAACCTAAACAGAGACTTGGCCAAGTTTTAGTTGCAGCAAAGCTCATTTGAGCCCTCCAAAAATAAATATGTACTTGACCTTAATTGGAGCTCTTAGGGTTTTCTAGGAATTTTCGTGGAGCAAGCCATGACTTTCTGAAAACTAGATTTTTAGAGGGTTATAATGGAGTTGGTCTCACTTAATTTGAAGGTTCCTAGCTAAATATATTAGCTAAACAATTTCAGAGAATTTCTGAAAAATGTTTCTGGACATTTTCCATTTTCTCTGGAACAGTTTTATTAATCACACCATTTGGTGGATCAAATGAGCTCAAATGGATCTGAAATTCTTATGGTAGCTCAGGGATATTTTGGTGAACATCCAAGCAAAATTTCAGAATTTTCCTCCAAAGGGTTCTCCAGTTAAAATTCTAAACAGTTTAAATTTTGAAGCATTAATTTGGGAGAAATAAGGATTTTCATGAAGTGAAACTTGATTCGCTGGAAAGTACTCAGAGAGCTGAATCCAACAAAATTTGGTTCACTCGATTTGGATGTCCCTAGCCAAAGTTATGAGGATTTGAAGTTTGAATAAAATCTGAAAATCGGGAAAATTCAAATCACTGCGTGTGGGACCCGGGGCTACGTGTCGGCTCCTCATCGGATGACACACACGGCTACAGATTCCTTCACGCGCAACCACACCCGATCCATGCCACAGTAGATCCCGGTTTTAAAATATCTGCCGCTGACAGCCGAGACCCAACCCCTTCGTCTTCCTCCTGCCTCACGCGCTCGGCCGCCACGACACCTCACCGGAGAGCTCGCCGGTGGCCTCTGTGGTGCTCCAAACATCATGATTCTGGCCGCCCCTGCCTAAATCCACTCAGGGAACATGATTCTGGGCTCAGCTCGTCATGAACATCGCAGGCACATGGTCGGCGACGAGCGGCATCTTCGGAAGAACTTCGGCCGTGTTGGCCGACCTTCCTAGCACCCCAACCGACCGAGCAAAAGGCCGGAAAGCATCAGTGGTCCCTAAGGAAGCTCGGCATGGGCTCAAAGCATCTTGGTACGGGTCCGAAGTAGGCTCACACCAAGCGCCCGATGCTCCCTGCAGGATCCGCCGTCGGCAAGCTTCAAATATGCCAGGTACAGGGGTTCTCATGCGAAAGGTTGCGAAGGAAACTTGTGTGCCACCAAATCTAGTCTGTGTAGGAACGGATTGAGACTCTCTACCCCTCTCTGGAGTGTGAATTCGGCGGAGCCGCACCCGAAGGTCGGTCTGCACCGAGCAAAAGGGGAAACAAAAATTCGTCGCCAGAGATCCAGCACTCGGGCTGTGGCTCGGGGGTGAGCATCACTGGTCCCCAACGCATCCAGGGACGCCTCAGCTCGGGCGTAACAACCTCCCGGTTGAGCTGTCCACGGGAGCCCGAAGTGCGGCGGACTTAGCTCACTAAGAAGAACTCTCGTTATAGCCGAGATCGTCCGAGTTCAGCCAATTTCCAGCAATGGGGAAGGAGAAGGGGAGTCCTTAGTACCTTGTTGTAGCTTTGGAGGGAGTGGAGGGGCTGTGATCGCGGCTCTCTGATCAGTTCCGAGCGATCGGCAGCGAGTGTGGTGTTTTTGGTACGGGGAAGCAAAAAAAGTGAGCGGTTCTTCCTCCGATCAGGGCGACTGTGGAGATAAGAAGACCGGGAGGCGGTTCAGCAGGTCGGGGCGGCAAGCAGCTGCTGTCCCGATCGACCTCTCGCCGTGGCGGCTGCTGCATCGCGCGCAAGTAACCGAGCTGGGTTTTCACTTGGTTGTTTTTGCTTCAGTGGCTGACATGTGGGTCCCATCTCCCGTTTAACCTCTGAACTTAACTCCCTCATACTGTTGTAAACAGTAATCTCCTTATACCCATGGTAATTTGAATTATCTACCCCTGAGCCATTTGAATGGGATAGAATTCAAATTGGATTTGGTTTGACTAAATTTCAGCACATATTCAGTTTGAGATTCAAATAAAGTTTGAATTTGCTACACTTAGCTCATGTCAAGATCAACTCCAAATGGAGTGAAAATTGGTGTGTGATCACAAAAAATTGTGCTGAGTAAGAATATGCCTCCCACTTTTGAACTCATGGGATCAAAACAGTTTGAATTTGAATTTGAGTTCAAACCACCGTCTTTCTAGCTATACCCAAAAGGACCTCAAAAAGGTTTTGAATTTGGGTGAAATTGGCATGGACATTCCTAGCAAGGTGTAGGAGTTTTTCATGTGCCCAGCCCCTAGATGATCTTGCAAAATTTTCTCTTCACCTCACAACACCACAGTTTTTATTGTGGATATCTTAGGAAAAAGTTTGAAGAGCAAGTAACCTCCATCAAAAGGGTAATTAGAGGGGAAAGCCTACACTTTCACAAAGTAGAATTTCTACACATGAACATGAGAGCTTGAGCTCACCCCTAGGACTTGAAAAGTCTTGGGAAGGTTCAAGCCAAATTTCATGTAAATCCAACACCTTTTGAGGCACTTTTGGAGATGATTGAAAAAGAGGCCAATTTGAATGTGAATTCAAATTGCAGCAACTTTCACCACTCAAATTCAAAAGTTAGCTTCATATTCAAACTCAGCACATTTTTCTGAGTAAGCCCACCAATTTTCATCCTTATTGGAGTTCATCTTGTCAAGAGCTAAATTTGCAAGAATTCAAAACTGAATTTGAATTTCAGTTTAAACATGCAGCAAATTTAGCCAAACACAGTTCAAATTTGAGAATTCAAATTTAAACCAAGACTTGGTGACTAAGTCTCACATTAAATTGTGAGTAGCTGAGGATATTTTGGCACAACAGAATTCAGAAAATTGGAAAAACAAAAGAATTAGAGGGGAGGCCCACTGGTCAGTAGACTTAGCACAGAAGTCTCCTCAGCCGACTTCCTCGACCGAGCGCGCTCGCCAGCTGCAGCCAGCGTCGGCGCCCGACCACCTCGGCCGGCCAGCTCCTGCTTCGGCAGAGGAGGTGGCACAGCAGGTGTCGCGCTCTCCACTGGCCTCAGGGGCCTATAAAAGGTCCGAGACCGCCGGCGAGTTGCTGATTTTCGCGAGTTCCGCAACCAGCAGCCTAGTCGCCCGAGCTCCGATCGTATGCCACCCAAGCTGTGATCATCTTCCGGCTTTGACCTCCATAGGAAAGTGAAGCGCTAGCTCGTCCTCAAGACCACAGCGCAAACCGTTCCAAGGTTCGACCTTTGTGCGCGGAGAATTTTCGAGTTTAGGACGGGTAGCTCCTTTCGGGACCCGATTAGGTTTAGGAGAAATTCGGGAAGCTTAGTGGGTGGGAGGTCGAACGGAGCTGTGAGAGAGCATCTAGAGGTTCTGGCGACCCTTCTCGATCGAAAACCGGAAGGAAATCACCGCCGGAACCCTAAGTTCACCCTAGGACAGTATGGCGGAGGAGGGGGTCGCCGGTGAGGTCTGGGTTGCCGGCCGTTTAGGGCCCAATGGAGCTCATGCCGAGTTTCCCGAGGTTTCCCTGAGTGTGGCGACGCGATTAGCGCACAAAGGAGATGGTCAGAAGGGCGGGAACACGTTGCCGAGGTAGCACAGAGGCATAGGGCTCATCGCCGGTGAGCTATGGCGGTTAGCCGGCGGCGACATGGTGTCCAGCGGGTTCAGCACCCAAGATTACGTGGGGGCGGCGAGTCTCGTCGGCTCCGGTGAGCTAGATCGCCGGGAACGCTGACCTTGCCGGAGCCCCGGCGGCTCGGGGCGGCGACGTCGGGAGGTAGACGAAGGGCGCGGCCCCACCTGTCAGCCCCTGTGCTAATCGCACGCGAGCGCGCGGTTAGTTCAATTTAAATGGGCGGGCCCCGCTGTCAGCCTCTGGTTTAACGCGGCAGGGGATTTTCTGTAGGAAAATAATTCAGGGATTAGCTCAAGCTTTAGAAATTCATAATTTGGTGTAGGAAGCTCCAAATTCAATGAACCAAATTTTGCTGAACTCAGGATTTTGAGTACTTTCCAGAAATACCAAATTCAGCTCATGAAAGTGAATAGTTTTCTAGAATTAAATCCCTAAAGTTTAAACTGTTGGGAATTTTATCGGGAGAACTACTTTATGAAAAATTCTGAAATTTGGCTGAAAGGTTCATTGGAAAATACCTGAATCCCAGTAAAATTTTCAGATTGATCCAAGTTCATTTAGTTACCCTAATGGGGTGATTAAGAGAACTGCCCTGAGAAAATAGAAAAATATACATAAACATTTTTCATATTTTCTCAAATCTTAATTTGGGCGTAACTTTCTGTAGAATTCTTCAAATGACATGAAACCAACTCCATTAGAACCATCTTGAAGTCTAGTTTCCATAAAGTAATGGTTGGAGCCATGGAAACCCCTGGAATTATTCAGAGGCTCAAATATTGACCAAATGGGCTTATATTTGTACAAGGCTCAAATGAACTTTGTTTCAAATGAAACTTGGTCAAGACTCTGGTTAGGACCCTACCAAGCCACCATAAAAATTTCAGAACCACAGGGGAGGGCTAACTAGAGTTATTAGTAAATAAGTATTCAAGTTTACACTTTGCATTTAAATTTACATGTAGTATTGTATTCAACGTGTAACCATTGAAGAAGAGACTCCGGAAGTGCTGGACTTCCTCCTTCCGGAAGAGGAACTAACCCCTGACCAGCAGCAACAAGGCAAGCCCCGGTTTGCATTAACCTTTTCTAAGTCTTACTTTGTTTACATGTGTCATATGAAGTATGTATGTGCATTAGGTATAGGATGAATGAAACCCCACTTGCATAACCAAAGGTTCCTAAAAGAGTGAGGGTAGTGTCAAGGACCTCGAGTAGACAGGCTATGCTTAATAAGTCATAGGACTTCGGTACAAGTCGAGTAGTTGGAATCTACTCGCGAGATAGGCTTGGGACACACGGGGTCGGTTGAGTGATGAGAGATCACTTTAGTAATGAAAATGAGACCAGGCAGGGGCTAGGGCGCAGCAAGAGTGAGTCTTGTGTGCGCAGCCCTGCCCGTGTCGATTGAGGACCGATCCGTGTGCGGCCCTGCTGAACAAGTATTGAACGTACCGAAGGCATATCGGATATATGGGCCCCGATAAACCGATGTAGCCTAAACCTCCGGGCGTCGAGGCATAACGCACCGATTTATAGGTGTAGGCTGAGGGCAGCAAGGTGGAAATCTGCCAACGGGCATAGAGAGATGCTCCGTGTGGGGAACCTCCTGCTGGTTTCGGTGCGACCGGTTCGACGTTTGGGCTGTTGGGTGAAAGGTTGTCCCGTACGACATCGAGTGAGCGTGCTGTGCAGCTCCACGGGTGGGCGTACGTGACGTGCTCTTTGGGTTTCCCTGCAGGTGTATATCAAGTCGATTCGCCGTCCCTCGCGGTGACGAGTACCACTTGTTCACTGCGTCGTAACGTAGATTAATGAATGGAATGTTATGATTCAATATTGCTGTTATGATATAATTGTATGGTTACATGTGTGCCACCAAATATTGCTCACTAAATTTCAGCTTTATGAACCGTTAACTTGTTGCTAAAAGCTGAACTAAGGATGAACTTGTAGGCGTGTCCATTTGCTGCAACATTGCTATCCTATGTCATGGTACACCTCATGTAGAGTTTCATGCTTAGGTGAGTCGGTTAAGCCTTGCTGAGCCTTCGTGCTCACGGTTGCTGCTTAAGTGTTTTACAGGTGAGGAGCCACCCACGGACTCGGAGTACGAGTCCACCGGCGAAGGTTACCCTCCGTCGGGGACCACGGCTGAGTGGGAGCCATACACGCCGCGCCGAGCTGAGGAGTGCAGCTAGTGTGGGTTGCCCTAGGGCTGGGCAACCACTTTTGCTAGATAGGCGGGCGTGAGTTGTATAAAAGAAACTTCCGCTGTGTAATAAAAGACCCTAGTTTGTAACTGAGAAGTGTACTATTTTGTACATTCAGTTTGTCCTCCCATGTAATATAATGTGTTCTTATGACGTGTGCTGTCGGGTGTCGCATCGCGCGGCACCACCCTCTGCGATCCTGGATGAGCGGATCCCGGTCCGCCACAGCCTGGTATCAGAGCTGCAGTGGGGATAGCACAGTACTTAAGGACTGCATTATGGGAAAAACTTAGGTATACGGTGAGGAATCGGTAGTTGCCCAAGTAAGGACTATATTAGCATAGTTACTTAAAGTGGCAAAGACTAACTTATGTGTTATAATTCTGAATTCCAATTATGTAACGACGCACCTACGCTCTGGTAAGTATGGTAAGGAACGCCACCGAAAGCGGGCCAATTTCGGTTAGCTCCCCCTGACGAGGAAAGTGGTTCAGGGATTGGTCTCACAGCTTGGTGTGAGACGTCAATATGAACCTCTTGGACTCTTCATGTCCCTGAGTTCATATGCAACGCTGATCCCTAGCGTGCATTAGGCAAGTAAGTGGAGACCCCATCGCGTGGTCAGTAACGCGAGAGTGTGTTCGTCTGGAAGTAGCCCAGGAGGACATACGCAGCGCTTGCCATCGGTGTGCCCTGCAGGGCAGTAGGTGGTATCTGTTGGGTTGATAACATTCCCAACCGTGACGACCCATTCATGACATACTCGGGTTCCCCGTCGTGTGGTGTTGAAACACGATCACGTGCCTTGAGACGTGACTTAGCTCAAGGACGGCCGTATGACAATGATACGGGCGTTTGTATTTACTTTCAAATATGGAACTGCCTGAAATGAATAACCATTGAGTGCACCATTATTGTTTGGTATTCTGCAGGTACTAACCACGTATGTATCCGTGTAGAAAACGTGTGCGAGAGACCGTTTAGTGCCACACTTGAGACGTATATGCCGGTATGATCCGGTTAGGATTTTCTTTCGTGAGGAACGTAGTACCGAGTTATTGTAGGCATATGCGTGAAAAATAATGATAACAAGGAATTAAAATCTATAGGTTCCACATTTAGGACCCTGGTTGGGTATAAGAATGGGATAGTGAGGAGTGTAGTTCCAAAAGGACTGAAAAACAGAGTGCTCTGTTTTGGGACAGCAAGTTTGCTGATCTTCAACAGGGCATAACTCACAGGTCTTTTAGCCCAGGGAGGTGTGCTATATAGTTCTGGGAAGGTACTTGAGTACTCTACAACTTTGTTTTAGACTTCCAGAGCTGAGACACACCTTATGATGGCTTAAATCCCAGAGGAATGTAAACTGTCCAGAACCGGGACAGAGTTAAACATTCTCTGGACTGTTCTGTTTTTCAAACATAACTCCCAGGTGAAAAATCAAAATTAGTATATAATACATCCTTAGAAAGAGTAGAAGATGTGTGACATCTTTGCAATTCAAAGTTTCTGAAATTTCAGCACAGATTTCAGTGGAAACCAGGGTTGAAAACAGCCACTTCCAAGGGAGGTGCTGTTAAAATTCTTCCAGAAATTCTGTTGACTTTGAATTAGCATAACTTTTTAACCAAAGCTGATCTGAGGGCAAATGAGTACTCGTTGTAAATATACTGAAGTTAACTTTAACTTTGGTATTCAACTTGAGTCATGAAAATGCCCAGAACCAGATCAAAACTTGGAATAGGTAGAAACTGGTCATTCTGACAGAAGAATGACAGTTGAACTCATTGGAGAGGGTGTTGTACCCTAAGGGTGGTATACGTGATGACGAAGCAATAGTAATACCTCGTGGTGACCAAACCTAGTTATGGTGAGCTTCCAAAGTGGAGGTTCATCAAGTTGGATGTAACTAGTTTGTATTTGGTCTGATAATGGTGTAGCTTGTGCAAAGTTATTACATTATCTACTTACGAGATATATCGCATGTTTTTGTTGTCATAATGTTTTACGCCCATTTTTATTGGTCTGCATGCAAAATGTTGCGGGACTGAGGATTATTGTCGTATGGTTGCAGATGGTTCGTACTAGGACCACGCACGAGGTTGGTGGCTCTAGCCAACAGGGAGGCGATGACTCCCAGCCACCGGCCTACGACAGCACCCCGCAGCAGCAGCCACCACCGCCGCCTCCGCTTACTCTAGCAGATGTGATAGCGGCATTGGTGGGAGGTCGTGAGGAGCAGACCGACCTGCTCCGCACGATCATGCAGAATACATCCCAGGCGGGGGGACGTCAAGATAGAGGGCCTCGGGAGCCCTGTGATGTGTCATACTCGGATTTCATGAGTACGCACCCTCCAGTGTTCACCGAAGCTGAGGAACCACTGGAGGCGGACAACTGGCTGCGGACCATCGAGTCCAAGTTCGGGCTGCTCCAATGTACGGAGCGGCAGAAGACCCTGTTCGCAGCACAGCAGCTCCACGGTGCCGCTGGTGCGTGGTGGGCGAATTATGTCGCCTCACGTCCGGCTGGCCATGCCGTAGAATGGCAAGAGTTCCGGGATGACGCGACCCGCTCAGCCGAGACAGGCCACTCGCTCAGGAATCACATTGGGTGGTGCCGTGTTATGCGGCACCCAACAACACACATATGAGGAACAATGTATTACATAAAACAATAGCGGAAGCTTACAAGTTTTTCTTTGTAAATACTTTACATCAAGTAACTACAGCGGAAGTCTTTATCAACTCACGTCGAATAACTAAGAGCACCCGAGATGAAGTCCAGCCCGCGGACTCCTCTCGCTAGCAACACGAAGACAAGCAGCAGCAGCTGGGTTCTCCATGTGTTACCTGACTCGGGAGTTCCCGAGTCTCACCGGACAACCTTCTTTTCAGCATCGTTGTTAACCTGCAAAACCACTTATATAGCAAGCGTGAGCACATAGGCTCAGCAAGTCTGACCCGTCTCTCCTAAACAAGAAACTCTACATGCACGATGGTTTCAAATGGGTCGGCTAGATTTGCATAAGGGACTCGCCTAAAGTTGATCCTTAACTTTCATATTTTAAGCCTCATTGTGCAGACCTTGAGCCGAAAAGCATCGCAACTCCACAATCAAACAAGAAACGCTTTGTTGCGATGCTCCTTGCACAAAGTGAAAGTAAACTTTAATGAGCCTATCTCTAATTCAATCATGGTTGCAATACGAGTTATAGCACAGCCTTATCAAGTTCAAAGATAAACAATTCCAGTTGTTACTACGTCAAGACGCAGTGGGCAAGTATGCTCATATAACCGCGAGCGACGGTGATTCGAATCAGTACACGTTCGGACTACACGACACGTACACCCGTACTCCGAGTTGCCGGCAGCAACCTCGACTGACGTTGTACGCGGCCACCTTTCCCAAGATCTTCCACATTGGACGCAGTCCAACTGCCCCGAGTACGCAAGCTCCCTCAAGGTACATACCCGCTGTGGTATGTTCTTGAGCGAGTTACCTCCTGCTACCCTGACGCCGAAAGCCTAAGGCAGTTGGAAAAGTTCCACTATGGATCTCCCAAGGTACATCGGTTTCCTGGGTCCCATATAGCCAGTATGTGCCCGGTACACAACTCAAACTTGTCCAACAGGGCCAAGCATGGACGGGCCTTAGCCGACACAGGAAGGGCTATGCACGCACGGCCTGCAACCTGCTGCATCTAAACCTCCCTGCCCGGTCTCCATTTCTTATGTGTGAACTTTCCTCATCTTTTCTAATTCGGACCCGTCCCGAGTAAACCAGCCCTAAACTCGCGAGTATGTTCAAACTACTCGACTTCTACCGGACCTTTCCTACTAACATTAGCGTAGCCAAATTCCCTCGAGGAGTTACTATTCTACCCTTTCTTAGGTGTTTCTGGTCATGCAAGTGGGGTTTTCAATATCAGCTGGACGTAATGCAATCATCGATGCAAAGCTATGATTTCTACAAATGAAAATGCTTTATAAAACGGTTCAAATGCAAACTGGGGCTTGCCTGTTTTGCAAGTGACTACTGTTACAATCAGTTAGTGATGATCACTTGGAGCTTGATCACTTGTTTTCTTCCCTCCTTGATCTTCACTTCATGTCCTTCTCACCTTCTTCACGTATATGCTACACGTTATGATCATGCATATGTATTTAATTGAAAAGCTTTTGCTCATAAGATCTAATGACCATTTTAAAACTGGAACTTTGTTTAAGAATTTAAAATGACTCTGGTGCTAGTGGTTTGGGTTGGGCTTAAACACTAAGATCACTTATTAAGTGCTTTTCCCACTTAAGTGTTGATCACCTTAAGGGATCACAGATGAAAGTGGTGATCCAGAGCTCTAATGGAGCTGAGAATTTTCATGTGAGTTCCTTGTCACGAGAAAGTCCTCTGGACCAAAATCCAGCACATTTCATGGAATGGTTTATTCAGAATAATTCTCTAAGTGTTTAGTCAAAGATGAATTAATTCTGAGGTAACATCCATGTTCATGTCAAACTCAGTGAACCACAATTTCAATTATAGTTTATAGAGTCTACATGAATTTACCTAGGATTTTTGGAGCTAAGAATTTCCCAGAACTGAATTTACAAGTTTTGGAAATTCTCTGAAAATGTTTCTGTATTCATTTGAATACAGGAACTTACAATCTAAATTAACCTGATCAATTCAACTCCAAATGAGCTGAAACTTTTACAGGAGTCCAATAACACCCTATAGAATATTCTGGTAAAATTTGATGATTTTTGGATAAACCAAACTCCCTCTAAAATTCTTTTGCTGAAAAGTTTTAAAGAATTTTCCAGAATTAAATAAAGACTTCTATACAAACTGGGTTGCATATTTGGATATAGTTTGTCAATCTGAATCTAACCCAACTTGAATCACTAAATTTGGAGGTTCCTAGAAAAAGTTATGCTCTTCTAAAGTTTGGGGAAAAATCAGGAATTTGAATAAATCTGGGCAAAAAGTTTAAACCTGACTGTGGGCCACAGGGCACGTGTCACCTACAGAATCAAAGGCACACGGGGCCACATATATTCCTCTGTGCAGTCACACGGGATCCCACAGCCAGAGAGGATCAGGGTTTTAAACTCTCTCTCACTGACGACTGGGCCCGCCGATCCCTTCTTCTACCTCGGGTCAGTTCCCGCGCTCCGGATGCCCGCGCCGCCGCCCTCGCCGGAGATCGCCGGAACTCGATCTCCCGGCCTCTGCTCGAGCCCTGTCGCCGCCAGAGCCTAACCTGCCCTGCTGAGCATGATGGTAAGGTTTCCCCGAGCCGGCAAAACCTCTATGGTAGCTAGCGACGCTGCGGCAGCCCTGTACTTCATCGGCGACGTCGGCCGGCCATCCTAGTGCACCAACAGTTCGACCAAATGGTGCTACAGCACCAATGAACGATGGGGAAGCTCGGCCTAGCCTCAAAAACGTTCAGGAACCATGGTAAATCTGCTTTCACCGTGCGACCGCGGTCCCCCGGTTCGGTCGCCGGTAGAAATTCCAGAAATACTCGCTCTAGGTGCCGTTTGAGGCTAGAAACGTGAAGAGCAAAGGATCGCCTACTACTTTGGACCCTTCGTGCAAACTGTGATGAACAAATATTGAGAATTGAAGAGGAATTCGGGATTACCGTGCCGGAAGGTCAGATGGAGTACGCCGGAGCAACTTTTCAAAATTCACTCCCGGCGATGCATGGCACGGTCTGATCTTTGGAAGGGAGCAGCAGGGTGCCTTGGCGCGTCCAGAGGCGCTGGTACTTGGCCGTGATACTCACCAGATTGAGCTGTCCACGGACGCCTCCCAATCGATCCTTGTTCGGCCGCCGCACGGCCGTGGTGTACCCGGGGTAGGAGAGCCGATCATCGGTCGGGGACGCGTTGAGGAGGGAGAGGGAGCTGCGCCAGTGCTATCCGGCTACTGACTAGCTGTTGTTCGTGCCTGTTTGAGCCGGCTGTCGAGCAAACGATGGCGGCGGCGTTGGTGTTGCTCAGGGCGCGAGGGAAGAAGAAAAGCCTCTGTGCTCAGTCCGTGAGCAGAGGGAGAGCACGTTGTGGATGGATGAGGGCGCTGGGGGGGGCTGTATCAGCGCTGGAGTCGGTTGCGGGGGCGGCCGACCAGCTGCGGGCGTGCTGTCCCGAGCAGCAGCTGCTGTCGCTCCCCTGAAGGCAGCAAAACAGAGACCCATCTCTTTTGTGTAGATATTTTGGTACCTATGACATGTGGGTCCCATCTCCCCCTTATCTCTCCAAAATATCTCAACAATCTTCAAATGATGAAATTCAACTGTGTGGAGTTGAAAATTAAACTGCATTTGAATAATTGGGCAAGTTTCATCCAAATTCAAATATGCATTTGAATTCTTTGTCTTTTAAAGTCCATTTTGCAAAATGGGTTGCAAACTATTTCCATAAATCATGAAACTTTGCACACCCCCTAATTTGGACACAAGGAATTCAAATATGAAATCTGATTTTTATTCTGGCTGCTGCAAATGAGATTTTTAGCACAACAGTTTTGAATTCCATTGTGTTTTTCTCATTTGAATTTTTGTTTGAACAAATTGTTTCAAATCTGATTTTTGTTTTCTCACACATATGGGAACTTCCCATCCTTGTTTTAGACCCCTCTAGGGTTCCAAGTTCTCAAATGAACATTTGACTTGTGTGAAGAAAGCCCTCATGTGTGTTATCACATGTGGGAAAAAGTTTTAACAAGTCCCAAATTTCATACACATGAAACAAAACTTTGCAAACAAGTGTTTCTTTGTATTCATAATTTTTGGACCTTTACATTCCTCCCCCCTTAAAAGGAATCTCGTCCCGAGATTCAAAAGAAGAACGAGGTGGGAGGTAATTACAAGGTTTATGACAAAAGCTCCGGATAATTCTTTTGGATGTAATCTTCGGATTCCCACGTCGCCTCTTCTGGGGTATGATTACTCCACAGGACTTTGTAAAATTTCAAAGTCCGGTTTTTGGTGGTCCGGGTCTTTTCGTCGATAATCTGTACAGGTTGCTCGACATAGGTGAGATCCGGTTTCAACTCGTCGATGTCTTCGGTGCGGATGGCAGCTGTAAACTTGAGACATTTCCGCAGCTGGGACACGTGAAATATGTCGTGAATACCGGCAAGGCTTGCCGGTAGTTCCAGCCGGTAGGCTACGTTTCCGCACTTCTCCGTTATAGCAAACGGACCGATGAAACAGGGAGCAAGTTTCCCCTTGACACCGAACCGATGAATTCCCTTCATCGGAGACACACGAAGATACACGTGCTCTCCGACATTGAAATGCAGCGGTCGACGTCTCTGGTCCGCGTAGCTCTTTTGACGAGATTGGGCAGCTTTGAGGTTCTCTTGTATTATCCGAACTCTCTCTTCGGCTTAATTGACAAGATCAACCCCGAATGTTACTCGTTCACCGGATTCGCACCAGTTCAATGGTGTACGGCACTTCCGGCCGTATAGAGCTTCATATGGTGCCATCTTAATGCTCGTATGATATCCGTTGTTGTACGAGAACTCCGCCAGCGGTAAGTGATCATCCCAGCTCTTACCGTGGTGGATGGCACATGCTCTTAGCATATCCTCTAGTATTTGATTCACCCTCTCAGTTTGCCCATCGGTTTGAGGGTGATATGCAGAGCTCCTAATCAACTTTGTCCCCAAGGATGTGTGTAGCTGTTCCCAGAAACGGGCTACGAACAGCGATCCTCTATCTGACACAATGGTGCGGGGAACTCCATGTAAGCACAAGATCCGTGCTATGTACAGCTCCGCATACTGCTTTGCGTTGTACCTAGTATGCACAGGGATGAAATGTGCTGATTTGGTTAATCGGTCCACGATTACCCAAATCGAATCATGGTTGTGGGAGGTCATCGGCAACCCGACGATGTAATCCATACTCAAGTCTTCCCACTTCCATGCCGGTACTTGCAATGGCTGCAACAGGCCTGACTTCTTCATATGGTCGGCCTTGACCCTTCGACACGTATCACACTCTGAAACGTACTTTGCAACTTCACGTTTCATACGTGTCCACCAAAACTTCTTCCGGAGATCTTGGTACATTTTATTACTGCCCGGATGAATGGAAAACTTGGACAAATGAGCTTCATCCAAAATTTTCTTCCGTAGTCCCATATCCCGGGGTACTACAATCCGGTCGTTAAACCACAAAGTACCCTCATCATCCTTCCGGAAGCACTTCATTTCTCCGTTGTCTAATCTTCGTCGTATGTGAGACATACCCTTGTCTTTTCGTTGGGCCTCAATGATCTCCTCTCGGATGGTAGGAATGAGAGCAAGATTATAGAGAGCTCCATACGAGATGACACGGAGGCTTGGTTCTTTATCATCCATTTCAGCAATAGTTAGGTGATGGATATGCGCCTTACGACTAAGCGCATCGGCGACCACATTCGCCTTTCCTGGATGATAATGAATTTCTAGTTCATAATCCTTAATGAGCTCTAGCCATCTTTGTTGCCTCATGTTCAATTCTTTCTGAGTGAAGATGTACTTCAAGCTCTTGTGGTCGGTGTAGAGGTGTACAAGATTTCCGAGCAAGTAATGCCTCCACATCTTCAAAGCAAGGACCACGGCAGCTAACTCAAGATCATGAGTTGGATAATGCTGCTCGTGAGTTCTAAGTTGACGAGATCCATAAGCGACCACTCGTCTTTCTTGCATCAGCACGCAGCCAAGACCGATGCCAGATGCATCGCAATAAACGTCGAATGGCTTCGTTGTATCGGGCTGAGCAAGAACTGGGGCTGTTGTGAGATGCTTCACTAAGGTCTTGAAAGCTTGTTCACACGCAGCACCCCACACCAATCTGGTATTCTTCTTTAAAAATTCCGTCATCGGTTTAGCAATCTTGGAGAAACTCGGAATAAACCTCCGGTAGTAACCCGCTAAACCGAGGAAGCTTCGGATTTCATGTACTGACTTTGGTGACTCCCATTTCTGTACTTGGATAATCTTACTCGGATCTACAGCGATGCCCTCCGCTGAAATGATGTGTCCGAGAAAAGGTACTTGATTAATCCAGAATTCACACTTGCTGAATTTTGCATAGAGCTGATGATCTCGCAATCTTTGTAGCACAATATGCAGATGTTCAGCATGTTCTTCCTCTGACTTGGAGCACACCAAGATATCGTCGATGAAGACCACGACGAATTTATCCAACTCCGGCATGAACACTGAATTCATCAGGTACATAAAGTGTGCCGGGGTGTTGGTCAAACCAAAAGACATAACGAGATACTCATACAGCCCGTATCTCGTTGAGAATGCCGTCTTCGGAATATCTTCTGCCCAGATTTTAATCTGGTGATATCCGGACCGAAGATCCATCTTTGAAAATATCTTCGCACCCACTAATTGATCGAAGAGCATATCAATGTGAGGTAGTGGATACTTATTCTTGATGGTAACGGCATTCAAAGGACGATAATCAACACAAAGCCGTAGTGTTTCGTCCTTCTTCTTGACAAACAACGCTGAACAACCCCAAGGTGATGAACTCGGTCGTATAAATCCCTTGCTCATTAGGTCATTCAGCTGTGTCTTCAATTCTGCCAGTTCATTTGGTGCCATCCTGTACGGCCTTCGTGATATCGGTGTGGTTCCTGGTATAAGTTCAATCTTGAACTCAACGTCTCGCTCGGGCGGCATGCCAGGTAAATCGTCAGGAAACACATCCGGATACTCACGTACCACCGGAATGTCCTCTATCTTGACAGCTTCCGTGTGGTTCACTGTTGCAATCTGCTGCCGTCTGGCGCCCAGAATTAATACATGAAGACCGTGCTGTGGGGAGTTGAGCTCAACGGTCCTGGAGCTGATGTTAAGAACCACTCTGTGGTAACTCAACCACGACATCCCCAAAATGATGTCGATGTTCAGACCCTTAAGGATAATGAGAGTCGTAGGGTATATTATACCCCCCAAACAAAGAGGTGCTCGGGAGACAACCTCGCTTGCGGTACTGCTGCCCCCGGGCGAAGATATGAGGTATTGCCTCTTTGTATAAACGGTTTGGAGCTGATGTTGAGCCACAAAAGATTCGCTAATGAAGTTGTGTGTGGCACCAGAATCAAAGAGAACTAAAACCGGTAGCTGATTCAGAGAAAATATCCCTGCTAGAGCGGCTTCTCCTTCCGGAACATCATCAATCACAGTATAGTGAATGTTGCCCCTTATCTGCCCTCCTATCTGCAGATTAAGGTACGGATCGTATTGTTGTAAATATGATGACCCGTAGCCTTGAATTCCCTCCAGACATTGCCTAGCATAATGGCCCTTACGCCCACAAGTAAGACACAGATGCCTCTCCGGTTCTTCGTTGACTTGCGGTGGACTGCTAGGTACATATGGCTGCAGCGATGGAGCACAAACCACCGTCTGATGCTGCGGCAGTGGAGGTGGTGCAAGTTGTAAAACTTGACCAGTAATCAATCTCTGAGGAGTTGATCGTACAGGTGGCCTCCGTCTTTCACCGGGTGGCGTTTGATACACCAAACGGTACTTCTGAGGCACATAACTTGTGCTAGCCTGCTCGATCTTACTCATCTTCCTCTTCTCCGCTTGCCGCTCAAGTGTCGGCTTCTCTTGAATGAAAGCCGCATTGACCATGTCGGTGTAACTGCCGTTATTATGTACGGCCAGCTTCTCCCGTAATATGGCACTCAAGCCATGGAAAAATAGGTCACACCGTGCCTCTTCTTTCGCCACATATTCGGGAGCATATTGGGCCAAAAGATTAAATCTTCTGACATACTCGAGGACACTCATGTCCCCTTGCTTCAAGCCCAAAAATTCCTCCCGCTTTTCCTTGACAATACCTAGTGGTATGTAATGAGTACGAAAGGCTTCACAAAACTCTCTCCATGTCACTTGATGGCCCTCCGGAATGGTGGCAAGATGATCCACCCACCAATTTCCGGCGGCTCCATGGAGTTGTTGAGCGGCAAACTTTGTCTTCTGGTATTCATCATACTTGAATACTCCAAATTTAGACTCCATGACACGAAGCCATTGATCTGCTTCCACAGGTTTGGTGGCTTCAGTAAAGATAGGCGGTTGAGTCGCCAAGAAGTCCAGATAAGCGTCCCGAGGTGGAACGACTTGTTGCGTGTTCTAGAGTACGCCTTGCTGTACCAAAGCTTGGAGTAAGCGTGTGTGTTCTTGTGTTGATTCTTGGAGTAGCCTAGCGTTCTCTTGGTTAGACTCGACAACTCGAGTCATAAGATCCATCCATCCCGTGGATGGTGGTTCCGATGGTGGGATAGAAACATCACCACCTCGACGAGAACTTCCGGTCCTACTCCTAGAGCGAGTACGAACCATACTGCAAAATGTAGTTGAGATGAGTTAAACAAGAACTCAGCAGTATGTGAGACTAATGTAAACATGATTATGTCAAAACTTTATGAAAGCAGTAACAAAATTCATGTTTACAGAACTCCTTAGTAGGCATAGCTATTCAGCCTATCTGTACAGAACAGACCTTTATGCACTATCTCCAGATTTTGATCTAGTTAAGAGCATTTTCAAAACACAAGTTGAATACCAAAGTTAAAGTTAACTTCAGTATCTTTCCAACGAGTACTCATACTACCCCATATCATCTCTGGATTAAAAGTTATGACTTTTCCAAAATTGACAGAATTCCTGGATAAAATTTGCCAGCACCTCCTTTGTACATGGCTGATTTTATCACAGTTGTATATGTAAATACAATAAGAACCTGAACAAACTTTGAACTACAACCATGTTGCACATTAATAATTTTTCCAATGGTGTATCATAGGCTCCTTAAGGGTTTATCTACAGAAAGTTATGGCTTAAAAACAGAAAGGTCCAGAGAGGTTTTGTTGCTGTCCTGGTTCTGGACAGTTTACCTTACTCTGAACTTTCTACCCATTTAGCATGTGATTTAGCTCTGGAGGTCTACAAAGAGGTTGTAGATCACTTGAAAATCTTTCCATAGCTGTATCTTACACCTTAATGGGGTCAAGCTACTCAGAGTTATGCTCTGTTGAAGTCCAGCACAAATTCCTGCCGAGAACAGAGCACTCTGTTTTTGAAATCTTTGAAGTCTAATCTTCCTCTCATTTGAATCTTAGCTCAAAATAAGAGTTCAGTAACTAATATTTGTTTCAAAATTCCATTTTTATTTGAATGTTAGTTCATGAGTCATTTCTTCAAAAGAAAGGGGTTATTATGTTTAGTACGGCGTCGATGCACCGTAAGAAGCATGTCGGTACTACGTAGCCTCACCAAAAGAAAATCCTAACCGGTTTATACCGGTATAACGTATCTTAGGTGGCACTAAAACGATCACTCGCAAACGTGTTCTATTCGTGCTACGATTTCGTGGTTAATCCTGCATAAGTCACACTCAATCATCTGGTCCGGCTGCACACCGAACCCGGTATCCATACATTTCTTACACCCGTCCGTCATCACTCGCACAGGTGTTCTCAAGCCAAACACGCCTTGAGCTACGTGTTCACGTTACTAACCACGTGACGGGGTTTCCCAAATTGCACCACGCACGCCTGGGACAGACGTTGCTCGAGTACCCCAAACGACATGAGGAGTCATAGAGGATACTAAAGCGGATCGGGTTACCTGCCACCCGTGGGGCTCCACCCTTCAGCTTGTGCGCACTGGTGGACAGCGCTTATGTGCACCCCCCAAGACATAACTCGTCCCGAGATGCACAATTTTCCGACATAACAAGTAAGTTAGGTTGCCACCTTCATATTAAGCTAATAGTAATCCTTATGTGGGCCTAGTACCGTATCCTCACCGTAACCTAAATTTTTGTCGTAATACCATCCTTATTCCGTGTGCTATTCCCAATGCGGCTCTGATACCATGCTGACGCGACCCGCTCAGCCGAGACAGGCCACTCGCCCAGGAATCACATTGGGTGGTGTCGTGTTATGCGGCACCCAACAACACACATATGAGGAACAATGTATTACATAAAACAATAGCGGAAGCTTACAAGTTTTTCTTTGTAAATACTTTACATCAAGTAACTACAGCGGAAGTCTTTATCAACTCACGTCAAATAACTAAGAGCACCCGAGATGAAGTCCTGCCCGCAGACTCCTCTCGCTAGCAACACGAAGACAAGCAGCAGCGGCTGGGTTCTCCATGTGTTATCTGACTCGGGAGTTCCCGAGTCTCACCGGACAACCTTCTATTCAGGATCGTTGTTAACCTGCAAAACCACTTATATAGCAAGCGTGAGCACATAGGCTCAGCAAGTCTGACCCATCTCTCCTAAACAAGAAACTCTACATGCACGATGGTTTCAAATGGGTCGGCTAGATTTGCATAAGGGACTCGCCTAAAGTTGATCCTTAACTTTCATATTTTAAGCCTCATTGTGCAGACCTTGAGCCGAAAAGCATCGCAACTCCACAATCAAACAAGAAACGCTTTGTTGCGATGCTCCTTGCACAAAGTGAAAGTAAACTTTAATGAGCCTATCTCTAATTCAATCATGGTTGCAATACGAGTTATAGCACAGCCTTATCAAGTTCAAAGATAAACAATTCCAGTTGTTACTACGTCAAGACGCAGTGGGCAAGTATGCTCATATAACCGCGAGCGACGGTGATTCGTATCAGTACATGCCCGGACTACACAACACGTACACCCATACTCCGAGTTGCTGGCAGCAACCTCGACTGACGTTGTACGCGGCCACCTTTCCCAAGATCTTCCACATTGGACGCAGTCCAACTGCACCGAGTACGCAAGCTCCCTCAAGGTACATACCTGCTGTGGTATGTTCTTGAGCGAGTTACCTCCTGCTACCCTGACGCCGAAAGCCTAAGGCAGTTGGAAAAGTTCCACTATGGATCTCCCAAGGTACATCGGTTTCCTGGGTCCCATATAGCCAGTATGTGCCCGGTACACAACTCAAACTTGTCCAACAGGGCCAAGCACGGACGGGCCTTAACCGACACAGGCAGGGCTATGCACGCACGGCCTGCAACCTGCTGCATCTAAACCTCCCTGCCCGGTCTCCATTTCTTATGTGTGAACTTTCCTCATCTTTTCTAATTCGGACCCGTCCCGAGTAAACCAGCCCTAAACTCGCGAGTATGTTCAAACTACTCGACTTCTACCGGACCTTTCCTACTAACATTAGCGTAGCCAAATTCCCTCGAGGAGTTACTATTCTACCCTTTCTCTCTTAGGTGTTTCTGGTCATGCAAGTGGGGTTTTCAATATCAGCTGGACGTAATGCAATCATCGATGCAAAGCTATGATTTCTACAAATGAAAATGCTTTATAAAACGGTTCAAATGCAAACCGGGGCTTGCCTGTTTTGCAGGTGACTACTGTTACAATCAGTTAGTGATGATCACTTGGAGCTTGATCACTTGTTTTCTTCCCTCCTTGATCTTCACTTCATGTCCTTCTCACCTTCTTCACGTATATGCTACACGTTATGATCATGCATATGTATTTAATTGAAAAGCTTTTGCTCATAAGATCTAATGACCATTTTAAAACTGGAACTTTGTTTAAGAATTTAAAATGACACTGGTGCTAGTGGTTTGGGTTGGGCTTAAACACTAAGATCACTTATTAAGTGCTTTTCCCACTTAAGTGTTGATCACCTTAAGGGATCACACATGACAGTGGTGATCCAGAGCTCTAATGGAGCTGAGAATTTTCATGTGAGTTCCTTGTGACGAGAAAGTCCTCTGGACCAAAATCTAGCACATTTCATGGAATGGTTTATTCAGAATAATTCTCTAAGTGTTTAGTCAAAGATGAATTAATTCTGAGGTAACATCCATGTTCATGTCAAACTCAGTGAACCACAATTTCAATTATAGTTTATAGAGTCTACATGAATTTTCCTAGGATTTTTGGAGCTAAGAATTTCCCAGAACTGAATTTACAAGTTTTGGAAATTCTCTGAAAATGTTTCTGTATTCATTTGAATACAGGAACTTACAATCTAAATTACCCTGATCAATTCAACTCCAAATGAGCTGAAACTTTTACAGGAGTCCAATAACACCCTAGAGAATATTCTGGTAAAATTTGAGGATTTTTGGATAAACCAAACTACCTCTAAATTCTTTTTCTGAAAAGCTTTAAATAATTTTCCAGAATTAAATAAAGACTTTTATACAAATTGGGTTGCATATTTGGATAGAGTTTGTCAATCTGAATCTAACCCAACTTGAATCACTAAATTTGGAGGTTCCTAGCAAAAGTTATGCTCTTCTAAAGTTTGGGGAAAAATCAGGAATTTGAATAAATCTGGGCAAAAAGTTTAAACCTGACTGTGGGCCACAGGGCACGTGTCACCTACAGAATCAAAGGCACACGGGGCCACACATATTCCTCTGTGCAGTCACACGGGATCTCACAGCCACAGAGGATCAGGGTTTTAAACTCTCTCTCACTGACGACTGGGCCCACCGATCCCTTCTTCTACCTCGGGTCAGTTCCCGCGCTCCGGATGCCCGCGCCGCCGCCCTCGCCTGAGATCGCCGGAACTCGATCTCCCGGCCTCTGCTCGAGCCCTTGCTCGCCGCCAGAGCCTAACCTGCCCTGCTGAGCATGATGGTAAGGTTTCCCCGAGCCGGCAAAACCTCTATGGTAGCTAGCGACGCTGCGGCAGCCCTGTACTTCATCGGCGACGTCGGCCGGCCATCCTAGTGCACCAACAGTTCGACCAAATGGTGCTACAGCACCAATGAACGATGGGGAAGCTCGGCCTAGCCTCAAAAACGTTCGGGAACCATGGTAAATCTGCTTTCACCGTGCGACCGCGGTCCCCCGGTTCGGTCGCCGGTAGAAATTCCAGAAATACTCGCTCTAGGTGCCGTTTGAGGCTAGAAACGTGAAGAGCAAAGGATCGCCTACTACTTTGGACCCTTCGTGCAAACTGTGATGAACAAATATTGAGAATTGAAGAGGAATTCAGGATTACTGTGCCAGAAGGCCAGATGGAGTACGCCGGAGCAACTTTTCAAAATTCACTCCCGGCGATGCATGGCACGGTCTGATCTTTGGAGGGGAGCAGCAGGGTGCCTTGGCGCGTCCAGAGGCGCTGGTACTTGGCCGTGATACTCACCGGATTGAGCTGTCCACGGACGCCTCCCAATCGATCCTTGTTCGGCCGCCGCACGGCCATGGTGTACCCGGGGTAGGAGAGCCGATCATCGGTCGGGGACGCGTTGAGGAGGGAGAGGGAGCTGCGCCGGTGCTATCCGGCTACTGACTAGCTGTTGTTCGCGCCTGTTTGAGCCGGCTGTCGAGCAAACGACGGCGGCGGCTTTGGTGTTGCTCAGGGCGTGAGGGAAGAAGAAAAGCCTCTGTGCTCGGTCCGTGAGCAGAGGGAGAGCACGTTGTGGATGGATGAGGGCGCTGGGGGGGGGGGCTGTATCGGCGCTGGAGTCGGTTGCGGGGGCGACCGACCAGCTGCGGGCGTGCTGTCCCGAGCAGCAGCTGCTGTCGCTCCCCCTGAAGGCAGCAAAACAGAGACCCATCTCTTTTGTGTAGATATTTTGGTACCTATGACATGTGGGTCCCATCTCCCCCTTATCTCTCCAAAATATCTCAACAATCTGCAAATGATGAAATTCAACTGTGTGGAGTTGAAAATTAAACTGCATTTGAATAATTGGGCAAGTTTCATCCAAATTCAAATATGCATTTGAATTCTTTGTCTTTTAAAGTCCATTTTGCAAAATGGGTTGCAAACTATTTCCATAAATCATGAAACTTTGCACACCCCCTAATTTGGACTCAAGGAATTCAAATATGAAATCTGATTTTTTATTTTGGCTGCTGCAAATGAGATTTTTAGCACAACAGTTTTGAATTCCATTGTGTTTTTCTCATTTGAATTTTTGTTTGAACAAATTGTTTCAAATCTGATTTTTGTTTTCTTACACATATGGGAACTTGCCATCCTTGTTTTAGACCCCTCTAGGGTTCCAAGTTCTCAAATGAACATTTGACTTGTGTGAAGAAAGCCCTCATGTGTGTTATCACATGTGGGAAAAAGTTTTAACAAGTCCTAAATTTCATACACATGAAACAAAACTTTGCAAACAAGTGTTTCTTTGTATTCATAATTTTGGGACCTTTACACGGGAGGCGTTCCGCGCCTATCATATTCCTCCCGGGATCATCAAGAGGAAGTTCCAAGAATTCTTGGAACTGAAGCAGGGCGGGAGGAGTGCCCACGACTACTCCCGTGCCTTCAACCATCTGGCGCAGTATGCATCAGACTATATCTCCACGGAGGAGAAGAAGAGGGAGCATTTCTATCGGGGGTTACACCCCGAAATGAAGACGCACCTCGTTCAGTGGAATCGCGGCACTTTCAACGACCTAGTCAATGCCGCGATTATGCAAGAGGATGCTCAGCGGGAGTTGGTAGCTGAGCAGAGGAAGCGCAGCGCTCCACCTAGCAGCGGTGGTGGCGCGCCCCAGAAGTACCGTATGGTGTATCGGACACCATCCGGCCAGCAGTGGCATCCACCGGCGCGACCTCAACGGTTCGGGGGACGTCCGTTCCAGTCGCCCTCGTTCCGTCCGCCGAGGCCACCACCAAGACAGCAACAGCAGCAGCAGACGGTACCCGGGCGTTTCCACCGCCACAACGCGCCCCGGGATTCCGTCCACCGACCAGCGGGGGACCGCCCTGTTTCACCTGCTTCACGTGTGGCCAGGTGGGCCACTTCGCGAAGGACTGTCCCCAGGGGCAGCAGAGCAGCGGGCAAGCCCAGCTCCAGGGCGGTGCTCGAGGCCGACCTCCGGTGAAGAAGGTTGGTCAGCGGACTGGAGGCGTCCTCAACCTCGACAATGAGGACGCCCCAGAGGGAGACAACGTGCTGGCGGGTACGTTCACTCTCAACCATCAAGCCATCATAATATTGTTTGATTCTGGTGCAACCCAGAACTTTATAAGTGCATCATATGTGGCTAAGCATCAGCTGGAAGCCTTTCCAACCGAGTGTTCTTATATGATCTGCTCACCGGGCGGAAAGATTTCAGCAACTATGATGGTTCCAAAAGCACCATTATGCTTAGGTGGGAAGATATATCCCACCACTATGATTATCTTAGGGGGACAGAAGATTGATGCAATCTTGGGAATGTCATGGCTAAGTTACCATGGCACTGTCCTGGAAACTCTAACATGGACGGTTCACCTCAATTCCCCGTTACACCGTCCGCAGTCCCTCCTATTAGATTGTAAGGGCCTCAGTTTTTGACACTCATTTGCAGTGTTCATCACCACACCACACACCTCATTTGAGGAAGAATGATGAACACAAATAAAGAGCAAGTAACAATTATCAACATACTCATTAGGGAACAAACTCACACATTGCAAAAGTGGTACTTCCCACATGTGATATAGATGGGCTGGACATATGAAAACTCCTACACTTTGCTAAGGATGTCCATGCCAAGTTCCACCCAAATTCAAAACCTTTTTGAGGTCATTTTGGGTATAGTTAGGAAGAGGGCAGTTTGAAACCATATTCAAATTCAAACTGTTTTCACCCACTGAATTTAAAAGTGGAAGGCAAATTCTTGCTCAGCACATTTTTGTGAGCTCACACACCAATTTTCACTCCATTTGGAGTTGATCTTGACATGAGCTAAGGGGGAGAAATTCAAACTTTATTTGAATTTCAAACTGCACTTGTGCTGAAATTCATTCAAACCAAACCTCATTTGAACTTTGATCAATTCAAATGGCTCTTGGGTGAATAATTTGAATTGCCAAGGGTAGAATAGGGTTCACTGTTTACCACAGCTGTTAGGAATAAATTTCAGAGGTTAAAAGAGAAGTGGGACCCACATGTCAGCCTCAGCCTCAAAGCAAACCGACTGAACCACAGTTCAGTCGGTTCCCGGCAGCTGTGCGCGCGCGCCACCGAAGGGGGCAGCCGGCGCCAGCTCCTGCTGCGTGCCCCAAGCCGGAGACCAGACCGCCGGGCTATTTATTCCCCCCCCGGCGTGCTTCAGTCACCATTTCCCCGAGCTACCGACGTGCGCGACTGCTTTTCCCACTGCCATCACTAGCGCTCGAGTTCCTGCTTGATCAAGCCGATCGCAGCTCCCTCTTTCCATTCCAAGGTCCCAGCAAGGTACTAGCAACCATCCTCCATCCTTCCCATTGATAGAAATCGATTGAAACCGAGTGATATCGGCTGTGCCGAAAGATCAAACTCGGAAATGGAAACCGCCGCACCTCGGGCTCTCGTGGACAGCCCAACCTGGGCGTTGTCACGCCCGAGCCAAGGCACCCTTGGACGCGCAAGTGACCGGTGCTGCTCACCCCCGAGCCACAGCTCGAGTGGTTGTTCACCGGCGGCGAATTTCCACTTTTCCCCTTTCTGTGTGCAGAACGACCCTCGGGTACGATTCTGTTTAATTCGTGCTCTAGAAAGGATTAGAGGGCCTCAGGCCACTCCCACACGAACTACACACGGTGACGCACAAGTTGCCTTCACAACTCTGGGCCGGAGAACTTCTGTGCCCGGCGTAATTCAAGGTCTACTAATGGCGGAACGCACGGGGGGTATCGGGCGCACGGTGAGGACCTATTTCGGGCCTTCCCCGAGCTGCCCCGAGTTCATGTCGACCTTCTCTGAGGTCCACTGATGCTTCCCGACCGGTTTCCCAAGTAGCTGAGGCACTAGGGGCATCAGCCGACATGGCCGAAGTCGTTCCGATATGGCGGCTCGTCGCCGACCATGCTCCGGCCGTTGTCATGAGCAGCTGACCCTCGGATCATGTTCCCCAAGTAAAAGTAGGCAGGGGCGGCCAGAATCAAGAAGTTTGGAGCGGTACAGCAGCCAGCGGCGAGCTCTCCGGCGAGGTCCCTCGGCGGCGGAGCGCGGGTGTCGCGAGGTTGAAGAAGGGGGTGGACCCCAGCTGTCAGCGGCCGATATTTTGAATCGGGATCCGGCTGCGGCCGGGATCGGGTGTGCTGGCGCGCAAAAGCCTTGTGGGCCGCGGTGTGCTGTCGCTTCGGCGTGCGACGCGTGTCCCCTGGGCCCACGCGCGAGTTTAAACTTTTCCCCGATTTTCAGATTTCCTTCAAACTTCAAATCCTTATAACTTTGGCTAGAAAGCTCCAAATTGAGTGAACCAAATTTTGCTGGATTCAGCTCTCTGAGTACTTTCCAGAAAATGAAGTTTCACTTCATGAAATTCCTTAATTCTCCAGAATTAATTCCTTAAAGTTTAAACTGTTAGGAATTTTAACTGGAGAATCCTTTGGAGAAAAATCCTGAAATTTTTCTGGGATGTTCACCAAAATATCCTTGAACTACCATAAAAATTTCAGATCCATTTGAGCTCATTTAGTCCACCTAATGGTGTGATTAGTAAAACTGTTCCAGAGAAAATAGAAAATGTTCAGAAACATTTTCAGGATTTTCTCTGAAATTGTTTAGCTCATATCTTTAGTTAGAGACTTCCAAATTAAGTGAGACCAACTCCATTAGGACCCTCTGAAAATCTAGTTTTCAGAAAGTCATAGTTTGTCTCATGAAAATCCCTAGAACACCCTAAGGGTTCCAATTAAGGTCAAGGACATAATTATTTGTGGAGGGCTCAAATGAGCTTTGCTGCAACTAAAACTTGACCAAGTCTTTGTTTAGGTTGTAACCAAGCCACAGTAAAAGTTTCACAGTCATTAGGTCTGTCTAGTAAGGGTTATAGACTTCACAACTTCAAAGTTAATACAAAGGCATTTAATTAATACATACATTGTTCTTATCATGTAGTCGCTAAGGTCGAGGAGGAACCCGAAGTCCTAGACTTCGTTACTCCGGAGGAACAGCTAGCCTACGACCAAGAGCAGCAAGGCAAGCCCCGGTTTGCATTAACCATTTTATAAATTTTTATTGTTTTGAGCACATACTTGTTTTCTTTATGTTGTGCATCAGAGTCTTGTTTGGAAACCCCACTGCATAGCCAAGAAAACCATGGGTTGGGGTTTAGGATTGCAAACCCCGTTAGCTACTGCATTGCTAGGATAGAGTAGGATTCGGTACAAGTCGAGTAGTTGGAACTACTCGCGAGAATAGGCTAGAGGCACATTGCTCGGGTAGAGATAGCACATGATACACATGGCAAGAAAATGAGACCGAGCGGAGAGTAAGGGCAGCAGGACTTTGGGGCCTGTGTGCTGTAGCTCCGCTTGTGTCGATTGAGGACCGAGCCGTGTGCGGGCCTGTTGAACAAGCTAGAACAGTACCGAAGACCTACCGGCTATATGGGAACCGGGAAACTGATGTAACTCGGGTAGCTGGGTATTGAGGCATTGCCCGTCGTTCAGAGGGTAGGTTGAGAGCTCGAGGTGTAAATCAGCTGGCGGCACAGAGATGCGCGTGCAGGGACCTCTTGCTCGGGACGATGGGACCGGTTCAATATTTGGCTAACGGGTGAAAGGTAGTCGCGTACGGCGTCCGTGATGGTTGTTGTAGGCAACATCGAGTACGGGCGTACGTGACGGGTTATTCGGGTAACCCTGCAGGTGTAAATCGATTATAATCGCCGTCCCTCGCGGTCAGTGAGTACCACTTGTTCACTGTACCGTGACGTAGAAAGAACAGGCTAGTTACATGTTAAAATGTTGCTGATTGAAAGATGGACATTGATTGTTAATGATATGCTGTAGCTTAGAGCTAACTAAAGTTCTTTTCAACTTTGGGCAAAGTACATGAGAGAAATGCGTTTCTTGTTTGATTGCGGCTCTCTCATGTACCTTCGCGTAAGGTTCTCCACAACCTGCTGCTAAAACTTGAAAGTAAGGTTCTACTAATTAGGCGAGTCCTTGCAAATGATTTTACCTCATGTAACCCATTACCCTCATGTAGAAGTTCCATGTTTAGGTGAGACGGGTCAGACTTGCTGAGCCTTCGTGCTCACTGCTTGTGTTTGAAGCTTTTGCAGGGTTCTATGAGGAAGGGACTCCCGAAGAGGAGACGGAACCCCAGGAGGGGAACCCCGTCGAGTGGGAGTCGTGCACGCCGCAGAGTTAGTGTGCGTGTGTGCTAGCAAGGACACGTTCAAGGGCTGAACGTGTACTTGATGCTTAGTCTACGCCCGCGAGTGTGGACTAAACTTATTTTGATGTAAACACGTTGATAAACTTGTTTATGTAATAAAGCTTCCGCTTCCGCTTTGTACCTTTGACGTGTGTTATACGGTGCTGTGCAACGCAGCACCCCTCAGCGTGATCCTGGCTCGACAGGACCAAATGGGGTCGTGTCAGCGTGGTATCAGAGCTCGCTTGAGGTTTAACACAGTACAAAGGTCTTCTTTTTCAAAAATCCAGTGAGGAACGAGTTAGTAGCCCGTATAAGGATGTTATTAGTATATAGAAAGTGGCTTAGTAACCTATTTGTTATGTCGGAAAATCGTGCATCTCGGGACGTTCATGTCTTGGGGGGGTGCACGTAAGCGCTGTCCACCAGTGCGCACAAGCTGAAGGGTGGAGCCCCACGGGTGGCAGGTAACCCGATCCGCTTTAGTATCCTCTACGACTCTTCATGTCGTTTGGGGTGCTCGAGCAACGTCTGTCCCTGGCGTGCGTGGTGCAACATGGGAGACCCCGTCACGTGGTCTGAAACGTGAACACGTAACTCAAGGCGTGTTTGGCTTGAGAACATCCGGGCGAGTGATGACGGCCGGATGTACCAACTGTATGGATTCCGGGCTCGGTGTGCAGCCGAGTCTGATGATTGGTTGAATTTCTGCAGGTAGCCTTACCACGAAACGGTAGACGTGTAGTATCCGTGTGCGAGTGACGAGTAGTGCCACTGAACTAACGACGCCGGCTAAGTCCGGTATAGGTTTTTCTTTTGTGAGGACGTAGTACCGACATAATCTGGTGACGCCTCGACGTCACACCCAACAAAGTGAACAACTTCATTTAAAAAAATTTGAAGGTTTTGATCCAAAGTAGTAAAACTTGATGTAACTCCTTCCCTTGAACAGGATATTCAAAGCTAACAAGTTTTCAACTTATAGGATGTTAAGGACAGAGCACTCTGTTTTCAGCTAAATCAAGGCTGAAGTAATCAGAGGTTAGAGGTTGAGTTCTTTCGAGGTTGGGGTCGTATGATACATTTCTGGAAAGCTTTGGAGGAGCTTTACAACTTTTCTGTTGAGTTCCAGAGGTGTTTCGTCCCTTAACCACCCGAAAAATGCAGCAGAGTTGAAACTGTCCAGAAAACAGGACGGAGCAAAGACTCTCTGTAGACTCTCTGTAAATTAAGCATAACTTCCTGCATAAAAATCCAAAAATAGAAAATGAGGTGGTTCTGGAAAGCTTATGAGATGGGTTACAACATTGTAACAGAAAGTTTTGTCAGATTAGGAACAGAATTAACTGGGATTCTTGGATCAAATCAGTACCTAAGGCAGGGAGGTGCTGTCCAATTATTTCCAGAAATTCTGTTAACTTTGACATCTCGTAACTTTTGAACCGGAGCAGATCTTAGGCCAACCAAATACTTTCTGGAAAGCTATTGAAGTTAACTTTAACTTTGATGTTGAGCTCCAGGACTGGTTTTGCTTTTAACCTGGCCTAAATCAGATTAATATGGAAACTGGTCAGGGCTGTCATGGGAACAGCAGATCAGCAGTCAAATTTGTTTGAAAATTTGAACTATGTTTCCAAGTGTTAAGGGTTCAATGACATATCTTATGTTATAACTCAATGGTTTACTGTTTAAATAAATATTTGACACTTCTCAAATATATTTTTACAGATGGCAGCAGATAAACGGTTGGAGAACGGGTGGGTAGTTTCCCACTGTTCTAACCGTAGCGGCTACCCGGGAGCATTGTGGCTAATGCTCCAATATTTCGGGTACAACCAGATGCCGCAATACTTCGCCAAGGAAGAAGGCGAAGAGGGGAACAAGACGTGGACGATCCATGTCGAGGTTCCTGCAGGACCTACGCCACCCGGTTGGGTGCCATTCACCGTCACGGTGAGAGGAAGACAACCGGAAGGGATGTGGCAAGTGGCAGCCCGTGACACTATGTCACGTTTCTGCCAACTACACGTACAGGCTATGGAGGGAACTCCATACGCACTCGTTCCGGTGGAGGGACGAGCTCAGCATGTGTGGGAAGATTTCAGCAAGCGTAATGGTCTCCAAAGCACCATTATGCTTAGCGGGTAGAGTGTACCCCACGTCTCTCATTATCTTAGAGAGACAGAAGGTCGATGTCATCCTAGGGATGTCGTGGTTAACCCGCCACGGCGCTGTTTTAGACACCGTCCTCCGAGTCGTGCACTTAAACTCAGGAGTGCACGGTTCTCACTCATTATTTCTGGACAGTCCAGAAATAAAACTTCCAAGTGTCTATCAAGCCACAACCATCAGATTGGAAGACATTCCAGTGGTCCGAGAGTTCCCGGATGTGTTTCCAGACGATTTGCCGGGGATGCCACCCGATAGAGAGGTGGAGTTCAAGATTGAACTTGCACCGGGAACCATGCCAATATCCCGAAGGCCGTACAAGATGGCTCCCAAGGAGTTGGCTGAACTGAAGACTCAGCTCACGGACCTTCTGGAGAAGGGTTTTATTAGGCCGAGCTCCTCGCCATGGGGCTGTTCGGCATTATTTGTCAAGAAGAAGGATGAAACGTTGCGGCTTTGCGTGGACTACCGCCCATTAAATGCCGTAACCATCAGGAACAAGTACCCGTTGCCACGGATCGACATGTTGTTTGATCAGTTGGTCGAAGCGAAGATCTTTTCCAAGATGGATTTAAGATCCGGGTACCATCAGATTAAGATAAGGGCGGAGGACATTCCAAAGACAGCTTTCTCGACAAGGTACGGACTTTATGAGTACCTTGTCATGTCCTTCGGCCTCACCAATGCTCCAGCTCACTTCATGTACTTAATGAACTCGGTGTTCATGCCGGAGCTGGACAAGTTTGTCGTGGTCTTCATCGACGACATCCTGGTATATTCCAAGTCGGAGGAAGATCACAAGAAACATCTGCGTATAGTCTTGCAACGGCTGCGGGATCACAAGTTATACGCAAAGTTCAGCAAATGCGAGTTTTGGATATCGCAAGTGCCTTTCCTCGGGCATATCATCTCAGCGGAGGGTATCGCTGTGGACCCGAGCAAGATCACGCAAGTGCTGAATTGGAAATCCCCGAGAACTGTTCATGAGGTACGGAGTTTCCTCGGACTCGCGGGATATTATCGGAGGTTCATTCCGAACTTCTCGAAGATTGCCAAGCCAATGACAGAACTGCTGAAGAAGGCTACCAAATATGTTTGGAGTCCAGCATGTGAAGCAGCATTCAAGGCTTTAGTCAAGCACCTGACATCAGCACCGGTTTTGGCGCAGCCAGACACAACAAAACCGTTCGATGTGTACTGCGATGCATCCGGCATTGGGCTCGGATGTGTGCTGATGCAAGACCGAAGAGTGGTCGCGTATGGATCACGGCAGCTTAGGAACCATGAGCAAAATTATCCCACTCACGACTTGGAGCTCGCTGCCGTGGTACTTGCACTGAAGATGTGGAGGCACTACCTACTCGGTAACCTCGTACATTTATATACCGACCACAAAAGCCTCAAGTACATATTCACTCAGAAGGAGCTGAACATGAGGCAACGAAGATGGTTAGAACTGATAAAGGATTATGAGATAGAGATCCATTATCATCCGGGCAAGGCAAACGTTGTGGCAGATGCGCTGAGCCGCAAGTCACACGTCAATAATCTGACCATCACACCGTTGGAAGAGAGCGAACCACCACTACATGTGATTCCACACGGAGCTCTTTACAACCTAGCTTTGATCCCCACCATCCGTGAAGAGATAGCGGCAGCCCAGAAGAATGACAAGGGCATGTCACATTTGCGGAGACGTGTAGACAGTGGGGAGTTGAAATGTTTCCGGAAGGACGGAGACGGCGTCTTATGGTTCAAGGACCGGATCGTCGTACCCCGAAACCCGGAGTTAAGGAAGAGAATCTTTGATGAAGCTCACTTATCAAAGTTTTCTATTCACCCCGGCAGCAACAAGATGTATCAAGAACTCAGAAGCAAGTTTTGGTGGACACGGATGAAGCGAGAGACGGCAAAATACGTGTCCGAGTGTGATACATGTCGACGGGTGAAGGCAGACCACATGCGGAAACCGGGACTGCTGCAACCACTGGGCATTCCTGCCTGGAAGTGGGAGGACGTGAGCATGGATTTCATCGTCGGTTTACCCACCACCTTACAGAAACATGATTCTGTGTGGGTGATCGTCGATCGGCTCACCAAAGTTGCCCATTTCATCCCGGTCAACACCAACTACAACGCCAAGAAGTACGCTGAACTGTACATCTCACGGATCCTATGCTTATACGGCGTACCCCGTACCATCGTATCGGACCGGGGCACTTTATTTGTGTCCCGTTTTTGGGAGCAGCTCCACGCTGCCCTGGGGACGAAGCTGATCCGTAGTTCAGCCTACCACCCGCAGACGGATGGGCAAACGGAGCGGGTAAATCAAATCCTAGAAGACATGCTACGAGCTTGCGCTATCGACCACGGCAAGAATTGGGATGATCACTTGCCGTTAGCCGAGTTCTCGTACAACAATGGGTACCAAGCCAGCATCAAGATGGCGCCCTACGAGGCGCTATACGGGAGAAAATGCCGCACACCATTGAATTGGTGTGAGTCTGGCGAGAGGGTTACCTTCGGGATTGATCTTGTCAACAACGCGGAAGAAAAGGTTCGATTAATTCAAGCGAACCTAAAAGCCGCTCAATCCCGACAGAAACAGTACGCGGACCGGAGGAGGCGCCCATTACAATTCGAAGCTGGAGACCACGTATATCTACGAGTGTCTCCAATGAAGGGCGTAAACAGATTTGGGGTGAGAGGAAAGTTAGCACCCCGATTCATCGGTCCATTCCAGATTACCGAAAGGTGTGGATCGGTGGCATACCAGCTAAGATTACCAGAAGCACTTTCCGGTGTGCACGACGTCTTTCACATTTCCCAGCTGAGGAAGTGTCTCAAGCTATCAACTACCATTCAGCTGGAAGACATTGAAGAACTGCAACCGGATCTCACCTATCGGGAGGAACCGGTGCAGATTATTGATGAAAAGGCCCGAACCACACGCAACCGTACGTTGTGGTTCTACAAGGTTCTATGGAGTAATCACTCCATGGACGAAGCGACATGGGAGAGCGAAGAATTCCTTCGCACTAACTACCCCGACTTTTTCACGTCGCATATTCGGTAATTTTCCACCGTCCTCTCTCTCATTTCACCTTATAATCTCGGGACGAGATTCTTTTAAGGGGGGAGGAATGTAAGGGCCTCAGTTTTTGACACTCATTTGCAGTGTTCATCACCACACCACACACCTCATTTGAGGAAGAATGATGAACACAAATAAAGAGCAAGTAACAATTATCAACATACTCATTAGGGAACAAACTCACACATTGCAAAAGTGGTACTTCCCACATGTGATATAGATGGGCTGGACATATGAAAACTCCTACACTTTGCTAAGGATGTCCATGCCAAGTTCCACCCAAATTCAAAACCTTTTTGAGGTCATTTTGGGTATAGTTAGGAAGAGGGCAGTTTGAAACCATATTCAAATTCAAACTGTTTTCACCCACTGAATTTAAAAGTGGAAGGCAAATTCTTGCTCAGCACATTTTTGTGAGCTCACACACCAATTTTCACTCCATTTGGAGTTGATCTTGACATGAGCTAAGGGGGAGAAATTCAAACTTTATTTGAATTTCAAACTGCACTTGTGCTGAAATTCATTCAAACCAAACCTCATTTGAACTTTGATCAATTCAAATGGCTCTTGGGTGAATAATTTGAATTGCCAAGGGTAGAATAGGGTTCACTGTTTACCACAGCTGTTAGGAATAAATTTCAGAGGTTAAAAGAGAAGTGGGACCCACATGTCAGCCTCAGCCTCAAAGCAAACCGACTGAACCACAGTTCAGTCGGTTCCCGGCAGCTGTGCGCGCGCGCCACCGAAGGGGGCAGCCGGCGCCAGCTCCTGCTGCGTGCCCCAAGCCGGAGACCAGACCGCCGGGCTATTTATTCCCCCCCCGGCGTGCTTCAGTCACCATTTCCCCGAGCTACCGACGTGCGCGACTGCTTTTCCCACTGCCATCACTAGCGCTCGAGTTCCTGCTTGATCAAGCCGATCGCAGCTCCCTCTTTCCATTCCAAGGTCCCAGCAAGGTACTAGCAACCATCCTCCATCCTTCCCATTGATAGAAATCGATTGAAACCGAGTGATATCGGCTGTGCCGAAAGATCAAACTCGGAAATGGAAACCGCCGCACCTCGGGCTCTCGTGGACAGCCCAACCTGGGCGTTGTCACGCCCGAGCCAAGGCACCCTTGGACGCGCAAGTGACCGGTGCTGCTCACCCCCGAGCCACAGCTCGAGTGGTTGTTCACCGGCGGCGAATTTCCACTTTTCCCCTTTCTGTGTGCAGAACGACCCTCGGGTACGATTCTGTTTAATTCGTGCTCTAGAAAGGATTAGAGGGCCTCAGGCCACTCCCACACGAACTACACACGGTGACGCACAAGTTGCCTTCACAACTCTGGGCCGGAGAACTTCTGTGCCCGGCGTAATTCAAGGTCTACTAATGGCGGAACGCACGGGGGGTATCGGGCGCACGGTGAGGACCTATTTCGGGCCTTCCCCGAGCTGCCCCGAGTTCATGTCGACCTTCTCTGAGGTCCACTGATGCTTCCCGACCGGTTTCCCAAGTAGCTGAGGCACTAGGGGCATCAGCCGACATGGCCGAAGTCGTTCCGATATGGCGGCTCGTCGCCGACCATGCTCCGGCCGTTGTCATGAGCAGCTGACCCTCGGATCATGTTCCCCAAGTAAAAGTAGGCAGGGGCGGCCAGAATCAAGAAGTTTGGAGCGGTACAGCAGCCAGCGGCGAGCTCTCCGGCGAGGTCCCTCGGCGGCGGAGCGCGGGTGTCGCGAGGTTGAAGAAGGGGGTGGACCCCAGCTGTCAGCGGCCGATATTTTGAATCGGGATCCGGCTGCGGCCGGGATCGGGTGTGCTGGCTCGCAAAAGCCTTGTGGGCCGCGGTGTGCTGTCGCTTCGGCGTGCGACGCGTGTCCCCTGGGCCCACGCGCGAGTTTAAACTTTTCCCCGATTTTCAGATTTCCTTCAAACTTCAAATCCTTATAACTTTGGCTAGAAAGCTCCAAATTGAGTGAACCAAATTTTGCTGGATTCAGCTCTCTGAGTACTTTCCAGAAAATCAAGTTTCACTTCATGAAATTCCTTAATTCTCCAGAATTAATTCCTTAAAGTTTAAACTGTTAGGAATTTTAACTGGAGAATCCTTTGGAGAAAAATCCTGAAATTTTTCTGGGATGTTCACCAAAATATCCTTGAACTACCATAAAAATTTCAGATCCATTTGAGCTCATTTAGTCCACCTAATGGTGTGATTAGTAAAACTGTTCCAGAGAAAATAGAAAATGTTCAGAAACATTTTCAGGATTTTCTCTGAAATTGTTTAGCTCATATCTTTAGTTAGAGACTTCCAAATTAAGTGAGACCAACTCCATTAGGACCCTCTGAAAATCTAGTTTTCAGAAAGTCATAGTTTGTCTCATGAAAATCCCTAGAACACCCTAAGGGTTCCAATTAAGGTCAAGGACATAATTATTTGTGGAGGGCTCAAATGAGCTTTGCTGCAACTAAAACTTGACCAAGTCTTTGTTTAGGTTGTAACCAAGCCACAGTAAAAGTTTCACAGTCATTAGGTCTGTCTAGTAAGGGTTATAGACTTCACAACTTCAAAGTTAATACAAAGGCATTTAATTAATACATACATTGTTCTTATCATGTAGTCGCTAAGGTCGAGGAGGAACCCGAAGTCCTAGACTTCGTTACTCCGGAGGAACAGCTAGCCTACGACCAAGAGCAGCAAGGCAAGCCCCGGTTTGCATTAACCATTTTATAAATTTTTATTGTTTTGAGCACATACTTGTTTTCTTTATGTTGTGCATCAGAGTCTTGTTTGGAAACCCCACTGCATAGCCAAGAAAACCATGGGTTGGGGTTTAGGATTGCAAACCCCGTTAGCTACTGCATTGCTAGGATAGAGTAGGATTCGGTACAAGTCGAGTAGTTGGAACTACTCGCGAGAATAGGCTAGAGGCACATTGCTCGGGTAGAGATAGCACATGATACACATGGCAAGAAAATGAGACCGAGCGGAGAGTAAGGGCAGCAGGACTTTGGGGCCTGTGTGCTGTAGCTCCGCTTGTGTCGATTGAGGACCGAGCCGTGTGCGGGCCTGTTGAACAAGCTAGAACAGTACCGAAGACCTACCGGCTATATGGGAACCGGGAAACTGATGTAACTCGGGTAGCTGGGTATTGAGGCATTGCCCGTCGTTCAGAGGGTAGGTTGAGAGCTCGAGGTGTAAATCAGCTGGCGGCACAGAGATGCGCGTGCAGGGACCTCTTGCTCGGGACGATGGGACCGGTTCAATATTTGGCTAACGGGTGAAAGGTAGTCGCGTACGGCGTCCGTGATGGTTGTTGTAGGCAACATCGAGTACGGGCGTACGTGACGGGTTATTCGGGTAACCCTGCAGGTGTAAATCGATTATAATCGCCGTCCCTCGCGGTCAGTGAGTACCACTTGTTCACTGTACCGTGACGTAGAAAGAACAGGCTAGTTACATGTTAAAATGTTGCTGATTGAAAGATGGACATTGATTGTTAATGATATGCTGTAGCTTAGAGCTAACTAAAGTTCTTTTCAACTTTGGGCAAAGTACATGAGAGAAATGCGTTTCTTGTTTGATTGCGGCTCTCTCATGTACCTTCGCGTAAGGTTCTCCACAACCTGCTGCTAAAACTTGAAAGTAAGGTTCTACTAATTAGGCGAGTCCTTGCAAATGATTTTACCTCATGTAACCCATTACCCTCATGTAGAAGTTCCATGTTTAGGTGAGACGGGTCAGACTTGCTGAGCCTTCGTGCTCACTGCTTGTGTTTGAAGCTTTTGCAGGGTTCTATGAGGAAGGGACTCCCGAAGAGGAGACGGAACCCCAGGAGGGGAACCCCGTCGAGTGGGAGTCGTGCACGCCGCAGAGTTAGTGTGCGTGTGTGCTAGCAAGGACACGTTCAAGGGCTGAACGTGTACTTGATGCTTAGTCTACGCCCGCGAGTGTGGACTAAACTTATTTTGATGTAAACACGTTGATAAACTTGTTTATGTAATAAAGCTTCCGCTTCCGCTTTGTACCTTTGACGTGTGTTATACGGTGCTGTGCAACGCAGCACCCCTCAGCGTGATCCTGGCTCGACAGGACCAAATGGGGTCGTGTCATAGATAACCCCGTCCGGGAGGTTTCAGCAGTCAACAATACTGAAGCTCTCAAGTTGGAGGACATTCCCGTAGTCCGGGAGTACCCCGACGTGTTCCCGGATGATCTTCCGGGCATGCCACCTGAGCGGGATGTCGAGTTCAAGATCGAGCTCGCACCCGGGACTACGCCCATATCACGGAGACCATACAAAATGGCTCCAAATGAGCTGGCTGAACTGAAAGAACAGCTCAATGATCTGTTGAGCAAGGGTTTCATTAGGCCGAGTTCCTCACCTTGGGGATGCTCGGCGCTGTTTGTGAAGAAGAAGGATGAAACCCTACGGCTGTGTGTGGATTACCGGCCGCTCAACGCCGTCACCATCAAGAATAAGTACCCACTGCCCCGTATTGACATATTGTTTGATCAACTTTTGGGGGCAAGTGTGTTCTCCAAGATGGACCTTCGCTCTGGATATCATCAGATAAAGATCCGGGCGGAGGATATCCCGAAGACGGCCTTCTCGACGAGATACGGATTATATGAATATCTCGTCATGTCCTTTGGTCTCACAAATGCTCCAGCCCATTTCATGTATCTCATGAACTCAGTGTTCATGCCAGAGCTGGACAAGTTCGTGGTAGTGTTCATCGACGATATCTTGGTTTACTCCAAGACAGAAGCCGAACATGCCGAACACTTGCGGATCGTTCTTCAACGATTGCGAGACCACAAGCTCTATGCCAAGTTCAGTAAATGCGAGTTTTGGATCAGCCAAGTGCCTTTCTTAGGACATATCAGCTCAGCAGAAGGCATTGCGGTTGACCCAAGCAAAATAGAGCAAGTGCTGAAATGGAAAGCTCCCACTTCAGTCCATGAAGTCAGAAGCTTCCTCGGGTTAGCGGGATACTACCGGAGATTCATTCCAAGCTTCTCCAAGCTTGCTAAGCCGATGACAGAGTTGCTGAAGAAAGGGACGAAATATGTTTGGAACACGGCGTGTGAAGGAGCGTTCCAAACATTGGTGAAGCATCTCACAACAGCCCCGGTGTTAGCTCAGCCGGATACAACAAAGCCCTTCGACGTGTATTGTGACGCGTCCGGTATTGGGCTTGGCTGCGTGTTGATGCAGGAAGGACGTGTGGTCGCATATGGCTCACGCCAACTTCGGAACCATGAGCAGCACTATCCGACTCATGATCTTGAGCTTGCTGCAGTGGTGTTGGCGCTAAAAATGTGGAGGCACTATCTCCTGGGGAATCTGGTGCATCTCTACACCGACCACAAGAGCTTGAAATACATTTTCACCCAGAAGGAGCTAAATATGAGGCAAAGGAGGTGGTTAGAATTGATCAAAGATTATGAAATTGAGATTCATTACCACCCCGGCAAGGCGAATGTGGTTGCCGACGCGCTGAGTCGGAAATCACATATCCATCACCTCACCATTACACCGGTGGGGGAGGAAGAGCCAAGTTTCTACTTGGTTCCTTATGGATCGCTGTACAACCTTGCCCTCATCCCTACTATTAGGGAGGACATCATTGCAGCTCAGAAAGATGATAAAGGCATGGCACATCTCCGGAGACGGATAGACAACGGGGAAATCAAATGTTTCCGGAAGGATGATGAGGGGACGCTGTGGTTCAATGACCGCATAGTCGTACCCCGGGATATGGAGTTGAGAAAGAAGATCCTCGATGAAGCTCACTTGTCTAAATACTCCATCCATCCGGGCAGCAACAAGATGTACCAAGATTTGAAAAAGAAATTTTGGTGGACACGGATGAAGCGGGAGGTAGCTAAGTACGTATCCGAGTGCGATACGTGCCGACGAGTGAAAGCTGATCACATGAAGAAATCAGGGCTACTGCAACCCCTGAAGATCCCGGCATGGAAATGGGAAGATGTGAGCATGGATTTCATTGTGGGATTACCCCTAACATCCAACAAGCATGATTCCATATGGGTAATCGTTGATCGGTTAACCAATACGGCTCACTTCATCCCGGTGAATACACGTTACAATTCCGGCAAATATGCGGAGCTGTACATAGCAAAGATTCTATGCCTATACGGGGTACCCAAGACCATTGTCTCAGATCGAGGTGCACTATTTGTTTCTCGCTTTTGGGAGCAGCTACACGCTTCATTGGGTACTAAGTTGATCAGGAGCTCCGCCTATCACCCTCAGACAGATGGCCTGACAGAGAGGGTGAATCAAGTCCTGGAAGACATGTTGAGAGCATGTGCCATCCACCATGGTAGGAACTGGGATGATCACCTACCATTGGCGGAATTCTCGTACAACAACGGCTATCAGGCGAGTATCAAAATGGCACCTTACGAAGCTCTCAACGGTCGTAAATGCCATACCCCATTAAATTGGTGCGAGTCCGGTGAAAGGGTCACATTCGGGGTTGATGTGGTGCGACGTGGGAGAGCGAGGAGTTCCTTCGCTCAAATTACCCGGAGTTCATGGCATATCAACAAGGTAAGTCCCTATTACATCACTATCTCTTCTTTTGTAATCTCGGGACGAGATTCTTTTAAGGGGGGAGGGATGTAAAAGCCCAAGAAAAGGGACTTGCAAAATTTTCTCTTCACCTCACAACACCACAGTTTTTATTGTGGATATCTTAGGAAAAAGTTTGAAGAGCAAGTAACCTCCATCAAAAGGGTAATTAGAGGGGAAAGCCTACACTTTCACAAAGTAGAATTTCTACACATGAACATGAGAGCTTGAGCTCACCCCTAGGACTTGAAAAGTCTTGGGAAGGTTCAAGCCAAATTTCATGTAAATCCAACACTTTTTGAGGCACTTTTGGAGGTGATTGAAAAAGAGGCCAATTTGAATGTGAATTCAAATTGCAGCAACTTTCACCACTCAAATTCAAAAGTTAGCTTCATATTCAAACTCAGCACATTTTTCTGAGTAAGCCCACCAATTTTCATCCTCATTGGAGTTCATCTTGTCAAGAGCTAAATTTGCAAGAATTCAAAACTGAATTTGAATTTCAGTTTGAGAATTCAAATTTAAACCAAGACTTGGTGATTAAGTCTCACATTAAATTGTGAGTAGCTGAGGATATTTTGGCACAACAGAATTCAGAAAATTGGAAAAACAAAAGAATAAGAGGGGAGGCCCACTGGTCAGTAGACTTAGCACAGAAGTCTCCTCAGCCGACTTCCTCGACCGAGCGCGCTCGCCAGCTGCAGCCAGCGTCGGCGCCCGACCACCTCGGCCGGCCAGCTCCTGCTTCGGCAGATGAGGTGGCACAGCAGGGGCCTATAAAAGGCCCGAGACCGCCGGCGAGTTGCTGATTTTCGCGAGTTCCGCAACCAGCAGCCTAGTCGCCCGAGCTCCGATCGTATGCCACCCCAGCTGTGATCATCTTCCGGCTTTGGCCTCCATAGGAAAGTGAAGCGCTAGCTCGTCCTCAAGACCACCGCGCAAACCGTTCCAAGGTTCGACCTTTGTGCACGGAGAATTTTCCAGTTTAGGACGGGTAGCTCTTTTCGGGACCCGATTAGGTTTAGGAGAAATTCGGGAAGCTTAGTGGGTGGGAGGTCGAACGGAGCTGTGAGAGAGCATCTAGAGGTTCTGGCGACCCTTCTCGATCAAAAACCGGAAGGAAATCACCGCCGGAACCCTAAGTTCACCCTAGGACAGTATGGCGGTGAGGTCTGGGTTGCCAGCCGTTTAGGGCCCAACAGAGCTCATGCCGAGTTTCCCGAGTTTTCCCTCAGTGTGGCGACGCGATTAGCGCACGAAGGAGATGGTCAGAAGGGCGGGAACACGTTGCCGAGGTAGCACAGAGGCATAGGGCTCGTCGCCGGCGAGCTATGGCGGTTAGCCGGCGGCGACATGGTGTCCAGCGGGTTCAGCACCCGAGATTACGTGGGGGCGGCGAGTCTCGTCGGCTCCGGTGAGCTAGATCGCCGGGAACGCTGACCTCGCCGGAGCTCCGGCGGCGACGTCGGGAGGTAGACGAAGGGCGCGGCCCCACCTGTCAGCCCCTGTGCTAATCGCGCGCGAGCGCGCGGTTAGTTCAATTTAAATGGGCGGGCCCCGCTGTCAGCCTCTGGTTTAGCGCGGCAGGGGATTTTCTGTAGGAAAATAATTCAGGGATTAGCTCAAGCTTTAGAAATTCATAATTTGGTGTAGGAAGCTCCAAATTCAATGAACCAAATTTTGCTGAACTCAGGATTTTGAGTACTTTCCAGAAATACCAAATTCAGCTCATGAAAGTGAATAGTTTTCTAGAATTAAATCCCTAAATTTTAAACTGTTGGGAATTTTATCGGGAGAACTACTTTATGAAAAATTCTGAAATTTGGCTGAAAGGTTCATTGGAAAATACCTGAATCCCAGAAAAATTTTCAGATTGATCCAAGTTTATTTAGTTACCCTAATGGGGTGATTAAGAGAACTGCCCTGAGAAAATAGAAAAATATACAGAAACATTTTTCATATTTTCTCAAATCTTAATTAGGGCATAACTTTCTGTAGAATTCTTCAAATGACATGAAACCAACTCCATTAGAACCATCTTGAAGTCTAGTTTCCAGAAAGTAATGGTTGGAGCCATGGAAACCCCTGGAATTATTCAGAGGCTCAAATATTGACCAAATGGGCTTTTATTTGTACAAGGCTCAAATGAACTTTGTTTCAAATGAAACTTGGTCAAGACTCTGGTTTGGACCCTACCAAGCCACCATAAAAATTTCAGAACCACAGGGGAGGGCTAACTAGAGTTATTAGTAAATAAGTATTCAAGTTTACGCTTTGCATTTAAATTTACATGTAGTATTGTATTCAACGTGTAGCCATTGAAGAAGAGACTCCGGAAGTGCTGGACTTCCTCCTTCCGGAAGAGGAACTAACCCCTGACCAGCAGCAACAAGGCAAGCCCCGGTTTGCATTAACCTTTTCTAAGTCTTACTTTGTTTACATGTGTCATATGAAGTATGTATGTGCATTAGGTATAGGATGAATGAAACCCCACTTGCATAACCAAAGGTTCCTAAAAGAGTGAGGGTAGTGTCAAGGACCTCGAATAGACAGGCTATGCTTAATAAGTCATAGGACTTCGGTACAAGTCGAGTAGTTGGAATCTACTCGCGAGATAGGCTTGGGACACACGGGGTCGGTTGAGTGATGAGAGATCACTTTAGTAATGAAAATGAGACCAGGCAGGGGCTAGGGCGCAGCAAGAGTGAGTCTTGTGTGCGCAGACCTGCCCGTGTCGATTGAGGACCGATCCGTGTGCGGCCCTGCTGAACAAGTATTGAACGTACCGAAGGAATATCGGATATATGGGCCCCGATAAACCGATGTAGCCTAAACCTCCGGGCGTCGAGGCATAATGCACCGATTTATAGGTGTAGGCTGAGGGCAGCAAGGTGGAAATCTGCCAACGGGCATAGAGAGATGCTCCGTGTGGGGAACCTCCTGCTGGTTTCGGTGCGACCGGTTCGACGTTTGGGCTGTTGGGTGAAAGGTTGTCCCGTACGACATCGAGTGAGCGTGCTGTGCAGCTCCACGGGTGGGCGTACGTGACGTGCTCTTTGGGTTTCCCTGCAGGTGTATATTGAGTCGATTCGCCGTCCCTCGCGGTGACGAGTACCGCTTGTTCACTGCGTCATAACGTAGATTAATGAATGGAATGTTATGATTCAATATTGCTGTGATGATATAATTGTATGGTTACATGTGTGCCACCAAATATTGCTCACTAAATTTCAGCTTTATGAACCGTTAACTTGTTGCTAAAAGCTGAACTAAGGATGAACTTGTAGGCGTGTCCATTTGCTGCAACATTGCTATCCTATGTCATGGTACACCTCATGTAGAGTTTCATGCTTAGGTGAGTCGGTTAAGCCTTGCTGAGCCTTCGTGCTCACGGTTGCTGCTTAAGTGTTTTACAGGTGAGGAGCCACCCACGGACTCGGAGTACGAGTCCACCGGCGAAGGTTACCCTCCGTCGAGGACCACGGCTGAGTGGGAGCCGTACACGCCGCGCTGAGCTGAGGAGTGCAGCTAGTGTGGGTTGCCCTAGGGCTGGGCAACCACTTTTGCTAGATAGGCGGGCGTGAGTTGTATAAAAGAAACTTCCGCTGTGTAATAAAAGACCCTAGTTTGTAACTGAGAAGTGTACTATTTTGTACATTCAGTTTGTCCTCCCATGTAATATAATGTGTTCTTATGACGTGTGCTGTCGGGTGTCGCATCGCGCGGCACCACCCTCTGCGATCCTGGATGAGCGGATCCCGGTCCGCCACAGCCTGGTATCAGAGCTGCAGTGGGGATAGCACAGTACTTAAGGACTGCATTATGGGAAAAACTTAGGTATACGGTGAGGAATCGGTAGTTGCCCAAGTAAGGACTATATTAGCATAGTTACTTAAAGTGACAAAGACTAACTTATGTGTTATAATTCTGAATTCCAATTATGTAACGACGCACCTACGCTCTGGTAAGTATGGTAAGGAAGGCCACCGAAAGCGGGCCAATTTCGGTTAGCTCCCCCTGACGAGGAAAGTGGTTCAGGGATTGGTCTCACAGCTTGGTGTGAGACGTCAATATGAACCTCTTGGACTCTTCATGTCCCTGAGTTCATATGCAACGCTGATCCCTAGCGTGCATTAGGCAAGTAAGTGGAGACCCCATCGCGTGGTCAGTAACGCGAGAGTGTGTTCGTCTGGAAGTAGCCCAGGAGGACATACGCAGCGCTTGCCATCGGCGTGCCCTGCAGGGCAGTAGGTGGTATCTGTTGGGTTGATAACATTCCCAACCGTGACGACCCGTTCATGACATACTTGGGTTCCCCGTCGTGTGGTGTTGAAACACGATCACGTGCCTTGAGACGTGACTTAGCTCAAGGACGGCCGTATGACAATGATACGGGCGTTTGTATTTACTTTCAAATATGGAACTGCCTGAAATGAATAACCATTGAGTGCACCATTATTGTGTTGTATTCTGCAGGTACTAACCACGTATGTATCCGTGTAGAAAACGTGTGCGAGAGACCGTTTAGTGCCACACTTGAGACGTATATGCCGGTATGATCCGGTTACGATTTTCTTTTGTGAGGAACGTAGTACCGAGTTATTGTAGGCATATGCGTGAAAAATAATGATAACAAGGAATTAAAATCTATAGGTTCCAAATTTAGGACCCTGGTTGGATATAAGAATGGGATAGTGAGGAGTGTAGTTCCAAAAGGACTGAAAAACAGAGTGCTCTGTTTTGGGACAGCAAGTTTGCTGATCTTCAAAAGGGCATAACTCACAGGTCTTTTAGCCCAGGGAGGTGTGCTATATAGTTCTGGGAAGGTACTTGAGTACTCTACAACTTTGTTTTAGACTTCCAGAGCTGAGACACACCTTAAGATGGCTTAAATCCCAGAGGAATGTAAACTGTCCAGAACCGGGACAGAGTTAAACATTCTCTGGACTGTTCTGTTTTTCAAACATAACTCCCAGGTGAAAAATCAAAATTAGTATATAATACATCCTTAGAAAGAGTAGAAGATGTGTGACATCTTTGCAATTCAAAGTTTCTGAAATTTCAGCACAGATTTCAGTGGAAACCAGGGTTGAAAACAGCCACTTCCAAGGGAGGTGCTGTTAAAATTCTTCCAGAAATTCTGTTGACTTTGAATTAGCATAACTTTTTAACCAAAGCTGATCTGAGGGCAAATGAGTACTCGTTGTAAATATACTGAAGTTAACTTTAACTTTGGTATTCAACTTGAGTCATGAAAATGCCCAGAACCAGATCAAAACTTGGAATAGGTAGAAACTGGTCATTCTGACAGAAGAATGACAGTTGAACTCATTGGAGAGGGTGTTGTACCCTAAGGGTGGTATACGTGATGACGAAGTAATAGTAATACCTCGTGGTGACCAAACCTAGTTATGGTGAGCTTCCAAAGTGGAGGTTCATCAAGTTGGATGTAACTAGTTTGTATTTGGTCTGATAATGGTGTAGCTTGTGCAAAGTTATTACATTATCTACTTACGAGATATATCGCATGTTTCTGTTGTCATAATGTTTTACGCCCATTTTTATTGGTCTGCATGCAAAATGTTGCGGGACTGAGGATTATTGTCGTATGGTTGCAGATGGTTCGTACTAGGACCACGCACGAGGTTGGTGGCTCTAGCCAACAGGGAGGCGATGACTCCCAGCCACCGGCCTACGACAGCACCCCGCAGCAGCAGCCACCACCGCCGCCTCCGCTTACTCTAGCAGATGTGATAGCGGCATTGGTGGGAGGTCGTGAGGAGCAGACCGACCTGCTCCGCACGATCGTGCAGAATACGTCCCAGGCGGGGGGACGTCAAGATAGAGGGCCTCGGGAGCCCCGTGATGTGTCATACTCGGATTTCATGAGTACGCACCCTCCAGTGTTCACCGAAGCTGAGGAACCACTGGAGGCGGACAACTGGCTGCGGACCATCGAGTCCAAGTTCGGGCTGCTCCAATGTACGGAGCGGCAGAAGACCCTGTTCGCAGCACAGCAGCTCCACGGTGCCGCTGGTGCGTGGTGGGCGAATTATGTCGCCTCACGTCCGGCTGGCCATGCCGTGGAATGGCAAGAGTTCCGGGAGGCGTTCCGCGCCTATCATATTCCTCCCGGGATCATGAAGAGGAAGTTCCAAGAATTCTTGGAACTGAAGCAGGGCGGGAGGAGTGCCCACGACTACTCCCGTGCCTTCAACCATCTGGCGCAGTATGCGTCAGACTATATCTCCACGGAGGAGAAGAAGAGGGAGCATTTCTATCGGGGGTTACACCCCGAAATGAAGACGCACCTCGTTCAGTGGAATCGCGGCACTTTCAACGACCTAGTCAATGCCGCGATTATGCAAGAGGATGCTCAGCGGGAGTTGGCAGCTGAGCAGAGGAAGCGCAGCGCTCCACCTAGCAGCGGTGGTGGCGCGCCCCAGAAGTACCGTATGGTGTATCGGACACCATCCGGCCAGCAGTGGCATCCACCGGCGCGACCTCAACGGTTCGGGGGACGTCCGTTCCAGTCGCCCTCGTTCCGTCCACCAAGGCCACCACCAAGACAGCAACAGCAGCAGCAGACGGTACCCCGGGCGTTTCCACCGCCACAACGCGCCCCGGGATTCCGTCCACCGACCAGCGGGGGACCGCCCTGTTTCACCTGCTTCACGTGTGGCCAGGTGGGCCACTTCGCGAAGGACTGTCCCCAGGGGCAGCAGAGCAGCGGGCAAGCCCAGCTCCAAGGCGGTGCTCGAGGCCGACCTCCGGTGAAGAAGGTTGGTCAGCGGACTGGAGGCGTCCGCAACCTCGACAATGAGGATGCCCCAGAGGGAGACAACGTGCTGGCCGGTACATTCACTCTCAACCATCAAGCCATCATAATATTGTTTGATTCTGGTGCAACCCACAACTTTATAAGTGCATCATATGTGGCTAAGCATCAGCTGGAAGCCTTTCCAACCGAGTGTTCTTATATGATCTGCTCACCGGGCGGAAAGATTTCAGCAACTATGATGGTTCCAAAAGCACCATTATGCTTAGGTGGGAAGATATATCCCACCACTATGATTATCTTAGGGGGGCAGAAGATTGATGCAATCTTAGGAATGTCATGGCTAAGTTACCATGGCACTGTCCTGGAAACTCTAACATGGACGGTTCACCTCAATTCCCCGTTACACCGTCCGCAGTCCCTCCTATTAGATAACCCCGTCCGGGAGGTTTCAGCAGTCAACAATACTGAAGCTCTCAAGTTGGAGGACATTCCCGTAGTCCGGGAGTACCCCGACGTATTCCCGGATGATCTTCCGGGCATGCCACCTGAGCGGGATGTCGAGTTCAAGATCGAGCTCGCACCCGGGACTACGCCCATATCACGGAGACCATACAAAATGGCTCCAAATGAGCTGGCTGAACTGAAAGAACAGCTCAATGATCTGTTGAGCAAGGGTTTCATTAGGCCGAGTTCCTCGCCTTGGGGATGCTCGGCGCTGTTTGTGAAGAAGAAGGATGAAACCCTACGGCTGTGTGTGGATTACCGGCCGCTCAACGCCGTCACCATCAAGAATAAATACCCACTGCCCCGTATTGACATATTGTTTGATCAACTTGTGGGGGCAAGTGTGTTCTCCAAGATGGACCTTCGCTCTGGATATCATCAGATAAAGATCCGGGCGGAGGATATCCCGAAGACGGCCTTCTCGACGAGATACGGATTATATGAATATCTCGTCATGTCCTTTGGTCTCACAAATGCTCCAGCCCATTTCATGTATCTCATGAACTCAGTGTTCATGCCAGAGCTGGACAAGTTCGTGGTAGTGTTCATCGACGATATCTTGGTTTACTCCAAGACAGAAGCCGAACATGCCGAACACTTGCGGATCGTTCTTCAACGATTGTGAGACCACAAGCTCTACGCCAAGTTCAGTAAATGCGAGTTTTGGATCAGCCAAGTGCCTTTCTTGGGACATATCATCTCAGAAGAAGGCATTGCGGTTGACCCAAGCAAAATAGAGCAAGTGCTGAAATGGAAAGCTCCCACTTCAGTCCATGAAGTCAGAAGCTTCCTCGGGTTAGCGGGATACTACCGGAGATTCATTCCAAGCTTGCTAAGCCGATGACAGAGTAGCTGAAGAAAGAGACGAAATATGTTTGGAACACGGCGTGTGAAGGAGCGTTCCGAACATTGGTGAAGCATCTCACAACAGCCCCGGTGTTAGCTCAGCCGGATACAACAAAGCCCTTCGACGTGTATTGTGACGCGTCCGGTATTGGGCTTGGCTGCGTGTTGATGCAGGAAGGACGTGTGGTCGCATATGGCTCACGCGAACTTCGGAACCTTGAGCAGCACTATCCGACTCATGATCTTGAGCTTGCTGCAGTGGTGTTGGCGCTAAAAATGTGGAGGCACTATCTCCTGGGGAATCTGGTGCATCTCTACACCGATCACAAGAGCTTGAAATACATTTTCACCCAGAAGGAGCTAAATATGAGGCAAAGGAGGTGGTTAGAATTGATCAAAGATTATGAAATTGAGATTCATTACCACCCCAGCAAGGCGAATGTGGTTGCCGACGCGCTGAGTCGGAAATCACATATCCATCACCTCACCATTACACCGGTGGGGGAGGAAGAGCCAAGTTTCTACTTGGTTCCTTATGGATCGCTGTACAACCTTGCCCTCATCCCTACTATTAGGGAGGACATCATTGCAGCTCAGAAAGATGATAAAGGCATGGCACATCTGCGGAGACGGATAGACAACAGGGAAATCAAATGTTTCCGGAAGGATGATGAGGGGACGCTGTGGTTCAATGACCGCATAGTCGTACCCCGGGATATGGAGTTGAGAAAGAAGATCCTCGATGAAGCTCACTTGTCTAAATACTCCATCCATCCGGGCAGCAACAAGATGTACCAAGATTTGTAAAAGAAATTTTGGTGGACACGGATGAAGCGGGAGGTAGCTAAGTACGTATTCGAGTGCGATACGTGCCGACGAGTGAAAGCTGATCACATGAAGAAATCAGGGCTGCTGCAACCCCTGAAGATCCCGGCATGGAAATGGGAAGATGTGAGCATGGATTTCATTGGGGGATTACCCCTAACATCCAACAAGCATGATTCCATATGGGTAATCGTTGATCGGTTAACCAAGACGGCTCACTTCATCCCGGTGAATACACGTTACAATTCCGGCAAATATGCGGAGTTGTACATAGCAAAGATTCTATGCCTATACGGGGTACCCAAGACCATTGTCTCAGATCGAGGTGCACTATTTGTATCTTGCTTTTGGGAGCAGCTACACGCTTCATTGGGTACTAAGTTGATCAGGAGCTCCGCCTATCACCCTCAGACAGATGGCCAGACAGAGAGGGTGAATCAAGTCCTGGAAGACATGTTGAGAGCATGTGCCATCCACCATGGTAGGAACTGGGATGATCACCTACCATTGGCGGAATTCTCGTACAACAACGGCTATCAGGCGAGTATCAAAATGGCACCTTACGAAGCTCTCAACGGTCGTAAATGCCACACCCCATTAAATTGGTGCGAGTCCGGTGAAAGGGTCACATTCGGGGTTGATGTGGTGAACGACGCCGAAGAGCGCGTTCGGACAATTCAAGCCAATTCGAAGACCGCTCAATCCCGGCAGAAGAGCTACGCTGATAAGAGGTGTAGGCCGTTGCACTTTGACGTTGGGGAACACGTGTACCTACGCGTGTCTCCGATGAAGGGCATGCACCGATTCGGTGTGAAGGGGAAGCTCGCTCCCCGTTTTATTGGACCCTATGCTATCACCGAGAAGTGTGGACCAGCGGCGTATCGATTGGAACTACCGGCATCTCTCGCTGGTGTCCATGATATTTTTCATGTTTCGCAACTGCGAAAATGTTTAAAGCATACGGCTGCTGTTCCTACCGAAGACATCGGCGAGCTGAAACCGGATTTAACCTATGAGGAGTATCCGGTGGAAATTCTTGATGAGAAAGCCAGAACCACGCGTAGCAGAACGTTGTGGTTCTACAAGATAGTCTGGAGTAACCACACCGCGGAAGAAGCGATGTGGGAGAGCGAGGAGTTCCTTCGCTCAAATTACCTGGAGTTCATGGCATATCAACACGGGTAAGTCCCTATTACATCGCTATCTCTTCTTTTGTAACCTCGGGACAAGATTCTTTTAAGGGGGGAGGGATGTAAAAGCCCAAGAAAAGGGACTTGCAAAATTTTCTCTTCACCTCACAACACCACAGTTTTATTGTGGATATCTTAGGAAAAAGTTTAAAGAGCAAGTAACCTCCATCAAAAGGGTAATTAGAGGGGAAAGCCTACACTTTCACAAAGTAGAATTTCTATACATGAACATGAGAGCTTGAGCTCACCCCTAGGACTTGAAAAGTCTTGGGAAGGTTCAAGCCAAATTTCATGTAAATCCAACACTTTTTGAGGCACTTTTGGAGGTGATTGAAAAAGAGGCCAATTTGAATGTAAATTCAAATTGCAGCAACTTTCACCACTCAAATTCAAAAGTTAGCTTCATATTCAAACTCAGCACATTTTTCTGAGTAAGCCCACCAATTTTCATCCTCATTGGAGTTCATCTTGTCAAGAGCTAAATTTGCAAGAATTCAAAACTGAATTTGAATTTCAGTTTAAACATGCAGCAAATTTAGCCAAACACAGTTCAAATTTGAGAATTCAAATTTAAACCAAGACTTGGTGATTAAGTCTCACATTAAATTGTGAGTAGCTGAGGATATTTTGGCACAACAGAATTCAGAAAATTGGAAAAACAAAAGAATTAGAGGGGAGGCCCACTGGTCAGTAGACTTAGCACAGAAGTCTCCTCAGCCGACTTCCTCGACCGAGCGCGCTCGCCAGCTGCAGCCAGCGTCGGCGCCCGACCACCTCGGCCGGCCAGCTCCTGCTTCGGCAGAGGAGGTGGCACAGCAGGTGTCGCGCTCTCCACTGACTTCAGGGGCCTATAAAAGGCCCGAGACCGCCGGCGAGTTGCTGATTTTCGCGAGTTCCGCAACCAGCAGCCTAGTCGCCCGAGCTCCGATCGTATGCCACCCCAGCTGTGATCATCTTCCGGCTTTGACCTCCATAGGAAAGTGAAGCGCTAGCTCGTCCTCAAGACCACCGCGCAAACCGTTCCAAGGTTCGACCTTTGTGCACGGAGAATTTTCCAGTTTAGGACAGTAGCTCCTTTCGGGACCCGATTAGGTTTAGGAGAAATTCAGGAAGCTTAGTGGGTGGGAGGTCGAACGGAGCTGTGAGAGAGCATTTAGAGGTTCTGGCGACCCTTCTCGATCGAAAACCGGAAGGAAATCACCGCCGGAACCCTAAGTTCACCGTAGGACAGTATGGCGGAGGAGGGGGTCGCCGGTGAGGTCTGGGTTGCCGGCCGTTTAGGGCCCAACAGAGCTCATGCCGAGTTTCCCGAGGTTTCCCTGAGTGTGGCGACGCGATTAGCGCACGAAGGAGATGGTCAGAAGGGCGGGAACACGTTGCCGAGGTAGCACAGAGGCATAGGGCTCATCGCCGGCGAGCTATGGCGGTTAGCCGGCGGCGACATGGTGTCCAGCGGGTTCAGCACCCGAGATTACGTGGGGGCGGCGTGTCTCGTCGGCTCCGGTGAGCTAGATCGCCGGGAACGCTGACCTCGCCGGAGCTCCGGCGGCTCGGGGCGGCGATGTCGGGAGGTAGACGAAGGGCGCGGCCCCACCTGTCAGCCCCTGTGCTAATCGCGCGCGAGCACGCGGTTAGTTCAATTTAAACGGGCGGGCCCCGCTGTCAGCCTCTGGTTTAGCGCGGGAGGGGATTTTCTGTAGGAAAATAATTCAGGGATTAGCTCAAGCTTTAGAAATTCATAATTTGGTGTAGGAAGCTCCAAATTCAATGAACCAAATTTTTCTGAACTCAGGATTCTGAGTACTTTCCAGCAATACCAAATTCAGCTCATGAAAGTGAATAGTTTTCTAGAATTAAATCCGTAAAGTTTAAACTGTTGAGAATTTTATCGGGAGAACTACTTTATGAAAAATTCTGAAATTTGGCTGAAAGTTTCATTGGAAAATCCCTGAATCCCAGTAAAATTTTCAGATTGATCCAAGTTCATTTAGTTACCCTAATGGGGTGATTAAGAGAACTGCCCTGAGAAAATAGAAAAATATACAGAAACATTTTTCATATTTTCTCAAATCTTAATTAGGGCATACCTTTCTGTAGAATTCTTCAAATGACATGAAACCAACTCCATTAGAAACATATTGAAGTCTAGTTTCCAGAAAGTAATGGTTGGAGCCATGAAAACCCCTGGAATTATTCAGAGGCTCAAATATTGACCAAATGGGCTTTTATTTGTACAAGGTTCAAATGAACTTTGTTTCAAATGAAACTTGGTCAAGACTCTCGTTAGGACCCTACCAAGCCACCATAAAAATTTCAGAACCACAGGGGAGGGCTAACTAGAGTTATTAGTAAATAAGTATTCAAGTTTACACTTTGCATTTAAATTTACATGTAGTATTGTATTCAACGTGTAGCCATTGAAGAAGAGACTGCGGAAGTGCTGGACTTCCTCCTTCCGGAAGAGGAACTAACCCCTGACCAGCAGCAACAAGGCAAGCCCCGGTTTGCATTAACCTTTTATAAGTCTTACTTTGTTTACATGTGTCATATGAAGTATGTATGTGCATTAGGTATAGGATGAATGAAACCCCACTTGCATAACCAAAGGTTCCTAAAAGAGTGAGGGTAGTGACAAGGACCTCGAGTAGACAGGCTATGCTTAATAAGTCATAGGACTTCGGTACAAGTCGAGTAGTTGGAATCTACTCGCGAGATAGGCTTGGGACACACGGGGTCGGTTGAGTGATGAGAGATCACTTTAGTAATGAAAATGAGACCAGGCAGGGGCTAGGGCGCAGCAAGAGTGAGTCTTGTGTGCGCAGCCCTGCCCATGTCGATTGAGGACCGATCCGTGTGCGGCCCTGCTGAACAAGTATTGAACGTACCGAAGGCGTATCGGATATATGGGCCCCGATAAACCGATGTAGCCTAAACCTCCGGGCGTCGAGGCATAACGCACCGATTTATAGGTGTAGGCTGAGGGCAGCAAGGTGGAAATCTGCCAATGGGCATAGAGAGATGCTCCGTGTGGGGAACCTCCTGCTCGTTTCGGTGCGACCGGTTTGACGTTTGGGCTGTTGGGTGAAAGGTTGTCCCATACGACATCGAGTGAGCGTGCTGTGCAGCTCCACGGGTGGGCGTACGTGACGTGCTCTTTGGGTTTCCCTCCAGGTGTATATCGAGTCGATTCGCCGTCCCTCGCGGTGACGAGTACCGCTTGTTCACTGCGTCGTAACGTAGATTAATGAATGGAATGTTATGATTCAATATTGCTGTTATGATATAATTGTATGGTTACATGTGTGCCACCCTATATTGCTCACTAAATTTCAGCTTTGTGAACCGTTAACTTGTTGCTAAAAGCTGAACTAAGGATGAACTTGTAGGCGTGTCCATTTGCTGCAACATTGCTATCCTATGTCATGGTACACCTCATGTAGAGTTTCATGCTTAGGTGAGTCGGATAAGCCTTGCTGAGCCTTCGTGCTCACGGTTGCTGCTTAAGTGTTTTACAGGTGAGGAGCCACCCACGGACTCGGAGTACGAGTCCACCGGCGAAGGTTACCCTCCGTCGGGGACCACGGCTGAGTGGGAGCCGTACACGCCGCGCTGAGCTGAGGAGTGCAGCTAGTGTGGGTTGCCCTAGGGCTGGGCAACCACTTTTGCTAGATAGGCGGGCGTGAGTTGTATAAAAGAAACTTCCGCTGTGTAATAAAAGACCCTAGTTTGTAACTGAGAAGTGTACTATTTTGTACATTCAGTTTGTCCTCCCATGTAATATAATGTGTTCTTATGACGTGTGCTGTCGGGTGTCGCATCGCGCGGCACCACCCTCTGCGATCCTGGATGAGCGGATCCCGGTCCGCCACAGATATCTGTGGAAAATTCCACTTTTGCATTGTGTAAGTTTGTTCTCTAATGATCATGTTGATGGTGGTTACATGCTCTTCAAATGTGTTCATCAACTTTCTTCAAATGAAGTGTGGGTGTGGTGTGATGAACACTTTGAGTATGTGCCAAAAACTTAGGCTCTTACAAGAAATGGAGGAAAAACCACAGAAATGGAGAAGGGAATATAGAAATGGAGAATGGGGCATAGAAATGGAGAAGGGCAATGTAGAAATGGAGAATGGGACATAGAAATGGAGAGGGGAATGTAGAAATGGAGAATGGGACATAGAAATGGAGAGGGGAATGTAGAAATGGAGAATGAGACATAGAAATGGAGAGGGGAACGTAGAAATGGAGCAAGTGACATAGGAATGGTGAGGAACGGGAAAAAGATAGCTGAAATTAGCCATTCCCAAATTTCACCAAATTCCCCCCCCCCCCCAAATTTCTAAATTCCCCAGTTCTCAAAAAGGGGAATTTTTCCCACATTTTGGGGATAAAATGTCCAAGGCTGCCGCACCACAAGAGATAAGTTTGTTAAGATCCAAAAAAAATTTAATAGGACTCTTATTTGAGCTCCTATTGGAGTAGGACTCCTCTTTTTCCCCTTTATAAATATAACCTCCACCCCCTGGCTGAAATCCTCTCTCTTTTGGTCGTCCCCCCTGCTGCCAAGCCCCCTAACTTGCTGCCAAGTCGCCAAGTCCCCCCCCCTGCCGGAATTTGGCCACCGTCGAGCCCCGTCGAGCCCCGCCGTCGCCGGAGAAGGAGCCTGACGATCTGTCCTACCAAAAATTTCCATAGAAAAATTCCCCACTGCTGCCATTGCTAGGAGGAAGGCCCTGCCACCAAAAGGAAGTGAGGTAGGTCCCCGTTACCCATCTTACGATGTCTCCGCTGTTTCTACGCATCCGTTTTCTTCGCCCCCTTCGAGCAGAAACTTTTACGTGTGGACAGATCATGTTTTGATCGATTTTTGATGGTAGAATTGATCTAGATCTTGAGTAAAGATCATCACCACATCCACACTTGATCCCTACATCCTTGTCCATCATAAAATCCCATGAAAGCCCATTAAAACATGCAAGAACACGTACAAACTGGTTTAATCAAACAGCACCATAGGATTTGCATTCATCTACCCCATGGCATCTTGAGTAAAGTTTGTGCATGATGATTGATTGTTGTGAATTTTGTATGTGCGTGATCGTGAGTAGAAGAACAAGCTCAAGAGGCCATCTACGAGGAACTACAGCACCAAGACTTCGAGATGCTTGAACAACAAGAACCACGGGAGCAAGACAAGTGCCCCTTGACCATATTGATCCTATGTTTTTTGAAACTGTTTTGTTTGCGAAAACTCGTACGCTTAAGTCAACTTGATGGGACACCCTTTTATAGGAGTTCACTAGTTTTGTTAACCATCCTTGTCGCCGGGAAAGTTGATGAGTCAGGTATGGTCGTTTTTCCTTTTTGCTTCGCTTAATTCATGGGATACGGGAAGCTGAAATAAAACATGTCTAGCTACTGCACTCATATTTATAATGATGATGAGATATTGATGATGTTAATGGGAATAGAATCAGGGAGATCTAGGCAAGCTTTGTTCGTGACTGTTGCTGGATGAGATGGTGGTACTTGCCGTAGATCTAGGGACCGGTTCGTGCGAGAATATGCCAGGAAAAGTGCCACCACAAGGCCAAATATGGGTGCGGATTAGCTGAGTAATTAGGTGTGTTGCTAGCTTGTTATGCACCGTGGATGGGGCGGGGAATGGGGGTCGAGGAGGACTGCCCTGGGAACTGCATGGCACAAGAAGGGGCCCGTGGGTGGGAGAATGGTGATTCGAGCCTGCCGGTATAACCTCAGTGAGTCCATACATCTAGTAGCCCCTTTGTAAAGGCTATTTTGTGATCTCTTGGCCATACACCGATGGTTGTGTACTGGTATAATGGAGGTTCTGCAGTCGCCGACGGGTTATGAAATCATGAACTTGTGGGTAAAGTGGTGCCACCTCTGCAGAGTGTAAAACTATCATGATAGCCATGCTTCCGGTCACAAGCACCTGGCCAACTTCCATGATTAGAGGCAAAACATGGGATGGATATTCAGTATGGTTGTGGTAAGGTCATTGGGATTGGTTTCGGGACTGTTTTGGGTCATGACAATGAAATTGGTTTCGGCTATATGAATATGAGATGGTTATGAATATTTATGAGTATGAGATGAACTTGAGAAAGATTAATGGCTGGATGAGACTTGATAAATGGTGAATTATGATGAGAGAATGTTGCTGAATTACTTGATTATGATGGGATAAATTTCACCTAGAAATAGTTACAGTTTTTAACATGTTTGTGAAATAAAATTTGCTTGCTGCAACGAACCTTTTTATTCCCTACCTTGTTGAAAGCTACGTGTCATACTTTTCCCGCACTTGCTGAGTAGACATGTACTCAGCCTTGTATTATCACATAAACATCAGCTACAGGAGATGAGTACTTTGAGGACCATGTGGAGTACTAGGTGTGCAAACTACCGTCAACATGCCTGTGGAGTCGATGATGGACCTGCTGTCTTTAGTCATTTTCTGCTGTCGTTTAGAGTCTTCCGCTGCAAGAATAATATTGACATTCATGAGTAAGACATTGAGTCATTGTAATAAAGTACTTAAACCCTATTTATTCGTGGTTATATTCTGAATTCAGTTTGTGGATTACCTGTGTATGTGTGATGAACATCCTCGGCACCCATATGCATTCACTTGGTTCTATTTTCGTAACCAGCTGTCACAGGGCGACATGCTTGTTTTGGCAGGGGTGGCGGCCAGGGAAGGCTATATTTATACGGGGGAGATCTCCTACTCAGTTTGGAGGAGGAGAAGGACTCTATCTTCAAGAAATGCAATCTCCTGCTCAGTTTGGAGGAGGAGAAGAACTCTATCCCTAAGAGGTGCGGCCAGCAGGGTGTTTTATCTCCAAAATGTTATCTCTAAGCTCTATCTCTAAGGTTATCTAGAAGCTTTATCTCTAAGGTTTGTCTCCAAGATTCTTCTAGAAGCTTTGTCTCTAAGGTTTGTCTCCAAGATTCTTCTACGAGCTTGGTCTCCAGGATTCTTCTACAATCTTTATCTCCAAGATTCTTGTAGAAGCTTTATCCCCAAGATTCTTCTAGAAGCTATATCTCTAAAATTCTTCTAGAAGCTTTATCTCTAAAATTCTTCTAGAAGCTTTATCTCTAAGGTGCGACCAAGGTTTTATCCCATTTCTCTTCTCTTTTTAAGTGATCCCTACACGAGAATGGATGCAATTCATGATGATGGAAATGAGGGTGTTACACGATTGGCGGCCGGAAGACATGGTGGCGAGGAAAGGTTGTGAGCACTAGGGAGCGGAGACTTCGAGCGCACAAGAGGAAGGCGAAGATTGCAAAAGGTGGAAGGGAACCGTCCTTCTCCGGAAGGATTCCCTTTATACGTCCGCAACCTCTGCCAGGGCGATAGGCACGACATTTGGGTTTCCATCGTGCCATGCGCGGGTTACCTGCCTCCCCACATGATGAGTAGGATCCAGATCCATCCGTTGGACATTGGGGGCTAGGTGGATAACTTCTCGGGAACGTCTGGCGGTTTCCAAGAAAAGCGGCGCGGTGGAGCTGCAGCAGTCGACCCAAAGGCTGCCGCGGTAAGTGCCCGGGGGAAACCCCTCGAGCTCGTCGCCATGACCTACCAGTCAGGAGAAAGCACGCGTCCACTACACCGATAACGTTCTACCGCTTCGACTGGCGAGTACGCCAACTACGCCAAGGACTTGCAGCCTTTTTGTCTTTCAGGTATAACCACTCGTCCACTACGCTAAAATCTCACCATCGCTTCGGATTCCAAAGTACAGGTTCAAAACCACCATGCGGGAGAGATGGGGCCCCACCTGCGGGCTCGATGCCTCCCCCGAGATGGGCCCGAGGGCCACTGTTGGTACCTTACAGACCGGGTACCCCTGCTTAGTGGGTAAAAGACAGCCTGGGCCCTGCCTCCCTGCTGAGGCGGGCCCCAGCGTAAGCCACGTGCCCTTGGCCCCATGGTCAGCCCTGGGGCTGCCACATGCGCTTGAGCACCGGAGTTGACACGTGCCCGGGGCTTCGGTTCGAGCATTTCTGCTGAGGTGAGGTCTGGGGCTGCAACGTGTCCCCTGGCTCCGAGCCACCTCCCTGCTGAGGACAGCACCAGGGCCGACACCACTATAGAAAAGTATCAAATTAAGAACAGCCAAAATGTTTAACGACGGTGCAGTCGTTAATAAATATATTCACGAGGGTGTATTTTGGCCGTCGTGAATAATGCCCTTATTCACGACGGTCGACCTAGACTGTCGTAAATAAGCACGTTATTCACAACGGCAGGCCCTGACTGTCGTGAATAAGGATCTTATTAACGACGTGGTCTTGTCCTGTCATAATTAAAGACTTATTTACGACGTCCAGTCCCTGGCCGTCGTAAATAAGCGGTTTATACCCGCCCGAGCCAGGGTCCGCGCAGGCATTCACGCCCGCGCCGACCCCGAACCGTTCTGCCGCTGCCGCCGCGCAACCCGGCCTCCCCGTGCGCCGCCGCCTCCCCATCCGGCCCCCCGTCTCTGCCGCACCCATGCCGGCCCCCTGCCCCGGCCACCCCGACCGCCCGCCCCAGCCGCCCCAGGACGGCCCTCCGCTGCCGCCCCGCCCGCCCCATCCGGGCGCCGCCCGACCCCGGGCCGTTAAGTTCTGTTTGTAGTTAGTTATTTAATTTAAATAGTTATTTAGTTTTTTTGTAATTAATTTAAATGAAATATTTTAGTCTAGTTTGTAATTGTTTACTTATATTGTAATTAGTTTGGTTAGTTAGATTAGATTGTTTAATTAGTTCGTAATTGTTTACTTAGATTGTAATCGTTTTATTAGATTGTAAATTAATTAGATTGTTTAATTAGTTTAAATTATTTAATTAGTAATTTAGTTTATTTGTAATTAGATTGTAATTAGTTTGTTTAACTAGTTTGTAATTGTTTAATTAGTTTTTTATTGTTCAATTAGTTTATAAGTTAATTAGTTTGAAGTATTTAATGGTTCATTTAGTTTTGAATTAGTTAATTAATTGATTGTGAGTGTTTAATCATTATACGTATATTAACGTGTTTCGGGCTGACCCGGCAGGGCCCGACCCAACGTCCCGGCAACGGCCTGACCCGGCACGGCACGACCCGTCCCGGCATGGCCCGTCCCGACATGGCACGGCCCGACCCAGCACGGCCCAACCCGGCAGCACGGCAAGACCCGACCCGGCACACGGCCCAACCCCTGGCACGGCACGGCTCGATCCGGCACGGCCTGACCCTGCACGGCCCGGTCAGGCACGGCACGGCCCGACCTGGCACGGCCCGACCCTGCACGGCCCGACCCGGCATGGCACGTCCCGACCTGTAAAGGTCCGAAAATTTTGAATACAAATGGACTGAAGTTTGAACACCATTTTGTTTCAAGTTTGTGAAAATTGGGACTTGTTTAAACTTTATACATGTGATGATACACATGGATGTTCAACAACACAAGCTGTAATGTTTATTGTGATGCTTGGAACCAAAGGTTATTTAAACACCATGTGTAGTGCCCTCAGCTGTAAGAGGAAGGTTTAAATTCAGCCTTGAACTAAATTTGTCCAACTCAAATTTCAAATGGGGTAGCACGATGGAAATGCAAACTGTTGTGATAAATATCCCATTTGCAGAAGCCAAATCAACAATAAGATTTCATATTTGAATTCCTTAGGTCCAAATTAGTGGTTATGCAATGTTTCATGAACTTTAGAGATATATTGATATTCATTTTCCAAATGGACTTTAAATTGCAATGAATTCAAATACAAATGTGAATTTGGATGAAACTTGCTCAATTATCCAAACGCATTCCAGATTCAAACTCCGCATAATTGAATTATGTGATCTACCAAATTTGAGATCTTTTAGAGGATGAGAGTGTGCCGACTTGTGGGACCCACTGGTGAGTCACACTGTGTAAAAGATCAGAGAGTGTTCTGTTCCTGTTTTTCCACTCGAACCACCGAGGCAGCTCGAGCCAGCGCCCGGCGACACCGAGGGGCAACAGGGACACCTCCCCAGCAGCTGAAGCTCCTCTGTGGATTGTTTCAACGTTATCAGCCGTTCGAGCCATGTTTCTTTTTGTTCACGAACAGAACACTGGAGCCCTTTCTCTCTCGCACAGAACAGAGCACCTCCGGAGTCGCCATCTCTGGTTCCATCGAGAGCCGGCTGTGCTCACTCAAACAGCGCCTGTGAAGAGCAGAACGCACCCCGTGATCGCCTACTGCCTCTTCGATGCACCACCGAGCGCGCTAAGCCCTCCCTACACCGATAGAAACCAATGGAGGAGGCTCTCGTGGACAGCCTCATCTGGAACCTCTCACTGCTAAACAAGGGAACCTTCGGACGCGCCTCTCATGCTGCTCACCTCCACACCTCAAGCAAAGCCGTGGATCATCTCCGGCGAATTCGGGAATTTCGCTCCGATGTGCACAAACCGACGTTCTGGTACGGGACCTCCAAATTTTCCCTCCCTATTTAGGTTTAGATCACCAACTCTTGCACACAGGGGCTGGACTAGCCGGCGATCGTGTGCTCTTCACAACCCTAGCTCAGAAACACATGTAGACATCACAATTTCTAGGTTTTCCGAGCTCAAACACGGTGGATGTCTCTGGCGCACGGTGACAACCTAGTTGGTGCCATTCCCGAGCATGTTTGGGGCCATGTCGATCATCCTCGAGGTCCACTGGTGCTGTAGCGCCATTTTTCCGAGCTTTTGGTGGGCTAGAACAGTTGGCTGACGTCGCCGAAGTCGTATCGAGGCCGCCGCACATCACCGGCGTGTTTCCGGCCGCTAGTAGCTCTAGCTCGTGCCAAAGATGGGTTCCTCACCCTGCCAGACTCACAGGCGGCAAGAATTAGGCCGAGATGTTGTCGGGAACTGCACTCCGGCGAGCTTCGGGTGCGGTCCGGCGAGCGGGCGGCGCGCGCGCGAGAGAAGAAGGCTGGAGGAGGAAGAAGGCTGCCAGTCCCACGTGTCAGCGGCTGAATATTTAAAACCAGATCGGCTATGGCGTGTGATCAAGTGTGTCTGCGCGCTATAAAACCGTGTAGCAAACGTGGGTCCAATCAATTTCCAGTAGTAAAACAATTCTAGATTTAGCCAGAACATTGAAAATTCATAACTTGGTGTTGAAAACTGCAAATTAGGTGTTTAAAATTTGGTTGTATTCAGTTTGCAAATATCTCTCCAAATATGAGCCCCAATATTTATTAAAGTCAATAATAAATTCTGGAAAATTCTTTGAAAGTTTTTTGAAAAAGAATTATTGAGGGAGTTTGGTTCATCCAAAAATCCTCAAATTTTGCCAGAATATTCTTTAAAATATTATTTACATCCTAAAAATTTTTCACTTCATTTGATGTTGGATTGTGTAGGAATTTGCTGAGTGCAATCTGCTGCACTCTAATGTGTCCAGAAATATTTTCAGAAAAGGGATCCTACTTTGTAAAATCCATTCTAGGCAATTCATAGCTCCAAAAATCATAGAAAAATCAAACATGCTCTATGAATAATACTTGAAATTGTAGTTCACTTGATTTGGCATGAAAATGCACATTACTTCAGAATTAATTCTTTTGAATAGAACTTCTTAAGGTATTATTCTGGAGGAACTACTCTAGTAAAAGTTCTGAATTTTGGATCAAAATACTTTCGTGTGACCAGGAACTCTCATGCAAATTTTCAGCTCAATTTGAGCCTTAGATATCTCTGTCCTTATTCTCTATGCTTATGTATGTGAAAAACATAGGGAATTATGGGAGACATAATTTTTATCCACCTAAGCTGCAATTTCGCAAGCTAAGTCTCTGTGTAGTATGACATCCTGTATAAATTTCGAAGTTATTGGAGATCAGGATCTTTAGTTATGTCCAAATCATTGCAGCTTATCTTAGATGTTCATTAGGAAACTTAGTCAGTTTATAACTAAACTCCTAGGACAAATTTAGTTAAACCTTGATGATTCTTGGCACCACAGAGGCAACAAAGACATTCTTGGCATTTCCACACAACCTCTGTTCTTAAGAAGTTCGAGCCTTTAATTCTTTACATTGCATTATAAAAACTTATGCATATACATGTTGATAGCACATGACGACGGACTTCGACAGAGTCATCCCTTGACGCGTGGATCAGTTGAGCAAATTCAGAAGGATCAAGGGATAGAAGATCACTAACTGCTATTATATACTACTACCCTGCAAAACAGGCAAGCTCCGGTTTGCATTAACCTATTTTTAAAGTCTTAAGTTTTAATCACTTATCTTATTGAAGTACTATGTATTGCATTAGAGTCTTGAATGGAAACACACATGCATAGCCAAGAGAACCAGGGGTTTTGGGTTAGGATTGGAACCTCGAGTAGCCACTTGAATGCTCAAACGGTATAGGATTCGGTACAAGTCGAGTAGTTGGAACTACTCGCGAGAATAGGCTAGAGGCACACGCTCGGTTAGAAAGATAGACAATGATTCACATGGCAAGAAAATGAGACCGAGCATAGAGTAAGGGTAGCAGGGCTTTGGGGCCTGGGTGCCATAGCTCCGATTGTGTCGATTGATGACCGAGCCGTGTGCGGGCCTGTTGAACAAGCTAGAATAGTACCGAAGACCTACCTAATATATGGGAACCAGGAAACCGATGTAATTCGGGTAGCGATCTGTTGAGGCATTGCTTGTCATCCAGAGGGTAGGTTGAGAGCAGCGAGGTGTAAATCGGCTGGCGGGCACTGCAGATGCTCCGCGCACAGACCTCCTGCTCAGGACGGTAGGACCGGTTCAACACTTGGCTAACGGATGAAAGGTCGTACGACGTCTGTGGTGGTTGATGTAGGCAACATCGAGTACGGGCGTACGTGATGGGTAATTCGGGTAACCCTGCAGGTGTAAATCGATTATAATCGCCGTCCCTCGAGGTCGGTGAGTACCACTTGTTCACTCTACCGTGACATAGAAAGAATAGGCTAGTGTCATGATAAAAGTGGCTGGTTGAAAGATTTACATTGGATGGTAATGATATGCTGTAGTTTAGAGCAAATTAAAGTTCCTTTCAACCTTAGGCAAAGCACATAAGGGGAATGCATTTCTTGTTTGATTGCGGACTTCTTATGTGTTTTAGCACGAGATTTTCCAACACCTTGCTGCTAAAACTTGAAAGGATGAGTCAACTAATTAGGCGAGTCTTATGCAAAGTAATTTCCTATTATACATTTCAATTCTAGCATGTAGAGTTACATGTTTAGGTGAGACGGGTCAGTCTTGCTTATCCTATGTGCTCACACTTGCTATATGAGTGGTTTTGCAAGTTAACATCGGTGCTTATGAAGAGGTTGTCCGGTGAGACTCAGAGACTTCCAAGTCACACATGGAGAACCCGGCCGCTGCCGTATGACTTCATGTTGCTAGCGAGAAGAGTCCGCGGCCTGGACATCTTCTTGAGTGCTTAGCAGATATGGAACGTGAGCTAAACTAGTCTTTCGCTGTAGTTATTTGATGTAAATTATTTACAAAGAATACCTGTAAGCTTCCGCATTTGATTTATGTGATACATGTTCCTTATATGTGTGTTGTTGGGTGCCGCATCGCACGGCACCACCCAATGCAATTCCCGGGCGAGCGGCACAACCCCGTGATGGGGTTGGGCCCACACATCATGGTATAAGAGCTGCATTGGGAATAGCGCATGGAATAAAGATTGTATTATGACAAAAACCTAGGATACAGTGAGAAAATGCTACTAGGCCCACATAAGGACTACTATATTAACGTAATATGAAGGTGGCAACCTAACCTATGTGCTTATGTCAGCAAATCATGCATCTCGGGACTTCACATGTCTTGAGGGGTGCATGTAAGCGCTGTCCACCAGTGTGCACAAGCTTAGGGGTGGAGCCTCACGGGTGGTAGGTAACCCGACCAGCTTTAGTATCCTCTATGACTCTTCATGTCGTTTGGGGCATTCGAGCAACGCCCTTCCCAGGCGTGCTACGGGCAAGTATGGGAGACCCCGTCACGTGGTTAGTAACGCGAACACGTAGCTCAAGGAGTGTTTGGTTTGAGAATGACCGTGCGAGTGATGACGGATGGTTGTATGGAACTGTATCGGGACCGGGTTCAGTGTGCGAGTAGCACACGTTTGCGAGTGACCGTTTTAGTGCCATGTGACACCCTCATTTTTGGTCTCTGCATGTATCCGTGTTTCATGTAGTGAAAACTTTTAAAAAAGAAGTGGGAACAAAGAAGAATAAAAAAGATAGCCAAAAAAGAGCAAAATCCAGTTCATCAAGAGCGTCGAATAAAAACTCCCTCGGACCGCTGGCCATGTGGCGCCTTCGGGGCTCATCTCCGCAAATAGGGAGGGGTCCGGTCCCCGTGGGACACGTGTTGCCCCCGGAGCTAGCCTCTTCGGAGAAGTGAGGCCAGTCCGCAGGACACGTGTCACTTTGGAGCTAGTCACTACAGAAATCAGAGGACCAGTCGTGCGGGGTACGTGTCGATCTCGGAGCTCACTTCCGAGAGGTCCGGTTCTATTGGACACGTGTCGCCACCGGAGCTTATCTCCGGGAGGTCCGTCACTGTTGGACACGTGCTAACCTCGGAGCTCATATCTGAGAATAAAGAAAGACTGGCGCTGTCAGGACACGTGGCACACCCGAAGCCACCTCTGAAGAGAGGGAAGGTCCGGTGCTGACACGTGGCATACGTGGAGCTCACCTCCGAAGGAGAGGGAGGTCTCGCTCACTTAACACGCGGCACAACCGGAGCTCGTCTCTGCGGAAAGGGGGAGACCAGGCCATGATGGACACGTGGAGCTTCCGGAGCTCATCGCTGCAGAGGTAACGTATTCTGGAGCGTTTTTTGGATTCTGTACGCGTGGAAATACCGATACGGGAACCGACACGGTTTCCACAAGATCACCGTACCGAATCAATCTAAGATAAAGTTGTTAAAAATCTAGGAAACAATTTAGGACTCTTATTCGAGATCCAATCAGATTAGGACTCTTCTCCTCCCGATTATAAATAGAACCCGAAATAAACCCCTTGGTCGCAACATCTTCTCTAAGCCGACAACTTAGAAGCCCTAGCCCAGCTCGCCGAGTAAACTTATTCGCCGGAGTTCGGTCGAGAGATCATCTGAAGAGAGTCTCGACAATCTGTCTTACTAGGAGAAGAACCCGAGACCAAGAGGAACATAAGGTAGGTCTCCAATACCACCTTATGACATCGTCGTTCTTTCTTTGCATCTGTTCTTCAATTCCTTTCGAACAGAAGCTTTTTCATGGACAGGTCACGTGTTGATCGGTTTGATCTAAAGTCAAGATCATCACCACGTCCACAATTGATCTCTACAATTCTGTAAAACCATGCAAGCCATGCAAGAACACGTACAAACTAAAACTGCATCGTAGGAACTGCATGCATAAGCATCATCGCATCTGGTTAAAGTTTGTGCATGGAATTGATTGTTATGGATCTTGTATGTGTGTGATCATGTATAGAAAGACCAGCTCAGGGAGCTGTATACAACGAGCTGCAACGACAAGGCTTTGAGATCCAAGAACAACAGGAACCGCCAGAACAAGGCAAGTGCCCTTGACCATATTGATCCTATGTTTTGGGAAACTATTTTGTTTTGCGAAAAGATGTGTGTGCTGAGTCAGACATGATGGGAAACCCTTTTATATGAGTTTACTAGTTCTGGTTAAACCACCCTTGTCGCCAGGGAAGTTTACGAGTCGGGTATGGTTTTACTTTTAAGCCTCGCTGAGTCCATGGGATGGGGAAGCGAGGAAGATGTGTCTAGCTAAACTGCACTCGTAATGATATTGAGAAAAGCTGATGTTGTTAATAGACATGAATCAGAGGGAAATCTAGGCAAGCCTAGGTTTGTGAATGAGGTAGAAAGAGATGGTGGTTTACTTGCCGTATATCTAAGGACCGGTTCATGCGAGCACATGCCAGGATAACAGTGCCACCACAAGGCCATGTATGGGTTCGGCTTAGCTGACTAATTAGGTAAGTTGCTAGATTGTTATGGACTGAGGAAGGCGCGGTGAATGGGAGTCGAGTGAGAACTGCCCTGGGAACTGCATGGCACAAGAGGGGGCCTGTGGGTGGGAGAATTGGAGATTCTAGCCTGCCGGTGAAACCTTAGTGAGTCCATACATCTAGTAGCTCCTTTGTAAAGGCTATTTTTTGATCTCTTGGCCATACACCGACGGTTGTGTACTGGTATAATGGAGGTTCTGCAGTCGCCGACGGGTGACAAAATCACAAACTTGTGGGTAAAGAGGTGCAAACTCTAGAGAGTCTAAAACTATCATGATAGCCGAGCTTACGGTCACGAGCGCCTGGCCAACTTCCATGATTAGATGGGATGGTTACTGGTTATGGTTATTGGTTATGGTTTTCATTATGGTTTTTGTTTTGGGGACTGTTGAGTCTGGGTGATAAGATTTGGTTACGTGACTATTGAGTCATGGCAACGAGGTTGATCTCAGTGTGAGACGGAAATGAAATGGTAGCGAATACAAGATGGTATTTGTGAGATGGTAGTGAATACGAGAAGGTATTCGTGAGCAAGAATGAGGTTGATTAATGTATGGATGGAACATGGAAAGTGATGAACATAAATGGAGGTATTATTGGTATTTTGATACATGTTGGGATTACATTCGCTTAAAGTTAAGTTGCCATTTTATCGTGGTTTTGTAAACTTTGCTTTCTTCAATGAGCCTCTTATACCCACCTTGTTGTGAGCTACATATCTTATTTTCCCGCACTTGCTGAGTACATCATTGTACTCAAACTTGCATTATTATTTCATCAGCAGCAACAGGAGAAGATTACTATGAAGACCAAGTGGAGCATTAGGCGTGTAATTTGTCCTCAACCTTGCCTGTGGGGATGGAGCATAGATGGAGTTGCTGCTGCTTAGATTGCTTCCGCACTAGTTAGAAGACTTCCGCTGCATAGAATAAAGACTTCCGCTGTTAGATTAAGACTTCCGCTGTGAGCATGAGTCCAAGACTCATGAGACATTGTAATAAACTCTGTTATTCGTGCAATATATTCTGAAATTCAGTTTGTGGATGATATGTATATGTGTAATGAACATCCTGGGCACACATATGCATCAGTTCTCGGTTCCATGGTTTTCCACAGAATTGAGGGCGTCACAGATTAGTATCAGAGCCACGGGTTGACAGTAGGTTACACGTCTAGATAGATCACAGATTAGTATCAGTCACAGATTGGTAGCTAAGCCACACTGACCATAGGATGCATAGATGGGCCTTGAAACAACCTTGACATACGATACAAGCCTAGGAAAGGCCATAGTTGGATCATAGATTAGTAATACCCTAAGCCATATAGGACCCCCATTGAACAAACCTTGAATAGGAGCTGTGTGAGCCCTTGTGTTGATTGTTGTGATTACGTGCCTAGTGTGAGTTGTGCGACGTCTCAAAGCGTTGTCCATATTCACACATAAGTAAAGAAAGGTGTGAGATGCCTCGGCACTTGATCAGATCCTCACATGGGCTAGTATATATAGTCCAATACACCTTGATGCATATAGTTAGGGGTATCTATCTAACCTCCTAACCATCGTTCTATCCAATTCACTCTCACAGATGGTGAGGGGAAACAACAGCCGCTAAGGAAGGGACGCCCGTGGTAACCAGGAGGATGACCACGATGAAGTTTCCGTTAACCCCGGAGTTGGTGGAAACAACCTGGAACGGTTGATGGCCATGCAAAATCAACTCATTCAAACCATGATCCAAACCTTGGGTCAGCTGCAGGCCAATAACAATAACCCCATTCCGGCACCGCCGCCACCACCACCGGCTCATAACAGACTGGGAGAGTTCATGAGGACTCGACCGCCCACTTTCTCACAAGCTAATGATCCCATGGAGGCCGATGATTGGTTGAAATCCATGGAGAAGAAGCTTTCCATAGTGCAGTGCAATGACCGTGAGAAGGTTCTTTTTGCGTCGCTCCAACTCATGGGAGCTGCCGCTGACTGGTGGGATGCCCTATGCAACGCTCATGTCGACCCGGAGATGATCACTTGGACATAGTTCAAGGAGAGTTTCCGCTCTCATTACATCCCCGCTGGTGTAATGATGCTCAAGAGACAGGAGTTTGAAGGTCTCCGCCAAGGACAGAGAAGCGTGAATGAGTATCTCAACAAAGTCACACAACTGTTCCGGTATGCCCCCGAAGATGTCAACTCAGACCGGAGGAAGCAATACCTGTTCATGAGAGGGTTGAACAATGAGATCCAGGTTCAGCTCCTCAATAATGACTACGCGAGCTTTCAGAACCTGGTTGACAAGGCTATAGTGGTTGAAAGCAAGATCCGAGAGATCGAGTGAGAGTGCAAGAGGAAGATGCCATACCAGCCCGAGGGGAGCAGCGTATGACCTCGGTACATGCCCCCAGCCGCACCACAGTATGGATCGACCACTCCTGCATATGCCCTAGTCATCCATCACAGCAACAACCCGTTGCACAAGCGCCTCGGGTGCCTTTGCCTCCTGCGCCCCGTCCCAACATGGGATCCCCTGCTCAAAACCCCCATCCCAACGTACCTGCTGCCATGGGCAACAGGGCATGCTTTGCATGCGGGGAACCAGGACACTTTGCGAACCAGTGCCCGAGGGGAGGTCCTGGACAGCAAGGCAGTGTACCCAAGCAGAACCCGCGACCGAACGGAGGGGACAATCAAGGAAACCGTGGATAGCAGTACTATGCTCGCGGCAACGTGAACCATGTCTCTGCTGAGGAAGCACAACAGGCTGAGGACGTCGTAATTGGTATGTTCCTTGCCAATTCCAACCCAACCACCATTTTACTTGATTCTGGAGCATCAAATTCCGTCATATCATCCAATTATGTTGCCAAACATAATCTACCCATATCACACTTAAAATGTGCTATGTTAGTTAATTCTCCCGGTGGAGAGATGAGGACTAATATAGTATGTCCGAAAGTAAGCCTTAAAATAAGGGGGGTAGACTTCCTTGCCAACCTCATTGTCTTGGATTCCCAAGGGCTTGACATAATACTCGGGATGGATTGGTTAAGCAAGCACAATGGGGTAATCCAATGTGCTGAAAGAAGCGTACAGTTGACAAATGAGCACGGTATTCGTGTCGAGTTTGAGTCAGCCCAACAAACCACTGAAAGGGCAATTCTAAACCACGTCGAAGGAACAACGTTGGGCAGCATTCCAGTGGTTCAAGAATTCTCGGATATATTTCCGAAAGAGCTTCCAGGAATGCCACCTGATCGGGACATTGAGTTTGCCATTGATTTGGTGCCCGGAACTGCACCCATAGCAAAGAAACCCTATAGGATGCCCGTTAATGAACTAGTGGAACTCAAGAAGAAAATTCAGGAGCAGTTGGATAAGGGTTTTATACGTCCAAGCTCGTCACCATGGGGAGCCCCTGTGCTCTTCGTAGACAAGAAGGATGGGATCCAAAGGATGTGCGTGGACTATAGGTCTCTCAACGAGGTAACAATCAAGAATAAATACTTTCTGCCCCGTATAGAAGACCTATTCGACCAAATGAAAGGAGCCTGAGTGTTCTCCAAGATTGATCTTCGGTCGGGATACTTCCATCTGAAGATTAAGCCCTCCGATATACCCAAGACTGCCTTTTGAACACGGTATGGTTCATATGACTATACTGTCATGTCTTTTGGGTTAACAAATGCACCCGCATACTTCATGTACCTTATGAACAAGATTTTATGGAGTACTTGGATAAGTTCGTCGTGGTCTTCATCGATGACATTATGGTATATTCGAAAAGTGAGGAGGAGCATGAAGAACATTTGAGATTGACCTTGCAGAAAATGCGCGAGCATCAATTGTATGCCAAGCTTAAGAAGTGTCAATTTTGGCTAAAGGAGATATAGCTCCTAGGCCACATTACCTCCGAGGAAGGGGTATCGGTTGACGCCGGAAAAGTAGGAGATGTTCTGAAGTGGAACCAACCTCAAAACGTGAGAGACATTCGGAGTTTTCTCGGGATGGCTGGATACTACCGAAGGTTCATAAAAGATTTCTCTAAGATAGCAAAGCCTATGACGGAGTTGCTAACGAAGGGAAAAACCTTCCGATGGACACCAGCATGCCAAGAAGGTTTTGAGGAACTCAAGAAAAGGCTAACCACAGCGCCGGTTTTGGTATTGCCGGACGTGAGCAAGAGCTTCGACATATATTGTGATGCATCCAGACAAGGGCTCGGATGTGTGCTCATGCAGGAAGGACAAGTGGTAGCCTATGCCTCACGACAATTGAAGAAGCATGAACTTAATTATCCTACACGACTTAGAGTTAGCAGCAGTAGTGCATGCCTTGAAGATTTGGAGACATTATAACCTTGGTCATCGATGTGAGATCTATAGGGATCATAAAAGCCTCAAGTACATATTTACACAAACAGACCTGAATTTGAGGCAACGTCGATGGTTGGAACTCATCAAGGATTACGATGTTGGGATCAACTAACACCCTGGGAAGGCCAATGTAGTAGCTGATGCATTGAGACGGAAGGGAGCATGTCACCAACTCACTGTTCCGGAGCTACCAACTGAACTACGCAAGGAGTTCGAACAATTACACCTCTGATTCTTGAACAACATGGAAGTGATGGAACTCCACTCTTCATTGGAGCAAGAGATAAGAGATGGCCAAGCAATGGATGAGGAGATCAAGGAGATGAAGGAAAGGATCCGACAAGGAATAGAGAAGGATTTTAAGGAAGATAAGAAGGGTACGCTTTGGCTAGGAAAAAGATTTGTGTGCCTAACGTGAAGCACATCCGCGACATGATATTAAAAGAGGCACATGATTCACCTTATTCCATACATCCCGGAAGTACTAAAATGTACAAGGACCTGAAGACTTGTTATTGGTGGGATGGTATGAAGAGGGACGTAGCCGAATACGTTGCCCTATGCGACACATGCCAACGGGTGAAGGCCGAACATCAACGACCCGCTGGATTGTTGCAACCCCTGAAAGTACCCGAGTGGAAGTGGGAGGACATCAGTATGGATTTCATCGTCGGATTGCCACGTACTCAGTTGGGTTATGACTCCATATGGGTTATCATGGATCAATTGACAAAAACAGCCCATTTTCTCCATGTAAGGGCCAAGTACAATGTTGCACAATTAGCCGAGTTGTACATGGAGCAGATCGTGTGCCGTCATGGGGTCCCGAGGAGGATAGTCTCAGATAGAGGTTCTCAGTTTACCTATAGATTCTGGAGGAAGCTGCAGAAAGCTATGGGTACTCGACTGGATTTTAGCTCCGCCTATCACCCACAAGCCAATGGACAAACCGAAAGGACAAACCAAATTTTGGAGGACATGCTGGGAGCTTGCGCCTTGAAACGTGGGCGTAGTTAGGATAGGAGTTTACCGTACGCCAAATTCTCCTACAACAACAGCTATCAAGCTAGCTTGAAGATGCCACCTTTCGAAGCATTGTATGGTAGACGGTGTAGAACACCGCTGTTTTGGAATGAAACCGGAGAGAACCAAGTGTTTGGACAAGAAGTGCTACAAGAAGCTGAAAAGCAAGTCCAAACGATACGGGAGAACTTAAAGGCTGCTCAGTCACGACAGAAAGGCTATGCGGAAAATAGGCGAAGGAAGTTGACTTTTGAAGTAGGAGACTTCGTATACCTTAAGGTATCGCCTATCCGAGGCCAACGACGTTTCAACGTCAAAGGCAAGCTAGCACCTTGCTACATCGGACCGTTTAAGATTTTGGACAAGCAAGGAGAAGTAGCCTATCAACTAGAGCTCCCAACGTATCTCTCCGATGTACATGACGTGTTTCATGTATCCCAGCTCAAGAAGTGCTTGAGAGTACCAGAGGAGCAAGTACCAATGGAAAAGCTTGAACTTCAAGAGGACCTGACTTATGCGGAGCACCCTGTCCGAATTTTGGACGTAAGGGAAAGGGTCACAAGGAACAAAGTGATCCGATGGTGCAAGGAACAATGGAGCCATCACACGAAAGCTGAAGCCACATGGGAGCGTGAAGAAGACATCAAGGCCGAATTCCCGCATCTATTCTCTACTAAGGAATCTTGAGGGCGAGATTCAATTTAAGGGGGGTAGATTTGTGACACCCTCATTTTTGGTCTCTGCATGTATCCGTGTTTCATGTAGAGAAAACATTTTAAAAAGAAGTGGGAACAGAGAAAAATAAAAAAGATAGCCAAAAAAGAGCAAAATCCGGTTCATCAAGAGCGCCGAATAAAAACTCCTGCGGACCACTGGCCACGTTGCGCCTTCGGGGCTCATCTCCGCAAATAGGGAGCGGTCTGGTCCCCGTGGGACACGTGTTGCCCCCGGAGCTAGCCTCTGCGGAGAAGCGAGGATAGTCCGCAGGACACGTGTCACCTTCGGAGCTAGTCACCACGGAAATCAGAGGACCAGTTGCGCGGGGTATGTGTCGATCTCGGAGCTCACTTCCGAGAGGTCCGGTTCTATACGACACGTGTCGCCACTAGAGCTTATCTCCGGGAGGTCCGTCACTGTGGGACACGTGTTAACCTCGGAGCTCATCTCTGAGAAGAAAGAAAGACTGGCGCTGTTAGGACATGTGGCACACCCGGAGCCACCTCCGAAGAGAGGGAAGGTCCGGCGCTGACATGGGCATACGCGGAGCTCACTCCGAAGGAGAGGGAGGTCTCGCTCGCTTGAAACGCGGCACAATCGGAGCTCGTCTCTGCGGAAAGGGGGAGACCAGGCCCCGATGGACACGTGGAGCTTCCGGAGCTCATCGCCGTAGAGGTAACATATTCTAGAGCGGGTTGTTAGAAATCTAGGAAACAATTTAGGACTCTTATTCGAGATCCAATCAGATTAGGACTCTTCTCCTCCCGATTATAAATAGAACCCAAAACAAACCCCTTGGTCGTAACATCTTCTCTAAGCCGACAACTTAGAAGCCCTAGCCCCAGCTCGCCGAGTAAACCTATTCGCCGGAGTTCGGTCGAGAGAGAGATCATCTGAAGAGAGTCTCGACGACCTGTCTTGCTAGGAGAAGAACCTGAGAACAAGAGGAACACAAGGTAGGTCTCCAATACAACCTTACGACATCGTTGTTCTTTCTTTGCATCTATTCTTCGATTCCTTTTGAACAGAAGCTTTTTCATGGACAGATCACGTGTTGATCGGTTTGATCTAAAGTCAAGATCATCACCACATCCACAATTGACCTCTACAATTCTGTAAAACTATGCAAGCCATGCAAGAACACGTACAAACTAAAACTGCATCGTAGGAACTGCATGCATAATCATCATCGCATCTGGTTAAAGTTTGTGCATGGAATTGATTGTTATGGATCTTGTATGTGTGTGATCATGTATAGAAAGACCAGCTCAGGGAGCTGTCTACAATGAGCTGCAACGACAAGGCTTTAAGATCCAAGAACAACAGGAACGGCCAGAACAAGGCAAGTGCCATTGACCATATTGATCCGATGTTTTGGGAAACTATTTTGTTTTGCGAAAAGGTGTGTGTGCTGAGTCAAACATGACGGGAAACCCTTTTATAGGAGTTTACTAGTTTTGGTTAAACCACCCTTGTCGCCAGGGAAGTTTACGAGTCGGGTATGGTTTTACTTTTAAGCCTCGCTGAGTCCATGGGATTGGGAAGCGAGGAAGATGTGTCTAGCTAAACTGCACTCGTAATGATATTGAGAAAAGCTGATGTTGTTAATAGACATAGATCAGAGGGAAATCTAGGCAAGCCTAGGTTTGTGAATGAGGTAGAAAGATATGGTGGTTTACTTGCTGTAGATCTAAGGACCGGATCATGCGAGCACATGCCAGGATAACAGTGCCACCACAAGGCCAAGTATGGGTGCGGCTTAGCTGATAATTAGGTAAGTTGCTAGATTGTTATGGACTGAGGAAGACGCGGGGAATGGGAGTCATGTGAGGACTGCCCTGGGAACTGCATGGCACAAGAGGGGGCCCGTGGGTGGGAGAATTGGAGATTCTAGCCTGCCGGTGAAACCTTAGTGAGTCCATACATCTAGTAGCCCCTTTGTAAAGGCTATTTTGTGATCTCTTGGCCATACACCGACGGTTGTGTACTGGTATAATGGAGGTTCTGCAGTCGCCAACGGGTGACGAAATCACAAACTTGTGGGTAAAAGGGTGCAAACTCTGGAGAGTCTAAAACTATCATGATAGCCGAGCTTACGGTCACGAGTGCCTGGCCAACTTCCATGATTAGTTGGGATGGTTACTGGTTATGGTTATTGGTTATGGTCATTGGTTATGGTTATTGGTTATGGTTTTCATTATGGTTTTGGTTATGGGGACTGTTGAGTCCGGGTGATAAGATTTGGTTACATGACTATGGAGTCATGGCAACGAGGTTGATCTCAGTGTGAGAGGGAAATGAAATGGTAGCGAATACAAGATGGTATTCGTGAGATGGTAGCAAATACGAGAAGTTATTCGTGAGCAAGAATGAGGTTGATTAATGTATGGATGGAACATGGAAAGTGATGAACATAAATGGAGGTATGATTGGTATTTTAATACATGTTGGGATTGCATTCGCTTAAAGTTAAATTGCCGTTTTATCGTGGTTTTATAAACTTTGCTTTCTGCAATGAGCCTTTTATACTCACCTTGTTGTGAGCTATATATAATATTTTCCCGCACTTGCTGAGTACATCATTGTACTCAAACTTGCATTATTATTTCATCATCAGCAACCGGAGAAGATTACTATGAAGACCAAGTGGAGCATTAGGCGTGTAATCTGTCCTCAACCTTGCCTGTGGGGATGGAGCAGAGATGGAGTTGCTGCTGCTGCTTAGATTGCTTCCGCACTAGTTAGAAGACTTCCGCTGCATAGAATAAAGACTTCCGCTGTTAGATTAAGACTTCCGCTGTGAGCATGAGTCCAAGACTCATGAGACATTGTAATAAACTCTGTTATTCGTGGACGTATATATTCTGAAATTCAGTTTGTGGATGATATGTATATGTGCGATGAACATCCTGGGCACACATATGCATCAGTTCTTGGTTCCGTGGTTTTCCACAGAATTGAGGGCGTCACATGCCACCACCTAAGGATATGGATCTGCCGGTATAATCCGGTTTGTATTTTCGTTTCTGAGGCAACGTAGTACTGACATGTCTCTTACGGTGCATCGACACCGTACTAAACCTAGTAATCTTCTTTTCTATGAAGAATTGACTCATGAACTAATTTTCAACTAAAAATGGAAGTCTGAAATAAATATTAGTTACTGAACTCTTATTTTGAGATATGATTCAAATGAGAGAATGATTAGGCTTCAAAAGTTTCAAAAACAGAGTGCTTTGTTCTGGCAGAAATTTTTGCTGGAATTTGACAGAGCATAACTCTAAGTAGATTTACCCAATGGAGGCGTATGATACAGTTCAGGAAAGATTATTAAGTTCTCTACAATGTCTCTGTAGATCTCCAGAGCAAATTCACATGCCAAATTGGTGGGAAGTCCAGTTGAGTGCAAACTGTCCAGAAACAGGACAGAAGCAAAACCTCTCTGGACATTTCGGTTTTTCAGCCATAACACTCTGTAGAAAAATCCCTAAGGGTTATATGATACACCATTGGAAAGGTTATGAAATATGAAACATTGTTGTAGTTCAAAGTTTATTCAGATTCATATTATATTTGCTTATACAACTGTGATAAAAACAGCCACATACAAAGGAGATGCTGGCAAATTTTATCCATAATTCTATCAAATTTGGAAAATCATAACTTTTCATCCAGAAATGATCTGGAGGCATATTAATACTCTTTGGAAAGGTGTTGAAGTTAAATTTAACTTTGGTATTCAACTTGAGTTATGAAAATGCATTTAACTGGAACAAAATCTGGATTTAGTGCATCAAGGTCTGTTCTGTACAGAGAAGAGGAAAATGAGTGTTATCGTGCAGGCCAGCACAAGTTATGTGCCCCGAAAGTACCGGTTGGTGTACAGAACGCCATCCGGTGAAATATGGAGGCCCCTGTACGATTAACTCCTCATAGGTTGATTGCTGGTCAAGTACCACAACTTGCACCACCTCCACAGCAGCAGCATCAGACGATGGTTTGTGCTCCACCGCTGCAGCCATATGTACCTACCTTCCAACCACAAGTTAGCGAAGAACCAGAGAGACATCCGTGCTTCACTTGTGGTCAGATGGGTCATTATGTTAGTGTAATACCCCAAAAATCTGGTTAAGACCCTAAATCATGTTAAGAGGTGAATTAAAAAATTTTTGGACGTGTTGCATGTTTTGCAAAAATTCAAATTCAAACTGGAATTCAAATTAAACTCAACACAGAAAAGAAATAGAAAAAGAAAAAGGAAAACAGAAAAAAAACCGGCCAGTGGGCCGAAACCAACCAGCCGGCCCAATCAGCCCCTGCGCCAGCCCGCAGCCGCACGCGCCTTTTCCTCCAACTGACAGGCGGGGCCCACCAGCCCTTCTTCTACCTCGCGCACGCGCCGGGATTCTCTCACCCCGAATCAAAACCGACCCGGATTCCTTTGCATCCCCGCCGAATTCCGTTCGTAGGCGACGCGAACTCGATCTAAACCACCCCGCCGCCCTTCCCCGTCTATAAAAACCCCGACCTCGTTCTGTTTTTCCCACGCGATCCGCCGATTTTACTCCGGTGAGAAACCGAGCCTTCTCCGGCGAATTCTGGCCGATCTAAGCTCGGAAATTCCGGTCTAACTCGCTGGTCTTGATCCACCGCCTCCGAGGAACCCCGCAGGTGCAGAAAACTCGGTGACTTGCGGTTCAAACACAGCGCCGACGAGCCTCGCCGTGGTTTCACTTCGGACCTCGTCACCGATCGCCTTCCAGGACCTCCGAGCTCAAGAAAACCCCCGAGGTGAGATCCCCGACCTCCCCTCCACCGATCTATGCCATAAAATCATAGTTCTAGGAAGAATTCCCGAGGATCCGAAACTCTCTGGCGAGATCGCCGCCTCCCGCCATCTTGCGCCGCCCGCGCTCGATCAGAGCGACGTGGCCGCTTGTGCGCCGTCTATTTTAAATCGCACGGTAGACTTTAAATCCCCGCGTACCGGTTCGGTGTTATAATCTCAGCCGTTTGTTTTAAATCGGACGGTCCACGTCAACCCCGCGTTATAAAGACTGGAAATCTTACGTGATACCCCCTGGGGTTCTCTGGAAATAAGAGCTAGCCCCGGAAACTTCTGATCTAGCCCCTGGAACTTCAGAAAATCATGTAAATTCATTTAAAAATCAGTTTTAGCCCCTGGACTTAATAAAAATTAGGAAAAACTCCTCTTTTATGTATAGCTAGACCCCTGAAAATTTTTAAAATAATATTATAGACCCTGTAGTGGGGTGAGTTTACCTTTTTAGCCCTGTTTAATATTTAATTTAGGAAATTGAATATGTGGCTAGTGTTTAAAATTTAAAAAGTGGGACAAACATATTGTCAAAATTAAATTAAAAACTTTCTCAGTATTCAGAAAACTTTGTAGTGAGATAAAAACATATTTTGGGCTGAAGCGAATCTGTTTAATTTATTATTCACATTTAGGGACACATTTTTAAGTAAAGAATAGTTCTAGAAAATAGGGAAAATAATTGTAAAATAGTTTACATCAGAGGAAAAGGTCAAAAATATATTAGCAAATATTTTAGATCAGAACCTATTCTATTTAGATGAGGTGTCTGTTATTTTTATAATAAAGTTCACATTTAGGCATAGGAAATAAATCTGAAAATATAGCAAATAGTAAATGATAAATGGAGTTCTAAAATCCAAATAATTCAGTTTAGGGTTGGTAGAAATTATGAAGACACATATGGAGAAGGAAAATACCTTTCATGCATACTAGGTAGCTAAAAGGTGTAGTAATTGAATATAAGGAATTTATTTAAATTGGAAACTCATATATATAGTATGTAAGTATAAATGTGAACACAAAAGTAGGAATCATATACATATGATCAAAAGTGCATGCAAGCTACAAATCAACACACATAGAGTAACCACAACACATATAATGGTAAATGACTTTCATAAATATGAATGTGTGGTTTGTATGAAGTGGAAGTGTGAACTATGTCTTATGGATTGTTGTTTTTCTTTTGCTATGTGTGATGGTATGATGTAGAACCTGCTCAAGAGCGAGTTATTCCTTTCCAAGATCAGGACTACCCATTTCAAGAGCAGCAGGAAGGAGGCAAGTGTCCTTGACCACTTTGATCCTATGCTATGATGTGTAGCTAGAATTATTTGCATTGTCAATTGAAATATGAAACCCATGCTAGGATGTTTCCCTAGAATTGCATTACCTTGTTTCCTTGTAGCTTGGGTTGGTATTCATTTTATCATGTCATTTATTATTATGCATATGCTTAGCCATGCTTAGAATGGGATAATTGGGATATGAGATCATCAGTTTATTTTACCATATTCTTGAATGAGATATTGTGAGTTAACAAGTTGGATGTTTTGGTTGTGTGCTGGGTGCACGAGACTTGGGTTTGTGTTTAGTACTTGCCTGGATCCTAAGGACCGGTTCATGGAGCATGTGACCTGGCTTTACCGTGCCAACCACATGCTGAGATGGGGCAGCTGGGCCAATTAATTAGGTGTATCCCCGGCGTAGTATGGGTGTGTTGGATGGTGCGGGGAGTAGGTGTCAGCTGGACTACCATATGAACCGCAAGGCTCAAGAGGGGGCCACTGCAGCGGGGTTGGAGCCTCTTGTATGCTGTTAGGGGTGAAACCTCAGTGGGCCCACGCTCGTCGGAAATGCCTTTGTAAAGGCTTTGTAGTGATCTACTGGCTACACACCTGGGAAGTGTGAATGTGGTTCGTAGCCACTGGCATAATGGAGGTTCTTTTAGTCCACCCGGCAACGGGGGATGAAATCACTACATGTGGGTACAGTGGTACTAACTCTGTAGAGTCAAAACTGTCATGACAGCCGTGCTCACGGTCAAGAGGGGCTTGGACTTATTCATGATTAGAGGATTGATGGTTTTGGAAGTTGTGGATGTTAAGCGGGGAGCTTAACATTGGAAATGATGTTATGGTTATTGGATTATGATGATGGGATGGGAGATTGGGACCATTTCACCTGTGTAGTAATGTAGGTTCTTAATAAGCTAGGGTGATAGGTATTAATTGCGTAGTGCTTTAACCATGAGTTCAACCTCTCCTTGTTCTAGCCATGCATGATATAATTTTCCCACACTTGCTGAGTACCATTGGTACTCAACCTTGCATATTTTGTTGGTTTATATTGCTGCTCAGGTCAAGATAATGAGGTGGTGTATAATGACCAAGACTTTGGACCCGAAGAAGGTTTCTAGGTTCATGGAGACCCCCGGGCAACGCCTGTGATGGAGCCCACAAGAATAATATTCCGCTGCTAGATTATTTATTTGTGATAAACTTATTATCGTCCATCGAGACATATGCTATATAAGACTTATTTATATTCGACACCTGGCTTGTAATAAATGATGCTTCACTATTTGTCATCACATGTATGAGAAAATGATCCTGGCATACATGTGATATTCACTTGGTTGTTCTTCGGAGAAACCGGGTGTGACAGCTAGGTATTGTACGGAGGGAAATCAAGGCTGCGGGTCATCATATTTTCGATATTCAGACCCGTATCTATATCAGCAGAAAAGAGGGCAGACAATGGGCAACATTCACTACAGAGTGATTGATGATGTTCCGGAAGGAGAAGCCGCGCTAGCAGGGATGTTTTCTCTGAATCAGCTACCGGTATTAATTTTCTTCAACTCCGGTGCCACACATAAGTTTATTAGCCAATATTTTGTGGCTCAACATCAGCTCCAAACCACTTTTACAAAGAGTCAATACCTCATATCTTTGCCCGAGGCAGCATTACAGCAAGTGATGTTGTCTTTCGAGCACCTCTTTGTTTGGGCGTTAGACTATAACCCACGACCCTCATTATTCTCGGGGGTCTGAAGATCAACATTATTTTGGGGATGTCATGGTTGAATTACCACAATGCGGTTCCCACCATCAGTTCTCGAACCGTTAAGCTCAACTCCCCACAGCACGGTCTTCATACCTTAGTTCTGGACGCCAGGTGGCAACAGATTGCAATATTGAACCACTAGGAAACTGTTAAGATAGAGGACATTCCTGTGGTATGTGAATATCCAGATGTGTTTCCCAATTATTTACTGGGCATGCTGCCCAAACGGGACGTAGAGTTCAAGATCGAACTTGAGCCGGGAACACCACCAAGTTCGCGAAGGCCGTACAAAATGGCAACCAATGAATGGGGAGAATGGATTACACCGCTGAATGACCTTATGAGCAAAGGTTTTATATGACTGAGTTCGTCACCTTGGGGTTGTTCAGCATTGTTTGTAAAGAAGAAGGACGAAACACTACGGCTTTGTGTTGATTATCGTCCGCTTAACACTGTGACAATCAAGAACAAGTACCCGTTGCCACGGATCAACATGTTGTTTGATCAGTTGGTCAAAGCAAAGATCTTTTCCAAGATAGACTTAAAATCAGGGTACCATCAGATTATGACACGGGCTGAGGATATTCCGAAGACAGCTTTTTGACGAGGTACAGGCTTTATTAGTACCTTGTCATATTCCTCGGCCTCACCAACGCTCCAGCTCAGTTCATGTACTTGATGAACTCAGTATTCAAGCCCGAGCTGGACAAGTTTGTCGTAGTCTTCATCGACGACATACTGGTTTATTCCAAGCCTGAGGAAGAACATTAGAAGCACCCTCGTATAGTCTTGCAACGGCTGCGGGATCACAAGCTATATGCAAAATTCAGCAAATGCGAATTCTGGATATCGCAAGTACCTTTCCTCGGGCATATTATCTCAGCTGAGGGCATCTCTGTTGACCCGAGCAAGATTACACAATTGCCGAATTGGATGTCCCCGAGATCTGTTCATGAGGTACGGGGTTTCCTCGGACTCACGGGATATTACCGGAGGTTCATTCCGAACTTCTCAAAGATTACCAAGCATATGACCGAGCTGCTGAAGAAGGCTACCAAATATGTTTGGAGTCCAGCATGTGAAGCAGCATTCAAGGCTTTACTGAAGCACCTAACATCAGCACCGGTTTCGGTGCAGCCAAATACAACAAAACCGTTCGATGTGTACTGTGGTGCATCCGGAATCAGGCTCGGATGTGTGCTGATGCAAGACCAAAGGGTGGTCACGTATGGATCACAGCAGCTCCGGAATCATGAGCAAAACTATCCAACTAATGACTTAGAACTCGCTGCCGTGGTACTCGCACTCAAAATGTGGAGGCACTACCTACTCAGTAACCTCGTACATTTATATACCGACCACAAGAGCCTCAAGTACATATTCACTCAGAAAGAGTTGAACATGAGGCAAAGGAGATGGTTAGAACTGATAAAAGATTATGAAATAGAGATCCATTATCACCCCGGCAAGGCAAACATTGTGGCGGATGCGCTGAGTCGCAAGTCACACGTACATAATCTGACCATCACCCCGTTGGAAGAGAGCGAGCCACCATTACATGTGGTTCCCCATGGAGCTCTCTACAACTTGGCTCTTATCCCCACCATCCGTGAAGAGATAGCGGCAGCCCAGAAACATGACAAGGGCAAGTCACATTTGCGGAGACGTGTTGACAGTGGGGAACTGAAATGTTTCCAGAAAGATGGAGACGGTGTCCTGTGGTTCAAGGACAGGACTGTCATACCCCATAACCCGGAATTGAGGAAGAAATTTTTTTGACGAGGCTCACTTGTCAAAGTTTTCTATTCACCCCGGCAGCAACAAGATGTATCAATAAATCAGAAGCAAGTTTTGGTGGACACGGATGAAGCGGGAGTTTTCAAAATACGTGTCCAAGTGTGATACATGCCGAAGGGTGAAGGATGACCATATGAAGAAACTGGGATTACAACCGCTAGACATTCCTTCCTGGAAGTGGGAGGATGTGAGCATGGACTTCATCGTCGGTTTACCCACCACATTTCAGAAACATGATTCAGTGTGGGTGATCGTTGACCGGCTCACAAAAGTTGCCCATTTTATCCAGGTCAACACCAACTACAACGGCAAGAAGTATGCTGTATATCTCACAGATCCTTTGCTTATACGGCGTACCCCACACTATCATCTCGGATCGGGGCACTTTATTTGTGTCTCGTTTTTGGGAGCAGCTACATGCTGCATTGGAGACAAAACTGATCCATAGTTCAGCGTACCACCTGCAGACGAATGGGCAAACCAAGAGGGTAAAAAAATATTAGAGGATATGTTACGAGCTTGTGCTATCAACCATGGTAAGGATTGGAATGATCACTAAGCGTTAGCCGAGTTTTCGTACAATAATGGGTACCAAACTAGCATCAAAATGGCGCCCTACGAGGCGCTATACGGGAGAAAATGCCGCACACTGCTGAATTGGTGTGAGTCCAGCAAAAGGGTCACCTTGGGATTGATCTAGTCGACAATGCGGAAGAAAAATTTTGGCTGATTCAAGCAAACTTAAAAGCCGCCGAATCCCGACAAAAACAGTATACGGGAGTAGGCGTCCTCTCTAATTTGTAGTCGGGGATCACGTATATCTACGTGTGTCTCCAATGAAGGGCATGAACAGATTCTGGGTGAGAGGAAAGTTGGTACCGCGATTCATCAGTCCATTCCAGATTCTGGAAAGATGTGGATCAGTTGCATACCGACTGGAAATACCAGCGAAACTCTCCGGTGTGCATGACATCTTCCACATATCTCAGCTGAGAAAGTGCCTCAAGTTTTCAACCACGATTCAGCTGGGGAATATCGAGGAACTGAAACCAGATCTCATGTATTAGAAGGGACCAGTTCAGATCATCGACAAAAAGGACCGAACAACATGCAACCGTACGTCGTGGTTCTATAAAGTTTTATGGTGTAGTCACTCCAAGGATGAAGTGACATGGGAGAGCAAAGGATTTCTTCGCGCCACCTATCCGGACTTTAGACGTCGCACATCTGGTAATTTTCCACCATCCTCTCTCTCATTTTTACCTTATAATCTCGGAATGAGATTCTTTTAAGGGGGAGGAATGTAAAGGTCCAGTAACTTTGAATACAAATGGACTGAAGTTTCAACACCATTTGGTTTCAAGTTTGTGAAAATTGGGACTTGTTTAAACTTTATACATGAGATGATACACATGGATGTTCAACCACACAAGCTCTAATGTTTATTGGGATGCTTGGAACCAAAGTTGATTTAAACACCATGTGTAGTGCCCTCATGTGTAAGAGGAAGCTTTAGATTCAGCCTTGAACTAAATTTGTCCAACTCAAATTTCAAATGGGGTAGCACAATGGAAATGCAAACTGTTGTGATAAATATCCCATTTGCAGAAGCCAAATCAACAATCAGATTTCATATTTGAATTACTTAGGTCCAAATTAGTTTGTATGCAAAGTTCATGAACTTTAGAGATATTTTGCTATCCATTTTCCAAATGGACTTTAAATTGCAATGAATTGAAATACAAATGTGAATTGGATGAAACTTGCTCAATTATCGAAACACATTCTAGTTTGTAATTGTTTAATTAGATTGTAATTAGTTTGTTTAATTAGATTAGATTGTTTAATTAGTTTGTAATTGTTTACTTAGATTGTAATTGTTTTATTAGATTGTAAATTAATTAGATTGTTTAATTAGTTTAAATTATTTAATTAGTAATTTGGTTTATTTGTAATTAGATTGTAATTAGTTTGTTTAACAAGTTTGTAATTGTTTAATTAGTTTTTTTATTGTTCAATTAGTTTATAAGTTAATTAGTTTGAAGTATTCAATTGTTCATTTAGTTTTGAAATATTCAATTAGTTTTGAATTAGTTAATTAATTGATTGTGAGTGTTTAATCATTATACGTATATTAACGGGTTTCGGGCTGACCCGGCACGGCCCGACCCGACGTCCCGGCAACGGCCTGACCCGGCACGGCACGGCCCGTCCCGGCATGGCCCGTCCCGGCACGGCATGGCCCGACCCAGCACGGCCCAACCCGGCAGCACGGCACGGCCAGACCTGGCACACGGCCCAACCCCTGGCACGGCACGGCTCGATCCGGCATGGCCCGACCCTGCACCGCCCGATCAGGCATGGCACGGCACGGCCCAACCTGGCACGTCCCGACCCTGCACGGCCTGATCTGGCACGGCCCAACCCGGAACGGCACGTCCCGACCTGTAAAGTACGAAAATTTTAAATACAAATAGACTGAAGTTTGAACACCATTCGGTTTCAAGTTTGTGAAAATTGGGACTTGTTTAAACTTTATACATGTGATGATACACATGGATGTTCAACCACACAAGCTGTAATGTTTATTGGGATGCTTGGAACCAAAGTTGATTTAAACACCATGTGTAGTGCCCTCAGGTGTAAGAGGAAGGTTTAAATTCAGCCTTGAACTAAATTTGTCCAACTCAAATTTCAAATGGGGTAGCACGATGGAAATGCAAACTGTTGTGATAATTATTCCATTTGCAGAAGCCAAATCAACAATCAGATTTCATATTTGAATTCCTTAGGTCCAAATTAGTGGTTATGCAAAGTTTCATGGACTTTAGAGATCTTTTGATATTCATATTCCAAATGGACTTTAAATTGCAATGAATTCAAATACAAATGTGAATTTGGATGAAACTTGCTCAATTATCCAAACGCATTCCAGATTCAAACTCCGCATAATTGAATTATGTGATCTACCAAATTTGAGATCTTTTAGAGGATGAGAGTGTGCTGACTTGTGGGACCCACTGGTCAGCCACAGTGAGTAAAAGATCAGAGATTGTTCTGTTCCTGTTTTTCCACTCGAACCACCGAGGCAGCTTGAGCCAGCGCCGGGCGACACCGAGGGGCAACAGGGACACATACCCAGCAGCTGAAGCTCCTCTATGGATTGTTACAATGTTATCAGCAGCTCGAGCCGTGTTTCTTTTTGCTCACGAACAGAACACCGAAGCACTTTCTCTCTCGCACAGAACAGAGCACCTCTGGCACCGCCATCTCAGGTTCCCTCGGGAGCCGGCTGTGCTCACTCGAACAGAACCCGGTGAAGAGCAAAATGACATCCTGTGATCTCCTATTGCCTCTTCGATGCACCGCCGAGCGTGCTAAACCCTCCCTACGCCGCGAACAATGTTACCTAGCGGCGTCCGAGAGAAACCGACGGAGGAGGCTCTCGTGGATAGCCTCACCCGGAACCTCTCATGGCCGAACAAGGACACCTTCGGACGTGCCAATCTCTCACGCTGCTCACCTCCACACCTCAAGCCAAGCCGTGGATCATCGCCAGCGAATTCAGGAATTTCGCTCCGGCGTGCACAAACCGACGTTCCGGTACAGGACCTCCAAATTCCCCCTCCCCATTTTGTTTTAGATCACCAACTCTTGCACACCGGGGCTGGACTAGCCAGCGATCGTGTGCTCTTCACATCCCTAGCTCGGAAACGCACGTAGACAGCACAATTTATAGGTTTTCCGAGCTCAAACGCGGCGGATGTCTCGGGTGCACAGTGACAACCTAGTTGGAGCCGTTTCCGAGCAAGTTTGAGGCCATGTCGATCATCCTTGAGGTCCAATGGTTCTGTAGCGCCATTGTGCTGATATTTTGGTGGGCTAGAACAGTTGGCCGACGACGCCGAAGTCGTCCTGAGGCCGCCACACGTTGCCGGCGTGTTTCCGGCCACCGGTACCTCTAGCTCGTGCCAGAGACTGGTTTCTCACCCTCCCAAACTCACAGGCGGCGAGAATTAGGCCGAGAGGTGGTCGCGAACTGCACTCCAGCGAGCTCCGAGTGCGGTCTGGCGAGGGGACGGCACCCGCGCAAGAGAAGAAGGCGGGAGGAGGAAGAAGGCTGCCGGTTCCACGTGTCAGCGGCTGAATATTTAAAACCGGATCGGCTGTGGCATGTGATCGAGTGTGGATGCACGCTATAAAACCATGTAACCCCGGGTGGCTCGAATTCTATTGGTTGTGATTTAAAAACTTGGGTCAATCAATTTCCAGTAGCAAAACAATTCCGGATTTAGCCACAACTTTGAAAATTCATAACATGGTGTAGAAAACCCCAAATTAGGTGATTCAAATTTGGTTGGATTCAGTTTGCTAAGATCTCTCCAGATATGAGCCCAAATTTGTATGAAAGTCAATAATAAATTCTGGAAAATTCATTGAATATTTTCTGAAAAAAGAATTATTGAGGGAGTTTGGTTCATCCAAAAATCCTCAAATTTTTCCAGAATATACTTTAGGATATTATTGACATCCTAGCAAATTTTCAGTTCATTTGAAGTTAAATTGAGTAGGAATTTGCTGATTGCAATCTGCTGCACTCTAATGTGTCCAGAAACTTTTCAGAAAAGGGATCCTACTTTGTAAAATCCATTCTGGAAATTCATAGCTCCAAAAACCATAGAAAAATTCAGGCATGCTCTATGAATCATACTTGAAATTTTAGTTCACTTGATTGGGCATGAAATGTGAGGGACCCCGGCCCGTATCACGCGGCCGTGCCGCTCACCCTGGATTCGCATTGGGTGGTGCCGTGTTATGCGGCACCCAACAGCACACATATAAGGAGAACTGTATTACATAAATCAAACGCGGAAGCTTACAAATGTTCTTTGTAAATAATTTACATCAAATAGATACAGCGGAAGACTACAAACCACTCACGTCGAATAACTAATGAGCACTCGAGAAGAGGTCCAGCCTGTGGACTCCTCTCGCTAGCAACATGAAGACATGGCAACGGCTGGTTTTCCATGTGTTACATTACTCGGAGTCTCCGAGTCTCACCGGACAACCTTCTTCATATGCGCCTATGTTAACATGCAAAACCACTCATACAGCAAGAGTGAGCACAAAGGCTCAGCAAGACTTAACCGTCTCTCCTAAAGCATGCAACTCTACATGGAAGTAACATAAGACCTAAACATGTAATTTGCAAAAAGACTCGCCTACAAGTTCATCCTTAACTTTCAGATTTTAGCCATCACAGTAGCGACCTTGCGCCCAACAACTTTGGAACTCCACAATCAAACAAGAAATGCTTCATTCCAATGTTACTTATCCCTAGGTAAAAATAACTTTAATTTGCTCTATCACTACTTCATACATGGTTTTCATGCAATTCCAATTATCATAGCAGAAATTAAAAGCTTGCAAACTGTTTCCACACAACTTGATTACTACATCACAGAGCAGTGAGCAAGCGGTACTCATAACCGCGAGGGACGGTGATTCGAATCGAACACTGCCCGGATAACTCGACACATACGCCCGCCTATGAAGACCCAAATCTGGCGTCCTTCATTACGTCGTATGTGGCAACCTTTTGCAGACTGTAGAACCGGTCGCGCCGTCTCGGGCACATAGGTCTAACGAGACGATGTGGTACGCCTCTACAGTCCAGTTAACTTGGTACATCGGTTTCCTGGGTCCCATATAGCAGTAAGCATCCGGTACACAACTCAATACTTGCTCCCAGGGCTGCACACGCTTCGGTCCTTAACCGACACAGGCAGAGCTACTCGACCAAGACCTCGTATTATCGCTGCCTAACCCTCCTGCCTGGTCTCATCTTTGGAAATATAAACTTTAGTTTGCCTCTTTCCACTATTCCATGTGATCCTGAACTATAGCTCGCGAGTAGATTCTAACTACTCGACTTCTACTGGATGTCCTAAACTATTTAGCACAGCATTATTCTACAGCGGGGGTACGTCTTCTACCCTTGACTTGAGGGTTTCTTTGGTCATGCATTTGGAGTATAAAACAATCCTGACCTAATGCACATACAAACTCTAAACCATAATTATGAACAAAGTAAAAACTTTATAAAACAACTTAAATGCAAAATGGAGCTTGCCTTGGTTTTTGCAGGTGACTAAGTATCTATTCAGTTAGTGAAGACCACTTGTGGCTTGATCACTCGCTTTCCTTCCTCTTTGATCTCCACTTCAATTGCTTCACAATCTCCACGTAGATGCTACACGTTATGAATATGCATATGTGTTTAATTGTAAAGCTTTTGCTAACAAGTTCTAAATACAAGTTTCAAACTGGAACTCTGTTTAAGAATTTAAAATGACACTAGTGCTAGGGGTTTGGGTTAAGCAACATGATCAAGTTATAAGTGCATTTCATCACTTGTGTGTTACTCATCTAAGAGGTTAAACAGGACAGTGGTCATCCAGAGCTCCAATGGAGCTGAAAATTTTCTTGTGAGTTCGTTGTCACAAGAATGTAACCTGGACCAAAATTTAGAATTTTTCAATGAGTAGATCACTCAGAACAATTACCTAAGCATTTAGGCAAAAAAATGAATTAATTCTGAATAAATTTGCACTTTCATGCCAATTCAAGTGAATAAGTGATTTCAAAAATAGCTCAGGGAGCATGTATGAATTTTCCTAGGATTTTTGGAGCTAAGAATTTTCCAGAACTGAATTTCCATGTTTTGGAAATTCTCTGAAATTGTTTCTGTATTCCTTTGAACACAGCAACTTGAAATCAGAATTCTCCTAACCAAATAAGCTCCAAATGAGCTGAAATTTTTACAGGTGTTCAATAACACCCTAAAGAATACTATGGGAAAGTTTAAGGATTTTTGGATGAATAAAACTCCCTCTAAAATTCTTTTGCAGAAAATATTTAAAGATTTTTCCAGATTTAAATAACGACTTTCTTACAAATTGCGTTACATATTTGAATAGATTTTTTCAATCTGAATCCTACCCAATTTGAATCACTAAATTTGGAGCTTCCTAGCAAAAGTTATGAGGTTCTAAAGTTTGGGGAAATTCTGGAATTCAAATTAACCGGGAAAAGTTCAAATCCCTGACAGCGGGACCGGGGGCTACATTGCGCGTCTCAGGCGTCGACACACGGAGCTACAGAGTCAGTCCCGCACAGACACAATTTGATCCGGTGCCACAGAAGATCAAATTCCCCCGTAACAGAGACTGACACGTGGGCCACCCCCGTCTTCGTCTACCTCCAGCCTCCCGCGCCGGGCCGCCGCCGAGCTCGCCGGAGAGCTCGCGGGGAGGGGGTTCCTAGGCTCTGAACTTGCTGATTTTCACCACCACTACGTATTCTCATGCGGAGAACACGTTTCCGGCCATACCTCGGATCGAAGATGGCTGGAAACCTACGCGCGACGGCAACCTTGGCTGCGGCATGTCCGGCTATGTCGCTAGGGCGCTGTCATGCACCAAAAGCTGTGCCGTTTACTTGTACAGAATCACTGCACCGAGGAGAACACGGATCCAACCGCCGATCTCGCTGAAACTTGCCGTAAGTACGACCTCACCGTCGGGCTAGGTAAAAAATCCGGTGAAATTCAAAAAACTCGATGAACAGCGGCTTTGCTCGACGGTTCTCGGTGGTTTTTGATCCTATGAACTCTCACAGAGGTATAGAAGGTGTATTCTACGTTGTGTATGGTTTGTTCGATCGTGCGGCACGAATTTTTGATAGAAGCAACTTCGGTGTCCATCGCATGCTGATGGGAAAACAGACAAATTCCGGCAAGACACGCCATGGCATGCTGCCAGAGTTGGGGGCAGTAGAAGGTTTCTAGACGGACTTTTAGGCGCTTAGAACTTTCCCAGAGAGGTACAGTGGCCGCCGGGCGACAAGTTCTTGTCGCGGCGACTTTCCTCGGCGCTGTGGAGGAAGATGAGCTCGACACCGGGGTTTCCGTGGGGCTAGCGCCTGTTTCTTGCGTCGGCCACGTTAGGGGAGGTCTGTCGACGCTGTGGAGAGGCTTAGCTCGGCGTGCAGCGGGGTGGAACAGCCGGCGGGCGGTGGGCCGACAGTTTTTTTGTGTGCGGCCGGTTGCTTCGTCGAGGGCACGCGGTCAGGGCCAGCAGCTGCTGTGAGGCGGTGTGTGAGGCGACATGCTCTCGGTTTAGTCGATAGGGGCAAAGAAACCGAGTCCTGAGCAGCTCAGGAGCTGGCAGCGACATTGCCTCGGTGGCTCGTGCGCTGAGTTCAGTCGGTTCGAGTGAAAACAGAGCCACCCGGTAACTTCAGTAGTAAGTCTGAACCTCAATGACAAATGGGCCCCACAAGGCAGTCCCTCCTTATCCCTCAAAAGATTTTCAAAACCTCTTAAATTTGGCAAATGTTAAAGTTTAATTGTGGGAAGTTCAAAACTGAAATGCATTTGCAGAATTGGGCCATGTTTTATCCAAATTCAAATGTGTATTTGAATTCATTGTAATTTAGAGTCCTTTTGGAAAAATGAGTAGCAAAACATTTCAAAACTTCATGAAACTCTGCATACCCACTTATTTGGACCTAAGGAATTCAAATATGGAATCTGATTTTAAATTTGGATTCTGCAAATGAGCTTTTGAACACAACAGTTTGAAATTTCTATTGTAGTTCCCTCATTTGAACTTCGAGTTGAACATTTAGTTCACAATCTGATTTTTAAACTTTCCTTTGTACGTGAGACTTCAAATACGTGGTTTTAATCCACCTAGGGTCCAAGCCTATAAGTGACCATAAGCTTGTTTAAGAAGAGCTCTCATGTGTATTATCATATGTGGAAAAGTTTAAACAAGTTCCATTTCTTGAATTTGAACTCAACTTTATTCACAGCTCAAGTTTTCCATTTACAAGTTTTGAGACTTTTACATGAAAATGCACATTACTTCAGAATTAATTCATTTTATTAGAACTGCTTAAGGGATTATTCTGGAGGAACTACTCAAGTAAAAGTTCTGAATTTTGGATCAAAAATGCTTTCATGTGACCAGGAACTCACATGCAAATTTTAAGCTCAAGTTGAGCCTTAGATCTCTCTGTCCTTATTCTCCATGCTTATGTATGTGAGAAAAACATAGGGAATTATTGTGGGAATTATGGGAGACACAATTTCCATCCATCATAGCTGCAATTTGGCAAGCTAAGTATATGTGTAGAGTATGACTTCCTGTAAAAATTTCGATGTCATTGGAGATCAGGATCTTTAGTTATGTCCAAATCATTGCAGCTCATCTTATATGTTCATTAAGAAACTTAGCTAGTTTATAACTAAACTCCTAGGACAAATTTAGTTAAATCTTGATGGTTCTTTGCACCACAGAGGCAACAAAGCCATTCTTAGCATTTCCACACAGCCTCCGTTCTTAAGAAGTTCGATCCTTTAATCCTTTACATTGCATTATAAAAACTTATGCATATACGTGTCGATAGCTCACGACGACGAACATCAACGGAGTCATCCCTTGAAGTGTGGATCAGTTGAGCAAATTCAGAAGGATCAAGGGATAGAAGATCACTAACTGATTCTATATACTACTACCCTGCAAAACAGGCAAGCTCTGGTTTGCATTAACCTGTTTTTAAAGTCTTAAGTTTTAATCACTTATCTTATGCAAGTATTATGTATTGCATTAGAGTCTTGAATGGAAACCCACATGCATAGCCAAGAGAACCAGGGATTTTGGGTTAGGATTTGAACCTCGAATAGCCACTGCAATGCTCAAATGATATAGGATTCGGTACAAGTCGAGTAGTTAGAACTACTCGCAAGAATAGGCTATAGGCACACCACTCGGTTAGAAAGATAGACAATGATTTACATGGCATGGAAAATGAGACCGAGCGGAGAGTAAGGGCAGCAGGACTTTGGGGCCTGGGTGCCATACCTCCACTTGTGTTGATTGAGGACCGAGCCGTGTGCTGGCCTGTTGAACAAGCTAGAATAGTACAGAAAACCTACCGGATATATGGGAACCGGGAAACCGATGTAATTTGGATAGCGATCTGTTGAGGCATTGCTTGCCGTCCCGAGGGTAGGTTGAGAGCAGCGACATGTAAATTGGCTGGCTGGCACTGGATGCTCCACGTGGAGACCTCCTGCTCGGGACGATAGGACCGGTTCAACACTTGGCTAACGGATGAAAGGTGGTTGCGTACGATGTCCGTTGTGGTTGCTGTAGGCAACATCAAGTACGGGCGTACGTGACGGGTTATTCGGATAACTCTGCAGGTGTATATCGATTATAATCGCTGTCCCTTGCTGTCAGTGAGTACCACTTGTTCACTCTACCGTGACGTAGAAAAAATAGGCTAGTGTCATGATAAAAGTGGCTGGTTGAATGTTTTACATTGGTTGCTAATGATATGCTGTAGTTTAGAGCAAAATAAAGTTCCTTTCAACCTTAGGCAAAGCACATAAGAGGAATGCGTTTCTTGTTTGATTGTGGACTTCTTATGTGTATTAGCACGAGGTTTTCCAACAACTTGCTGCTAAAACATGAAAGAAAGAGTCAACTAATTAGGCGAGTCTTATGCAAAGTAATTTCCTATTATACACTTCAATTCTAGCATGTAGAGTTACATTTTTAGGTGAGACGGGTCAGTCTTGCTGAGCCTATGTGCTCACACTTGCTATATGATTGGTTTTGCAGGTTAACGTCGGTGCTTATGAAGAGGTTGTCCGGTGAGACTCGGAAACTTCTGAGTCGTTTAACACATGGAGAACCCGGCCGCTGCCGTATTACTTCGTGCTGCTAGCGAGAAGAGTCCGCGGGCTGGACATCTTCTCGAGTGCTTAGTAGATATGAAACATGAGCTAAACTAGTCTTATGCTGTAGTTATTTGATGTAAATTGTTTACAAATAATACTTGTAAGCTTATGCATTTGATTTATGTGATACATGTTCCTTATATGTGTGCTGTTGGGTGCCGCATCACACGGCACCACCCAATGCGATTTCCGGGTGAGTGGCACGACCCCGTGATCAGGTCAGGCCCTCACACGACCTGGCACGGCCCAACCCGGCAGCACGGCATGGCCCGACCCGGCACACGGCCCAACCCCTGACACGGCATGGCCTGACCCAGCCTGACACGGCATGGCCCGACCCAGCCCGACCCTGCACAGCCCGACCCAGCACGACACGACCCGGCACGGACGGACCCTGCACGGCCTGACCTGGCACGTCCCAACCCGGCAAGGCACGGAACGGCCCAACCTAGCATAGGCGCTTTGAACTTTCAAGTATGACCAACTAACCCCCTCTTTCTCGTTTTTTCCTCTCACGTAAAAGACGAAAAATGAAAATGGGTAACATAAGCTATAGAAATCAATGACCCGTTTCGAATCTGCACGTCTCACATGCGATAGGCATGTGAGGCATGCAGGTTCGGAATTGTCCATTTTTGGACAGCCTGAGAGTGACCTGGAACGTGCTTTTGACGAGTTTGGTACAGGGTCTGGATCTGGACTTGATTTCAACAGCATAACCCTAATGTTCTCTGCTGCACCATTTTTAGGCGTGCAGTTGGAGAACAGCGGGGTTATGCTGCCAAAATTTTGTCCCGATTCGGACTCCGTGTCTCATCATGAGCACGTTACCTCGGTCAATCTTGGGTGGGTTTAGGACCTATCTTCCTAGTTGTAGGGGCCATGACAAGACATAAAAATGTACTAATAATGTTTTGTCCGCTTCGAAGGTACAACCTCAGACATGGCTGAAGACCGGACTTGGATGTATTCTGGTTAGAAAAAGAATGGGCATCACTCAGAGAAGTGGTTCACCAAGACAGATGCTTTTATACAATGAGCTTTTTCATTGTCCAACAGCAGTAGAGTGTGGTGCCCATGTACCAAATGCCAGAATGCAAAATTTTTTTACAAGGTGACTTTGATGTTTCACTTGTATCGAAACGGTTTCATGCAAAAGTATGAGATATGGTACTTTCACGACGAGACACGTTCTAAAGCTATAGAAGATGAAGTGATGGATGATAGCACGGGAGTCGATAGAATGGACGATATGCTTGAAGCCATACATCCTGAGTTGAAGGAGGATGCTCCTACAGCGGAGGTTGAAATGTTCTTTAAACTTATCAAAGCTTCCGAAGAGCCACTACATGAACACACGAAATTGACTCTTCTTAATTTCATGACGAGACTTATGGCAATAAAGTCTAAGTGTTTCTTCTCGAACAATTGTTACAACAATCTCATCAAATTGATGAGCGATATCCTTCCTCAACCGCATAAAGTGCCGAAAGATATGTACCAGTCAAAGAAATTGATTTCTGATCTTGGTATGAAATATGAGAAGATTGATGTCTGCCCAGCCAACTGCATGCTTTTTTTAGAAAGAGCACACCAATGAGAAGAAGTGCTTACAATGTGGCAAATTGAGGTTTGTCGAGGTTGATAATTACGAAGGAGAGCAGATACAGACTGAAGTCGCACATAAGCAGCTTCGTTACTTTCCTGTCACACCTCAGTTGAAGCGCTTGTTTCTCTCAAAAAAGCTGCCAGACATGTGAAATGACACAAAGATGGTGTACGTGAGAACCTCGGAGTCATGGTGCACCCGTCAGACGGTGAGGCATGGAAGGTGTTAGACCGCTTTAATCCAGATTTTGCGAACGATGCAAGAAATATTTGCATCGGGTTAGCGACAGATGGCTTCTCACCGTTCAGTACAAACACCACACCATACTTATGTTGGCCCGTGTTCGCTATTCCATACAACTTACCACCATCTCTCTATATGAAGTATGAATTAATGCTCCTTCGCCTCATCGTTCCTGGTCCAAATCACCCCGGTTCACGACTTAACGTGATGTTGAAGTCGTTGATTGAAGAGTTGAAATTGTTATGGACAGGAATCAAAGCGATCGATTGTTACAAAAAACAGAAATTCATCGTTCGACCTGCATACTTGTGGTTTGTTCATGATTTCCCAGCATACGACAAGTTTTCTGGCTGGAGTACTCACGGTCATTTAACATGTCCAATATGTGCTGCGGACACGGAATGTTTTCGTCTTAGTCATGGTGGCAATATATGTTACTTCGATTGTCATCGACGTTGGCTACCTCCGAATCACAAGTTCAGACAACAGAGGAATGCCTTCAGAAAGAACACCGTTGCCACAGAAGGATCACCGCAACATTTGAACGGGTCAGAGATATGTGGCATGTTGTGACGCCCTCAATTCTGTGGAAAACCACGGAACCGAGAACTGATGCATATGTGTGCCTAGGATGTTTATCACACATATACATATGTTCCACAAACTGAATTCAGAATATACTTTACCACGAATAACAGGGTTTATTACAAAGTCTCATGAGTCTTGGACTCATGCTAATAGCGGAAATCTTATCTAAGCAGCGGAAGTCTTTATCTTACTGCGGAAGCAATCTAAGCAGCAGCAGCGGCTCCATCTCTACTCCATCCCCACAGCCAAGGTTGAGGACAGATTACACGCCTATTGCTCCACTTGGTCTTCATAGTAATCTTCTCCTGTTGCTGATGATGAAATAATAATGCAAGTTTGAATACAATGATGTACTCAGCAAGTGCGGGAAAATATGATATGTAACTCACAACAAGGTAGGTATAAAAAGGCTCATTGAAGAAAGCAAAGTTATTTCTCAAACCACGATAAAAACAGCAACTCAGCTTTAATTAAATGTAATCCCAAGTATTAAAATACCAACACACCTACATTATGTTTCATCACTTTCCAGACATTAATCTTTCTCAACTTCGCTCACGAATACCTTCTCGTATTCGCTACCATCTCACGAATACCATCTCGTATTCACTACCATTTCATCTCATAAACAATTCTGTCTCACACATAGACCAATCTCGTTGCCATGACTCAACAGTCATGCAACCAATTCTTATCACCCGGACTCATCAGTCCCAAAAACCAAAACCATAACCAAAACCATTCCAACTAATCTTGTGGGTTGTCCAGGCGCTCGTGACCGTAAGCTCGGCTATCATAATAGTTTTAAGAACTCTGCAGAGTTTGTACCACTTTACCCACAAGTTTGTGATTTCTTCACCCGTCGGCGACTGCAGAATCTCCATTATACCAGTACACAACCGTCGGTGTATGGTCAAGAGATCACAAAATAGCCTTTACAAAGGGGTTACTAGATGTATGGACTCACTAAGGTTTCACCGGCAGGCTAGAATCTCCAATTCTCCCACCCACGGGCCCCCTCTTGTGCCATGCAGTTCCCAGGGCAGTCCTCACTCGACTCCCATTCCCCGCGCCTTCCACGGTCCATAACAATCTAGTAACTTACCTAATTTCTCAGCTAATCCGCACCCATACTTGGCCTTGTGGTGGCACTGTTATCCTGGCATGGCTCGCATGAACCGGTCCTTAGGTCTACGGCAAGTAAAACCACCATCTCATTCTACCTCTTTCACAAACCCAGGCTTGCCTAGATCTCCCTCCCATTCATATTTATGAACAACATCAGTTTCTCATTACCATTACGAGTGCAGTTATCTAGACATATTTATCTCGCTTCCCAATATCCCGTGGACTCAGCGAAGCAAAAAGTAACAACCATCCCCGACTCATAAACTTCCCTGGTGACGAGGGTGGTTTGACAAAACTAGTAAACTCCTACAAAAGGGTTTCCCATCATGTTTGACTCAGCACAGACATCTTTTCGCAAACAAAACAGTTTTCTGAAACATAGGATCAATATGGTCAAGGGGCACTTTCCTTGTTCTTGCGGTTCCGGTTGCTCTTGGATCTTGAAACCTTGTTGTTGCATCTCGCTGTAGACAGCTCCCTGAGCTTGTCTTTCTATACGCGATCACGCACATACAAGATTCATAACAATCAATACCATGCACAGATTCTAATCAAGATGCGATGATGCATATGCATGTTAATCCTATGATGTACTTTTTATTAGATCTGTTCCCACGTGTTCTTGCATGTTTGCATGGCTTTTATGATGAACAAAGGTGTTCGGATCAAATGTGGATGTGGTGATGATCTTGACTTTAGATCAAACCGATCAACACGTGACCTGTCCATGAAAAAGCTTCTGTTCAAAAGGAATCGAAGAACAGATGCAAAGAAAACGCGATGATGTCGTAAGGTGGTATTGAAGACCTACCTTACATCCTTCTTGGTATCGGGGTCCTTCTCTTAGCAAGACAGATCGTCGGGGCTCTCTTCCGGCGATCTCCGATGATCTCTTGGCGATGATCTTCGGCATAGGGGTTTAGCTCGGCGAGTTTAGGGCTAGGGCTTCTAAGTTGTCGGCTTAAAGAAGATATTACGACCAAGGGGTTTGTTTCGGGTTCTATTTATAAGAGGAAAACGGAGAGTCCTCCTCTGACCGGAATTCGAATAAGAGTCCCATTCGAACTGTTTTTGGATCTTAACAACTTATCTTTAGTTTGATTCGGTGCGGTAACATTGTGGAAATCGTGTCGGTTTCCTCAGTACCGGGGATTCCCGTGCGTACAGAAGAAAAACCGCTTCAGAATCGCGTCCTTATGCGGTGATGAGCTCCGGAGGCTCCACGTGTCCTGTGAGAACTTGGGCTCGCCTTTCTCGGGAGACAAGCTCCGGTTGTGCCGCATGTCAGGCGGGCGAGACCTCCCTCTCTCCAGAGGCGAGCTCCGCATGCGCCATGTGTAAGTTCCGGACCTCCCCTCCCTTCGGAGGTGGCTCCGGGAGTGTCATGTGTCAAGTAACGCCGGACTTCCTTTTTCCTCAGAAACGAGCTCAGAGGTCGACACGTGTCCAACAGTGACAGACCTCCCGGAGATGATTTCCGGAGGTGACACGTGTTCGATAGTGTCGGACCTCCCTGAGGTGAGCTCCGGAGGTGACACGTGTCTGGTGGGGCCGGACCTCTCGGAGGTGAGCTCCGAGAGCGACACGTGTTCCGCGCTGCTGGTCCTCTCTTTTCTGCGGTGACTAGCTCCAAAGGCGACACATATCCTTCGGAACTGGCCTCGCTCCTCTACGGAGGCTAGCTCCGGGGGCAACACGTGTCCCATGGGGTCGGACCTCTCCCCCTTTGCGGGGATGAGCTCCGAGCCTGCCACGTAGCCAGTTTAGCGGCGGACTTCTCCCCCTTTGTGGAGATGAGCTCCAAACACGCCACGTGGCCAGCGAGCCACGGGTATTGTCTTCGGCGCTTTCTGTGAACTAGAATTGGCTCTTTTTTGGCTATCTTTTTTATTCTTTCTTGGTTTCAACTTATTTTTAAAAGTGTTTTTCTACATGAAACATGAATACAAGCAGAACCCAAAAATGAGGGTGTCACACGTGTTGGACAAGCTAGTGCTAGATGAAAATCGTCCTGGATATTTTGTTGGTTACGGAGAGGACCACAATTGGACTCATGTATGTGTATTATGGGAACTACCGTACGTGAAGTCCTTAATTCCAACGCATAACATTGATGTCATGCACCAGGAGCGTAATACGAGTGAATGCATCATAAGCACATGCCTGGATGTGATGGGCAAAACAAAAGAAAATAATAAGGCCCAAAAATATCTGGCAGAGGTTTGTAACCACACAAGTCTTGAGCTATATGAAACCGGTGGCAAACCACGCGCTACTTTCTGTCTTAGACCTAAAGAAAAGAAAGAAGTCTTACGGTGGTTGAAAACTTTGAAATTCCCAGATGGTTATGCTGCTAGCCTGAGACGAGCTGTGAATGTGAAGACGGAGAAGGTCACTCGGTTGAAAAGTCATGATTATCACATAATCATGGAAAGACTTTTGCTAGTTATGTTTCGGGGCTACCTTGACGATGCAATGTGGAAGGTGTTGGCCGAGCTGAGCTATTTTATAGACAGCTTTGTGCTAAAGAAATCACAAACGAGATGATGAAGAAGTTGGAAAAGGAGATACCAGTTTTGGTATGTAAGATGGAAATTTTTTTCCCTCCAGGGTTCTTCAACCCAATGCAACACCTCCTAATCCATCTTCCATATGAAGCTAAAGTGGGTGGACCTGTTCAATATAGGTGGATGTACCACATTTAAAGAGCACTTAGGTGTCATAAACCAATGGTTCGCAATAGAGCAAGGGTTGAAGGATGCATCACCAAAGCATTTACATTTCAGGAAATATGGCTACTTCTCAAGTGTTTACTTTGTAGAGGAACATAATGTTAATGCTCCTACGTTGCGTTACAATGTTGATGAAGCACCCCCTCTTAGCGACCTTCCATTTTTCAAACAAGAGGCACCACCGTTGGTAGTAGCATGAGCTACGACGCCACAGCACAATAAAAGATGGCTGCTTTGCTCTATATGTACACCAATATGGACCGTATGGACAACTATTTTCAGTAAGTGTTTGTTCACCATCTATACTAATTGGTACTAGTTTGTCATACATATGTTCTAATTGTTATTTTTCGTTATATAAACGGTGAGTTTGATCGCCAAAATTGGAAATCTAAGCATCAATCTACGAGCAAGCAAGTAGAAACAATGTGCCATTATGGGCTAAATGGAGGGCCTAACTTCCAATCTTGGTTTAGAGATCATGTAAAGTTTTCTTGTCTTTATTCTCATCTGCCTACGAGTATTGCACGATGTAGTCTTCTAACGTCCATATTTTGGACAGTGCAAAAAAGATGCCGGTGTCCATGAGGACTTGCGTCAGCTGTTCTACGGATCCATTAAAGTTAGAAGCTACGGTCGTTACGACGTCAATGGTTTTCAATTTTGCTTAACTGAATTTGAAGGTCTCCGTCCTCTCGCAGTAACTTGTAATACCGGTGTTGTTACTAAGGCTGTTGACGCCAAAGGACGGGAAACTAATTATTATGGGATCATAAAAAAATCCTTGAATTCAGTTTTGACGGGAATAAGGAGCTTAACGTAGTCTTCTTTGACTGCGAATGGTTTGACAACAATAATGGAACTCGACATAACCATTTTTGCATGATAGAAGTCAAACACAATGAAAGGCTATGAGGCCACGATCCCTTGTAATGACGAAAGCATGACAAATGTAGCTATCCTTCCTTACTGTCGTGGTGCGTGGTACCTTTGTCCTTGCATATCAAGTCCAGTAGGTGCATTATTTACATTATCCATGCAAAAAACTACATGCTTGTTGGGTTGTACACAAGGTGAATCCTCATGAGCAGTTACATACACCAGATGATGCTGGGTAACGAGATAGTGTGTTGTTGAACGTGAGATTGATTGGGTTTACCAAGAATAAGAGTTGCCGGACTCTTCTGTCATTGAACCTGGTGTAGCATGTAACCGACCAAAATCCGTACATCCAGGATCACAGAGGGTAGTGCCGCACGATGCGACACCGGACATCACACATCATAAGGAAACCAATGTATTACATTGAAAACATGCTGAATATGTATAAAAGTAGTACACTCTTCAGTTACAACTCCTTTACAGAGTCTACTAGAGCGGAAGGTTTTTATACAACTCACGCCAACACCTAACTAGCAAAAGTTGGTTGTCCGGCCCTATGGACAACCCACACTAGCTTCACTCAACCTCAGTGCGGCGTGTACGGTTCCCACTCAGCCATAGTCCCCGATGGAGGGTAGCCCTCGCCGGTGGACTCGTACCCCGAATCCGTGGGATACTCCTCACCTGCAAAGACTTATAGCAGCAACCGCGAGCACAATGGCTCAACAAGTCTTAACCGACTCACCTATACAGGAAACTCTATATATAAGTCATAACATAGATAGGATGGGAAATTCCAGCAACTGACATGCCTACAAGTTCATCCTTAATTCATCTTTTAGCCACAAGTTAACAGTTCCTGAATCTGAAATTTAGTAAGCAATATTTAGTGGCACACATGTAACAATACAAATTAATGATATCAGCAATATTGAATCATAACATTCCATATGTTAACCTACGTCACGACGCAGTGAACAAGCGGTACCCATCACCATGAGGGACGATGAATCGACTCATTATACACCTGCAAGAATACCCGAATAGCACATCACGTACGCCCATGCGTGGAGCTGCACACAACACGCTCACCCCATGTCATACGGGACAACCTTTCACCAAACAGCCCAAACGTCGAACCGGTCGCACCCAAAATGGGCAGGAGGTTCCCTACACGGAGCATCTGTCTATGCCCGTTAGCAGATTTCCACCTTGCTGCCCTCAACCTACACTTATAAATCAATGCGTTATTCCTCGACGCCCGGAGGTATAGGTTACATCAGTTTATCGGAGCCCATATATCCGATATGCCTTCGGTACATTCAAAACTTGTTCAGCGGGGCCGCACATGGATCGGTCCTCAATCGACACAGACAGGGCTATGCACACAAGACTTCCTCTTGCTGCGTCCTAGCTCCTGTCTAGTCTCCATTTATTCTTACTAAAATTTTCTCACAATTCGAACCAATCCCATGTGACACACCCTATACTCGCGAGTAGATTCCACTAATCGACTTGTACCGAAGTCTATAACTATTAAGCCAAGCATGATCTACTCGAGGACTTAGAAACTACCCTCACTCCTTTTTGGAATAATCTGGTTATGCATTTTTGGTTTCAACCATCCTACATCTAATGCACAAACATACTTCAAATTAAGTGAATACAAAGCAAAACTTCATAAAACTTATTAAATGCAAACCGGGGCTTGCCTTGTTGCTGCCGGTCAGGTGTTAGTGTCTCTTCTGGAAGTAGGAAGTCCAGAACTTCCGGGGTCTCCTCGCCTTCAGCGACTATACGTAAGCAATTTAATTGACATGTCAATTTAAATGCAAAAGTGTAAACTCTGGTATATCAAGACTATAACTCAAGCTAGACATCCTATTTGGCTCTTAACTTTTTTATGGTGAACCTAACCAGAGACTTGACCAAATATCATTTGAATCAAAGCCTTATTGAGCTCTACCCAAATAAAAGTCTAAATGGTCATTACTAGAGCTTCTAAGGATTTCCAGGGATTTTCATGGATCAAACAATTACTTTATGGAAACTAGAGTTTGAGATGGTTCTAATGGAGTTGGTCTCATGTAATTTGAAGAATCTAGAGAAAGTTATGCCCAAATCAAGATTTGAGAAAGTCTGAAAAATGTTTCTGTACATTTTTCTATTTTCTCAGGGCAGTTCACTTAATCACACCATTAGGGGGGGGGGGAGAAACTTGTTTTTCTGGATAGTACTCGATAATCTGAATCCAACAAAATTTGGTTCACTAAATTTGGAGCTTCCTAGCAAAAGTTATTGTCATTTGAAGTTGAACTAAATTCTGAAATCATTGGAAATGTTTAAACTCTGGTTGTGGGCCCCACTCTTTAAACCGGCCCACTGAGATCGCAGCCACACCGCAGCCCACGGGGTTTTACCCACGCTGCCACACCGAATCCCAGCCGCAACCGGATCCCCACTGGAAAACAGAGGCTGACCTGTGGACCCGGCCCCTCCTTCCTCTTCCTCGCGACACCCGCGCTCCCTGCGGTGGTGCCTCGCTGGAGAGCTCGCCACCAGTCGTTCTACTGCATGACCTTCAACAAAACTTGCCGCCTGTGCCCAACTTCCCTCAAGGAACATGTTGGTGCACTCACCGAAGCTCAGCGATGGCCGGAACCATGCTCGCGACGGTGACAGCGGCGACTCCAACTCCGGTGATGTTGCCCGAGCTACACAGGGCCCTATTTTTGGAACGGTTTCCTCCTACAGCTCCGTGGTGATAGGCTGAGTATGAACTTGAACTCTGTTTGCTACGGAAACGGCCGGAGCTAGGACCTCACCGTCGACCTAGGGCTAAAAACGGCGGTGATCGGAAAAACTCGAAGAACAGCAACCCTAGTTGATGCTTTTCACCCGTTGTTGATCCTAGAGGTTCGTTGGAAGGCCTAATACGTATGGATAATGGAAAAATAAGCTAGTATGGACTGGCCACCAATAATTTTGGATTCTCGGCCGGCTCGGCTCTTTGAACACCGAAATGTAAACGGAGAAATTCTCCCTCGACGGTGCATGAAAGGGTGTAGGGTTTTCACCGTGAGCACGAGCAGCCTCTGGCACGTCTATTTGCTGTTGATGGTCGGCCACGAGAGTTCTTAGAATGGCAACGCACCGGGGAACCGAGAGGGCGGCCGGTGGTGGCTATGTTTGCTATCGAGCGTGTGCGAAGGCAGGGCAAAGACTCAGTGTGAGCAACGAGTAGAGGCTTCAGGGGCAAGAAGGCCACGGCTCTGGTCGCCAGGACACGGTGAAGGCTGAGGAGGTGGCACCTAGAGAAGCTCGGTGGCGTCGTCCGATGAAGAGGCCCGAGGGAAAACAGAGCCCCGAATAGAAGGCGGTTAACTCAGTTTGTTGCACTGACTTGTAGGCCCTCTCTCCCCCTTAATTCTTTCCCATTTCTTGCTGCAAATATCCCAGCTACTCACACTTCAATGATAGATTTAGCAACCAAGTCATGAGTTGAATTTGATTTCCTCAATTTGAAGTTGGTTTGGCTAAATTTGATTTACATTTGAATTTGAAATTCAAATTCAGTTTTGAATTAATACAAATTTAGCTCCCAACAAGATGAACTCCAATGAGGATGAAAATTGGTGGACTAACTCAGAAAAATGAGCTGAGTTTAAATATGAAGTCGACTTTTGAATCCAAGTGATAAAAGTAGCTGACATTTGAATTTGCATTTTAATTGGCCCTTTTTACAAATGTTTCCAAAAGTGGCTCAAAAGGGCTTGGATTTGCATGAAACTTGGCTTGAGCATTCCCAAGAATATTTAGGGTGTAAGGGTGAGCTCAGCCTCTCATGTTTATATGTGTGAGCTCCTACTTTTTGGAGTTATGAGTTTTTCCTCTAATCACCTCTTGATGGTGTTTACTTGCTCTTCACAGATGTTCATGAGACTTTCACAAAATGAGATGTGATGTGGTGATGTGATGAACACTCTAGCAACTAAATTCTTGGGCTTTTACATAGGCCTCGATGAGTTAATTGGATATGCTCAAGATTTACAGACTCTTGAAATGCGAAAACAAAAACAGAAAACAATCACGACAAAAGATCTCTCTGGATTGAGGAGTAGAGTTCATGGTCATGATACTAATGAATTTTGAAACATATTTTAAGTAACGTTTCTTTTATGTCTTCTTTCAGCTTATATATTTTACTTTACATTCATTACCAACTTTTTTTATTTTCAACAGGATGTCATCGAGCAGTGGTAGAGGAAAGGGAAAGGCGAAGAGTGTAGCTAGAGGTTTCATGCGCAGCACAGCTGACGTCTTTCAGGGCAGTTTGTCCAGTGGGCTTTCTGCTAGACAGGCTACTTTGATTAGTTAGCTACCATAGCTGAAAGGTGTAGCGGTCGCCTTATAGCGGTCAGACAAGGTAAATATCATTTCGTGAATCTTATAATGTCAACAATTACTTCATTCATCTATATTACTATTATTTTAAATTATCAGGAGGACTATAGGTCCGAGGACTCACAGACGAGAGGTCCTCTGTAGCTAGCACAGGCTGATGACCACCCTTCGGGATCTGGTATCCATCCTATGGACCTGTCTGTGGACCCTTCTTGGGACTCTTCCGGTGACCACTCCTCTGGGTCACCTAATGACGAGCCACCTCAGAGGCGTCGGGACTAGGAGGAGTCACTATGTGGCTCCTCCTCCGGCTGCTACAAACCCAGATGACCAGATCGTTATTCGTCCGGTTGGCGATATGTATGTCAATCTCTAACTCTTCAATTTAGATTATTTTAGTGTTAAATATGCATTTATTTATCATTCTCTATCAGGTCTCAGTACGATGACTCGTTCATGGTTCAAAGACGCCACAAGCAGGTGAACAGTGTCCTTGTGCAGCTTATCCGTTTGCACTACCCCGGTGTAGTGAACGGTGTCCCCGCCACGTCGTGGGACGATTACGCCACCGCCCAGCACGTTGCTCACGGCAACCACCAGGAGGTTGTGTGGTCCGACTTCATGGTAAGCATGAAATATATATTTATGTAATACAAGTCTATAATATGGTTAATACCAATGATGTATATAAATATGTTTTTCCAGGCATGGTACTGTTTGGAGGACGAGGGTGAGGTGGACTATGACAGAGTCGTGTTCCATAAGAACGCCCGGAAGCTCGTTACGCAGTCGCTATCGAACGCAAGAATTCAAGCGACGAGAGCGTACATGAAGTTGCATCCGGAAGAGGGTGACCTGGGGGCAGTCAGGAACGTGGCTCCCAGGTACTTGATGTGGGCGCAGTACGCAGAGGTAAAGTGTAAAGTATTTATTTTAAAATGTGGAATAAACACAATAGGTTAAAGGTTCTATAACCTAATAATAAATGTATGCAGGTTGGTGTAGTCTGGTTAGACGGCCACCCGGAGGACTACCGTGCCCTGTGTGCTCTATGGGCGAGTCAGGGGTTCCAGAAAGTCTCTAGAACCCGCCGACAGAGCAGAGGGATGGATGGGAAGCACACTTTTGGTGCGGGCGGCTACTTACGTCTGGCTAAACGCTTTTTTCAAATATTTTTAAATTATTCATTGTACTAGCACAAATATATAGGAGCGCGAGACATGTCAGGAGCCAACTCCAATTCAGGTCTATAATAGGGGTCACAGGGGAAGTGACCCATCACAGCCTAACCAACTGTTTTCTCAAGAGGCGTCAGAACCGCTGGTGAGTTGTTTTTTATTTGTATTGAATTTTCTTAAATAGTTTTTATGATATTATCTTTTCTTATTTGTAGGCAAGGTATGGGAAGGAGGTGGAGCAAATTTACGGTGAATGTTTTGATTGGCAGAGCGCGCCAATCATCCCAGAAGCCGCGTATGCAACCGGAGGCGGGAAACCTCATGGACGGTGAGTTCTCTAATTTTTTAATGTCAATGAATTTGAGATACAAAATTTTTAAATCTTTCTTCTTTTGTAGGTTTGCCATCTTCGATGGAGTTGTCGACTTGAGGGAGGCACGACCTTCCTCGAGTTGCTCTTCATCGCAACATACAGGGCGAGGCAGGCTAGCTCCCTGGAGCTCCAGAGTGTCCGGGAGGAGCTCCGCATGACATAGAAAGAGCTCCGGCTAGAAAGGGAGTGTCAAGCCACTGATAAGAGGGCTCGGGACGAGTATCAAGCCACGTTCATGCTACAGATGCAAGCAACAATGCAGGTATGTACTGGTTGTTTTACTTAATATTTCTAACATATCAATGATGGTTATGTAATAATGTTTTGTGTTCACTGGCTATGACGGTAGGGCAGCCGGCCATCTTCCCACAGTGGTAGCCCCCACAAGAGCCACAGGCCCCGTTTACCGGAGTAGAGGTACAAATTTATTGAAACTGCGTATGTGATACTTATAACTCATAACTTAGGCAACTTGCATTTTTAAACTCATAACATTTCTAACGATACTTATACATAACAGTGCTCTAAGACCGAGGCTCATACGCCATCGCCGCAGCTACCGGGAGGACGAAGGCTCGTGGATGACTTCCCCGGTTCTGGAGGTAGCAGACGTGGTAGTGCGTAGGATGATAATGTTTATAATGTTTTCATGATTATAATGTTGTCACTTACTGTGTGAGCTACCCATCGAGCCATGGCTGGCCTCGAAGCAAGGATAGAATTTTCTCATTTAAAAAATACTAACGTTATTTACGATGGTTTTCTTGTCACAACCATCGTAAATAAGCCATAATTATTTACGATGGCCTGCCCCATCGTAAATAGTACCAAGCTTTCACGACGGGGCCGTCATGAATAAAGTACAGTATTCACGACGGCCCCGTCGTGAATAAGTCCCCCGTGCCACGTGGCAGCTGGCGAACTTATTCACGACGGGATTTTTTCGCCATCGTGAATAACCTTATTTACGACGGGAGCCATCGTTAACAACCTTATTTACGACTAATTATCGGTGACGGCCGAAAACCGTCTTGAATAAGGATTCCCCGTTCTGAATAACTTTTTCATGATGGTTTATCCTTTATTAACGATGGTTTCCAGCTGTCATTAATTGTTTATATTCCTGTAGTGCACATGCCCTAAGCTCCGGTCTGAGCCTCCCCGCTGAGGTGAGGTCCGGGGCTGCCACGTATCCCCTGTCTCCGAGCCACCTCCCTGCTAAGGACACCTCTTCTCGCTAGCCACATGAGGACAACTGTAGTGGCTGGGTTCTTCATGTGTTAAATGACTCGGAAGTCTCCGAGTCTCACCGGCAACCTCCTCATAGCATCGATGTTAACCTGCAAAACGACTCATATAGCAAGCGTGAGCACATAGGCTCAGCAAGACTGATCCGTCTCCTCTAAACAAGAAACTCTACATGCACGACGGATTGAATAAGGTAGCTGGATTTGCATAAAGGACTCGCCTACAATTGATCCTTAACTTTCAGATTTTAAGCCTCATTTTAAAGACCTTGAGCCGAACAGCATCGCACCTCCACAATCAAACAAGAAACGCTTTGTTGCGATGCTTCTTGCACAAAGTAAATAAAGTTTAATTAGCACTATCTCTAATTCAAGCATGGTTACAAAACAAGTTAAATCACAATCCTTATCAAAGGGCAAGTATGCTCATATGACCATGAGCGACGGTGATTCGAATTAGTACACGGCCGTACTACACGACACGTACACCCATACTCCGAGTTGCCATCAGTAACCTGAACTGATGTTGTACGCAGCCACTTTTCCCAAGTTCTTCCACACAGGATGCAGTCCAATCGCCCCGAACAGCAAGCTCCCTCAAGGTACATACCTGCAGTGATATGTTCTTGAGCGAGTTAACTCCTGCTGTACTGACGCCGAAAGCCTAACCCGATTAGAAAAGTTCCAATGTGGATCTCACGAGGTTATCGGTTTCTTGGATCCCATATAGCGAGTATGCGCCCGGTACACAACTCAAACTTGTCCAACTGGGCCAATTACGGACGGGCCTTAACCAACACAGGCAGGGCTATGCACGCACGGTCCACAGCCTGCTGCATCTAAATCTCCCTGCCCGGTCTCAATTTTCTCACTTGTGAATTTTTCCTCATTACTTCTATTCATGACCCGCTCCGATGAAACCAAGACCTAAACTAGCGAGTAGATTCAAACTACTGGACTTCTACCGGTCCTTGCAAACTAACATTTAGCGTAGCCCAAATCCACTCGAGGAGGTGCTAATCAACCCTTTCTCTCTTGGGTAATTCTGGTCATGCAAATGGGTTTTCAATATCATCTAGACCTAATGCAATCAATAACTCGTAGCTATGATCTCTAGAAATGAAAAGACTTTATAAAACTGCTCGAATGCAAACTGGAGCTTGCCTGTTTTGCAGGTGACTAAGAATGTATTAATTTTCAGTTAGTGATGATCACTTGAGGCTTGATCACTTGCTTTCCTCCCTCTTTGATCTCCACTTCAATTTCTTCACAATCTTCACGTCGATGCTACACGTTATGAATATGCACAAGTATTTAATTGAAAAGCTTTTGCTAACAAGGTCTAGTGACAAGTTAGAAACTGGAACTCTGTTTAAGAATTTAAAATGACACTGGTGCTAGTGGTTGGGTTTGGGTTAAGCAAAGGTGTCACACCCGGTTTTTCCGAAGAAACAACCAAGTGAATATCACATGTATGCCAGGATCATTTTCTCATACATGTGATGACAAATAGTGAAGCATCATTTATTACAAGCCAGGTGTCGAATATAAATAAGTCTTACATCGCAAATGTCTCAATGGACACTAATGCTTCATCACAAGTAAATAAACTAGCAGCGGAATATTATTCTTTAGGGCTCCATCACAGGCGTTGCCCGGGGCTTCCATGAACCTAGAAACCTTCTTCGGGTCCAAAGTCTTGGTCATTATACACCACCTCATTATCTTGACCTGACCAGCAATATAAACCAACAAAAATGCAAGGTTGAGTACCAATGGTACTCAGCAAGTGTGGGAAAATTATACCATGCAGGGCTAGAACAAGGAGAGATTGAACTCATGGTTAAAGCACTACGCAATTAATACCTATCACCTTAGCTTATTAAGCACCTACATTACTACACAAGTGAAATGGTCCCAATCTCCCATCCCATCATCATAATCTAATAACCATAACATCATTTCCAATGTTAAGCTCCCCGGTTAACATCCACAACTTCCAAAAACCTTCACTCCTCTAATCATGAATAAGTCCAGGCCGCTCTTAACCGTGAGCACGGCTGTCAAGACAGTTTTGACTCTGCAGAGTTTGTACCACTGTACCCACATGTAGTGATTTCATCCCCCGCTGCCGGGTGGACTAAAAGAACCTCCATTATGCCAGTGGCTACGATCCACATTCACACTTCCCAGGTGTGTAGCCAGGAGATCACTACGAAGCCTTTACAAAGGGATTCCCGACGAGCATGGGCCCACTGAGGTTTCACCCATAACAGCATACAAGAGGCTCCAACCCCGCTGCAGTGGCCCCCTCTTGAGCCTTGCGGTTCATATGGTAGTCCAGCTGACACCCACTCCCCGCACCATCCAACACACCCATACTACGCCGGGGATACACCTAATTAATTGGCCAAGCTGCCCCATCTCAGCATGTGGTTGGCACTGTAAAGCCGGGTTACATGCTCCATGAACCGGTCCTTAGGATTCAGGCAAGTACTAAACACAAACCCAAGTCTCGTGCACCCAGCACCAACCAAATCATCCAACTTGCCTTGATCCCTACCTCTACATAACTCACAATAGCTCATTCAAGAGTATGGTAAAATAAACTGATGATCTCATATCCCAAATATCCCATTCTAAGCATGGCTAAGCAATATTCATGTAAATAAATGACATGACCAAAATAAATCCCAACCCAAGCTACAAGGAAACAAGGTAATGCAATTCTAGGGAAACTTCCTAGCATGGGTTTCATATTTCATTTGACAATGCAAATAATTCTATCTACACATCCTAGCATAGGATCAAAGTGGTCAAGGACACTTGCCTCCTTCTTGCTGCTCTTGAAATGGGTAGTCCTGATCTTGGAAAGGGATAACTTGTTCTTGAACAGGTTCTACTTCATACCATCACACATAGCAAAAGAAAAACAACAATCATAAGACATAGTTCACACTTCTTACTTCATACAAACCACACATTCATATTTATGAAATTCATTCACCATTATATGTGTTGTGGTTACTTTGTGTGTTGATCTGTGGCTTGCATACACTTTTATTTATATGTGTATGATTCCTACTTTGGTGTTCATATTTATACTTACATACTATATATATATATGTGTGTGTGTGTGTTTCAGTTTTAAATAAATTCCTTATATTAAACTACCAAGTATGTATGAAAAGTATTTTTCTTCTCCATATGTGCCTTCATAATTTCTAACAACCCTAAACTGAACTCTTTGGATTTTTAAAAACTCCATTTATCATTTACTAGTTGCTATATTTTCAGATTTATATTCCTATGCATAATTGTGTATTTTATTATGAAATTAGTAATACACATCATCTAAACAGTATAGGTTCTGGTCCTAAATAATTTAATAACATATTTTGACCTTGGCCTCTGATGTAAACTATTTCATAATTATTTTCCCTATTTTTCTATAACTATTATTTACTTAAAAATGTGTCCCTATACTAATAAATGTGAATATTAAATGAAACAGATTCATTTTAGCCCAAAAATATATTTTTATCTCACTCCAAAGTTTTCTAAATACTGAAAAAGTTTTTAATTAATGTTGACAATTATGTTTGTCCCACTTTTTAATTTTTAAGCACTAGTTACATATTCAATTTTCTAAATTAAATACTAAACAGGGCTAAAATAATGAACTCACCTCATTACAGGGTCTATAATATTATTTTCATAATTTCCAGGGGTCTAGCTACACTTATCAGAGGTGTGTTTCCTAATTTTTATTAAGTCCAGGGGCTAAAACTGATTTTTAAATGAATTTACATGATTTTCTGGAGTTCCAGGGGCTAGATCAGAAGTTTCCGGGGCTAGCTCTTATTTCCCGAGAACCCCAGGGGGTAGCACGTAAGAATTCCAGTCTTTATAATGCGGGGCTGACGTGGACCGTCCGATTTTAACCGACGGCTGAGATTATAACATCGAACCGGTACGCGGGGATTTAAACCCTACCGTGCGATTTAAAATAAACGGCGCACAAGCGGCCACGTCGCTCTGATCGAGCGCGGGCGGCGCTGCCGGCGGCGCACGGCGGCGGGAAGCGGCGATCTCGCCGGAAAGTTTCGGATCCTCGAGAATTCTGCCTAGAACTGTGATCTTATGGCATAGATCAGTAGAGGGGAGGTCGGGGATCTCACCTCGGGGGTTTTCTCGAGCTCGGGGGTCCTGGAAAGTGATCGGCGACGAGGTCCGAGGCAAAACCACGGCGAAGCTCGTCGGCGTTGTGTTTACACCGTAAGTCTCCGAGTTTTCTGCACCTGCAAAGCTCCCCGGAGGCGGTGGATCAAGACCAGCGAGTTAGATCAGAGTTTCCGAGCTTAGATCGGCCAGAATTTTTCGGCGATGTCTCGGTGCTCACCGGAGTAAAAATCGGCGATCGCGTGGGAAAAACCGATCGGGGCTGGAGTTTTTATAGCCGGGGGAGGGCGGTGGGTCGGTTGTGATCGAGTTTGAGTCTTCTGGGACCAGAATTCGGGCTGAGGGACGCGGTATTCCGATCGGTTAAGATCGCGCGCGCGCGGGAGAGTCCGGGGTCGCGGGGTTGGGGATGACAGGTGGGTCCCACCTGTCTGTGAGAGATAGCGCGGGCGCGCGCGGCTGCGGGCTGGCGCGGGGAAACTGGGCCGGCTGGCGGGTTTCGGCCCACTGGCCAGTTTTTTCCCGTTTTCTTTTTCTTTTTTCCATTTCTTTTCTGTTTTGAGTCTAATTTGAATTTGAATTTTTGCAAAACATGCAACACGTCCAAAAATTTTTAAATTCCCCTCTGAACATGGTTTAGGGTTTTGAATCAAAATTTGGGGTGTTACAGCTCTACCCCCCTTAAAAGAAATCTCGTCCTCGAGATTGGTGTTTCTAAGAAAACAATTCCGGAAATTGTGCCTTGAGCTCATCTTCCCGTTCCCAGGTGGCTTCCTCTTCTGAGTGATGCTTCCACTGCACCTTGCACATCCGGATTCTCTTGTTTCTGGTGAGGCGTTCCATCGTCTCCAAAATCTTGTATGGTTGCTCGGCATAAGACAAATCCTCAGCTACATCCACTTCATTCATGGGTAACACCTCTTCAGGCGTCCTCAGACATTTCTTGAGTTGTGACACATGGAATACATCGTGTACATCCGATAGATGAATCGGTAACTCTAGTTGGTACGCCACTTCGCCTTTTCTTTCCAAAACTTGAAAGGGTCCGATGTATCAAGGTGACAACTTCCCTTTCACCTTGAACCGACGAAGTCCTCTGATAGGGGACACCTTGAGATAAACATAGTCTCCTACGTTGAAAACGAGCTCTCTTCTTCGTACATCAGCATAACTCTTCTGGCGGGTTTGTGCTATCCTCAAGTTGTTGCGAATCTCCCTCACCTTCGCCTCGGCTTCTTGTAGCACTTCTGGACCAAACACTTTACTTTCTCCTGTTTGGTTCCAAAATAGGGGAGTTCTGCACTTCCTTCCATACAAAGCTTCAAACGGTGACATTTTCATACTAGCTTGATAGCTGTTGTTATAGGAAAACTCCGCATACGGTAAGTTCTTGTCCCAACTCCTATTGTTTTTGAGTGCACATGCCCTTAACATATCTTCAAGGATCTGATTGGTTCTCTCCGTCTGCCCGTCAGTTTGGGGATGATAGGCAGAGCTGAAGTTCAGATGGGTTCCCATGGTTTCATGCAACTTCTGCCAAAACCTCGAGGTGAACTGTGTCCCTCGGTCCGACACTATCTTCTTTGGCACTCCATGGTAACACACAATCCTTGACATGTACAATTCTGCCAATTTGGATCCGCTGTAGCTTTCTTTCACAGGGATGAAATGAGCTACCTTGGTTAGCCTATCAATAATGACCCATATTGAATCATACCCGGATTGGGTCCTAGGCAATCCCACGACAAAATCCATGCTGATTTCTTCCCACTTCCATTCAGGTACTTTGAGTGGTTGCAATAATCCCGCGGGTCGTTGATGTTCTGCTTTCACCAACTGACATGTGTCACATAGGGCAACATGTTCCGCGACATCTCGCTTCATGCCATACCACCAATACCTGCTCTTGAGGTCCTGGTACATCTTCGTACTCCCAGGATGAATGGAATAGTCAGAATCGTGAGCCTCCTTCAAAATTAATTCACGGATCTCCTTTACTTCTGGCACACAGATCCTTTTCCCGTGCCACACCGTTCCTTGTTCATCCTCTCTAAAACCAGGAGCTTTATTTTCCTTGATGAGCTGTCTGATCTCTTGTATCTTCTCATCATTCTTTTGGCCCTCGCGTATGTCTTGCTCGAGTGTGGAGTCCACTTCCATGGCGATGGCTTCACCACTATTTACTAGACATAGATTGAGCCTTATAACCTCGTCCTTCAATTCTGCGGGCATGTCCTTCAAGCTCAACTTATTGATCTGCACTTTCCGACTCAAAGCATCGGCCACGACGTTTGCTTTCCCGGGATGATAGTTGATGCCCACATCAAAGTCAGTGATTAGCTCTAACCATCTCCTTTGTCTGAGGTTGAGATCTGGCTGTGTGAATATGTACTTCAAACTCTTATGATCCGTATATATCTCTGTCCTCTTCCCCATCAAATAGTGCCACCAAATTTTCAACGCGTGTACCACTGCAGCTAGTTCTAGGTCATGTGTAGGATAGTTCTTCTCGTGCTTCCGAAGCTGCCGGGATGCATATGCCACGACATGTCCCTCTAGCATGAGAACACATCCCAACCCATTTCCAGAGGCATCACAGTACACTGTGAAATTCTTCTGCATATCTGGCATAACCAACACTGGGGCTGTTGTCAATCTCTTCTTTAGCTCTTGAAAGCTCGTCTCGCACTGTGGCGTCCAGGTGAATGTGATTCCCTTCTCCAACAGTTTGGTGAGAGGTCTCGAGATCTTGGAGAATCCCTCAATAAACCGTCGATAGTATCCAGCCAATCCCAAAAAGCTTCGAACTTCCCCGACATTTTCAGGGGTCTTCCACTTCTGGATATCCTCGATTTTGGCGGGATCTACGGAGATTCCTCCCTCCGAGATTATATGTCCTAAAAAGGGAACTCTCTTCAGCCAAAACTCACACTTGCTCAACTTGGCGTATAGTTGGTGTTCTCTCAGCCTCTGTAACACCAACCTTAGATGTTTCTCATGTTCTTCTTCACCTTTGGAGAAGACGAGAATATCATCTATGAAAACCACCACAAATTTGTCCAGATATTCCATGAATACCTTGTTCATGAGATACATGAAATATGCCGGGGCATTGGTTAGCCCGAAAGGCATGACAGTGTATTCATACAGTCCGTACCGAGATACGAAAGCTGTCTTGGGAATATCAGATTGCCTTATCTTGAGTTGGTGGTATCCCGACCTGAGATCAATTTCCGAGAACACACAAGCTCCCCTCAACTGATCAAACAAGTCTTCAATGCGGGGTAATGGGTATTTGTTCTTTATGGTTACCTCATTCAGGGCACGGTAATCCACGCATAACCTTTGGGTTCCGTCTTTCTTGTGCACAAATATTACCGGAGCTCCCCATGGTGAGGAACTAGGGCGAATATACCCCTTCTCCGTCAATTCTCTCAAATGGTCCTTGAGCTCTTCTAGCTGCTTGGAGTCCATTCGATATGGTCTCTTGTATATCGGGGCTATTCCCGGTACTAGCTCAATCGCGAATTCCACATCACGGTCGGGAGGCATACCTGGCAACTCCTCCGGAAAAACATCTGGATATTCCCTGATAGTCCTGATTTCCTCAACTTTCACCTCCACTTGATTTAATTTGATGTCCCTCCTAGGCTCATGTATCGTTATGAACTTTACTCTTGTGCCACTAGGGTGAGTTAGTTCCACCGTTCTGGTCGAACAATGGATGATTCCTTTATGTTTGGTCAACCAATCCATACCCAAAATAATATCTATCCCTTGGGAATCTATCACTATGAGGTTAGCCGTAAATACTACCCCATTAATGTCTAGGTTCACTTTGGGACACACTTGTCTTGTCCTGATTTCTCCACCTGGAGAGTTTACCGCTAGCATATGGTTCATTTGTGTGGTTGCTAGGTCATGCTTCTTAACAAACCCTTGAGCAATGAACGAGTGGGTAGCACCAGAATCAAACAGCAGAGTTGCAAGGTGTAAATTGGCAGGAAACTTACCAACTACCACGTCGGGTGCCTCTTGTGCTTCCTCCATAGTGACATGGTTCACCCGTCCTCTCATTACATTCTGCTGTTGTGGCGGCGCAGGCTTCTTCTTTGGGCATTTATGGGCGTAGTGCCCCACTTCACCACAGCTGAAACATTGCACCCCAATCTTAGATGCCTGGCCCTTGTTGTCTTGGGGTTGGTTTGGGGGTCCTTGCACTGCTGGTCGAGGTGGATATGCGGGGCGAGGCTGCTGCGCAAACTGACGTTGCGGCTGTGCTGGTGCTGCGGGAGGCCTGTAGTTTGGGTTGTACCCTCTTGGTGCTGAATAGGGTACCGCCGCACGGTTCGTGTGCCCCGTAGGTTGCTGCATCATACGTGGGCGGGTGTTGCTCCCTGAGGCTTGATGTGACCACCCAGCCTTCCTCTTATTCTCATTTTCCAGGGCCTTTAGCTTCCTTTCTACCACAAACGCTCGGTCCACCATCTTTTGGAAGCTTTCATACTCATTGGAGGACATTGCACACTGCATCTCTGTGGTAAGTCCTTCCACGAAACAATCTTGTTTCTGCTCATCAGTCTCTATGTCTCGTGGAGCATAACGGGATAGTTGAGTGAATTTAGTGAGGTATTCCCTCACCGTCATGTTTCCCTGCTGCAGTCCCAAAAACTCCTTCCTCTTGTTTTTGAGTTCACCTCTTGGGATGTAATGGTTGCGGAAGCTACGCTTGAACTCTTCCCAAGTGATGTTCTCAGGGTCATGATGGGCGGCCACGTAGGCGGTCCACCAATCAGCAGCAGGTCCATGCAATTGATGAGAGGCAAACAGCACCCTCTCATACCCTTGGCATTGTATAATCCTCATCTTACTTTCAATGGTCTTCAGCCAATCATCTGCCTCCAGAGGTTCAGCAGCACTTGCAAACTTTGGAGGTTGAGTTCCTAGAAACTCACTCAACCTTGGTTGGCGTGGTGCAGCTTGTGTAGGTGGAACTTGATGCAAGTTGGCCACCACTTGAGTCAAGTTCTGGATAAGCTGATTTTGATTCTCCAGCATTTGGTGGAGAGGATCAACTTCTTCACGGTGACCACCCCGGTCCTGGCCTCCAGAAAGATGAGGGTTGCATGCCTCATCATTGTTGTTGGCGGGGTTGGCAGCATGTCCTTTTCCTCTTCCGGCCATCTGGCAGAATCAACAAATGTTAATTTGATACCATTTAGTATCATCTTACTGCTTTCATTTGTTGGTACTTTGAGGTGTTGAGGCTTTGTTAAAATTTTACGGGGGTTCATATCTCACACCAAATAAATGCACTATTATTTCCTGTGGGTTCACACACCAAAGCAAAACAATCTGAAGACGAGGCTATGGACAATTGCTCATGGCTTCCACAACTCACGTCACACACCAAGCATTATCACACCATTAACTACGTAACGACTCGACTACTCGACCTCTTGCTAGCTAGGGGAAAGACTCTACACTACTCGTCCTCTTGAGCTGGCTCCTCGGGATCTTCCTCCTCATTTCGGCTACCTTCTGACTCTGCTTTGGGTGGGGAGGCTGCTGGTGGAGAAGTGCGACGACGCCTGATTGCTCGGCGATACGGGGAGTCAGGAGTCCATGTATCATTCACGGTGACGCACAGTTCATTCCCATCTCCTCTTTCTCTCGCCTTTAAGCAAGCTCGCAGCAACGCCTCCGTGTCCTTCAGGGTGTCTCGGACATCCTGAAGCTCTTGTTGACACTCCTGCAGTCGAGTGCTGAGCATAGCCGCATCCTCCAAGCACAAGTCCATGTGCTCATGGGAAGTCCCTTGCTGCACTGGTGGGTATTTGTACTCCGTGGTACCACTCTCACGTTGGAGGACATACATGTACTCAGTTTTGTCCAAGTGGCGACGATAGATGTGACTCTGGCAGGTGATGGCCTCCCAGGTGACATCTTTCTCCGCGTCAACTTGTGTTGCTCGACAAGCTGGAGAGTGGTGAATCTTAAGAAGCTGATTCTCGTGTATAATCCTCATCTCCGAACTCCATTCTTCCCTCTTCTCACGGATGGTCCTGGTGGAGTTATAGTGGATGATTAGCTTGCCCGTATTGCCTGCGGCTTCGAGCATACGTCGAAGACGGCGCAACAAGTCTCCTACTGCCAATCCGTAGGAAAGGTACGTCACTGGACGACTCTCCTCTCTTTCGGCAAGGGCAACTACGGGAACTCTCCCTCCCGTGGACTTGCGAGCAGTGCGAATCATGCGAACCATCTAAAACAAAAAGAATTTAAAATTAGGTTAGATAACCTTTTTAAACAAAAATCCCGTTTTGAATGAAAATTTGGGATAAGATGAAGAAAATGACTCCTTAAATAACACTCTTCAACCCACACCTTGGAAAATAGTTTTTAAGAAAATAGGGCCCTTAAATACGTCCATTTCTATCTAGGTCCACGTTCCTACGGGCAACCTTGGCTCTGATACCACCTCTGTCACACCCGGTTTTTCCGAAGAAACAACCAAGTGAATATCACATGTATGACAGGATCATTTTCTCATACATGTGATGACAAATAGTGAAGCATCATTTATTACAAGCCAGGTGTCGAATATAAATAAGTCTTACATCGCAAATATCCCAATGGACACTAATGCTTCATCACAAGTAAATAAACTAGCAGCGGAATATTATTCTTTAGGGCTCCATCACAGGCGTTGCCCGGGGCTTCCATGAACCTAGAAACCTTCTTCAGGTCCAAAGTCTTGGTCATTATACACCACCTCATTATCTTGACCTGAGCAGCAATATAAACCAACAAAAATGCAAGGTTGAGTACCAATGGTACTCAGCAAGTGTGGGAAAATTATACCATGCAGGGCTAGAACAAGGAGAGATTGAACTCATGGTTAAAGCACTACGCAATTAATACCTATCACCTTAGCTTATTAAGCACCTACATTACTACACAAGTGAAATGGTCCCAATCTCCCATCCCATCATCATAATCTAATAACCATAACATCATTTCCAATGTTAAGCTCCCCGCTTAACATCCACAACTTCCAAAAAACCTTCACTCCTCTAATCATGAATAAGTCCAGGCCGCTCTTAACCGTGAGCACGGCTGTCAAGACAGTTTTGACTCTGCAGAGTTTGTACCACTGTACCCACATGTAGTGATTTCATCCCCCGCTGCCGGGTGGACTAAAAGAACCTCCATTATGCCAGTGGCTACGATCCACATTCACACTTCCCAGGTGTGTAGCCAGGAGATCACTACGAAGCCTTTACAAAGGGATTCCCGACGAGCGTGGGCCCACTGAGGTTTCACCCCTAACAGCATACAAGAGGCTCCAACCCCGCTGCAGTGGCCCCCTCTTGAGCCTTGCGGTTCATATGGTAGTCCAGCTGACACCCACTCCCCGCACCATCCAACACACCCATACTACGCCGGGGATACACCTAATTAATTGGCCAAGCTGCCCCATCTCAGCATGTGGTTGGCACTGTAAAGCCGGGTTACATGCTCCATGAACCGGTCCTTAGGATCCAGGCAAGTACTAAACACAAACCCAAGTCTCGTGCACCCAGCACCAACCAAATCATCCAACTTGCCTTGATCCCTACCTCTACATAACTCACAATAGCTCATTCAAGAGTATGGTAAAATAAACTGATGATCTCATATCCCAAATATCCCATTCTAAGCATGGCTAAGCAATATTCATGTAAATAAATGACATGACCAAAATAAATCCCAACCCAAGCTACAAGGAAACAAGGTAATTCAATTCTAGGGAAACTTCCTAGCATGGGTTTCATATTTCATTTGACAATGCAAATAATTCTATCTACACATCCTAGCATAGGATCAAAGTGGTCAAGGACACTTGCCTCCTTCTTGCTGCTCTTGAAATGGGTAGTCCTGATCTTGGAAAGGGATAACTTGTTCTTGAACAGGTTCTACTTCATACCATCACACATAGCAAAAGAAAAACAACAATCATAAGACATAGTTCACACTTCTTACTTCATACAAACCAAACATTCATATTTATGAAATTCATTCACCATTATATGTGTTGTGGTTACTTTGTGTGTTGATCTGTGGCTTGCATACACTTTTATTTATATGTGTATGATTCCTACTTTGGTGTTCATATTTATACTTACATACTATATATATATATATATATATATATATATATATATATGTGTGTGTGTGTGTGTGTTTCAGTTTTAAATAAATTCCTTATATTAAACTACCAAATATGTATGAAAAGTATTTTTCTTCTCCATATGTGCCTTCATAATTTCTATCAACCCTAAACTGAACTCTTTGGATTTTTAAAAACTCCATTTATCATTTACTAGTTGCTATATTTTCAGATTTATATTCCTATGCATAATTGTGTATTTTATTATGAAATTAGTAATACACATCATCTAAACAGTATAGGTTCTGGTCCTAAATAAATTAATAACATATTTTGACCTTGGCCTCTGATGTAAACTATTTCATAATTATTTTCCCTATTTTTCTATAACTATTCTTTACTTAAAAATGTGTCCCTATACTAATAAATGTCTATATTAAATGAAACAGATTCATTTTAGCCCAAAAATATATTTTTATCTCACTCCAAAGTTTTCTAAATACTGAAAAAGTTTTTAATTAATTTTGACAATTATGTTTGTCCCACTTTTTAATTTTTAGGCACTAGTTACATATTCAATTTTCTAAATTAAATACTAAACAGGGCTAAAATAATGAACTCACCTCATTACAGGGTCTATAATATTATTTTCATAATTTCCAGGGGTCTAGCTACACTTATCAGAGGTTTGTTTCCTAATTTTTATTAAGTCTAGGGGCTAAAACTGATTTTTAAATGAATTTACATGATTTTCTGGAGTTCCAGGGGCTAGATCAGAAGTTTCCGGGGCTAGCTCTTATTTCCCGAGAACCCCAGGGGGTAGCACGTAAGAATTCCAGTCTTTATAATGCGGGGCTGACGTGGACCGTCCGATTTCAAACCGACGGCTGAGATTATAACATCGAACCGGTACGCGGGGATTTAAACCCTACCGTGCGATTTAAAATAAACGGCGCACAAGCGGCCACGTCGCTCTGATCGAGCGCGGGCGGCGCTCCCGGCGGCGCACGGCAGCGGGAAGCGGCGATCTCGCCAGAAAGTTTCGGATCCTCGAGAATTCTGCCTAGAACTGTGATCTTATGGCATAGATCGGTAGAGGGGAGGTCGGGGATCTCACCTCGGGGGTTTTCTCGAGCTCGGGGGTCCTGGAAAGTGATCGGCGGCGAGGTCCGAGGCAAAACCACGGCGAAGCTCGTCGGCGCTGTGTTTACACCGTAAGTCTCCGAGTTTTCTGCACCTGCAAAGCTCCCCGGAGGCGGTGGATCAAGACCAGCGAGTTAGATTAGAGTTTCCGAGCTTAGATCGGCCAGAATTCACCGGCGAAGTCTCGGTGCTCACCGGAGTAAAAATCGGCGATCGCGTGGGAAAAACCGATCGGGGCTGGGGTTTTTATAGCCGGGGGAGGGCGGTGGGTCGGTTGTGATCGAGTTTGAGTCTTCTGGGACCAGAATTCGGGCTGAGGGACGCGGTATTCCGATCGGTTAAGATCGCGCGCGCGCAGGAGAGTCCGGGGTCGCGGGGTTGGGGATGACAGGTGGGTCCCACCTGTCTGTGAGAGATAGCGCGGGCGCGAGCGGCTGCGGGCTGGCGCGGGGAAACTGGGCCGGCTGGCGGGTTTCGGCCCACTGGCCGGTTTTTTTCCCGTTTTCTTTTTCTTTTTTCCATTTCTTTTCTGTTTTGAGTCTAATTTGAATTCCAGTTTGAATTTGAATTTTTGCAAAACATGCAACACGTCCAAAAATTTTTAAATTCCCCTCTGAACATGGTTTAGGGTTTTGAATCAAAGTTTGGGGTGTTACAAAAGGTGATCAAGGCTAAGTGCATCCCTCACTTGTGTCTTAATCACCTAAAGAGGATAAAAATAAAAGTGATGATCCAAAGCCCCAATGGAGCTGAAAATTTTCATATGAGTTCCTTGTCACTAGAAAGTCATCTGGACAAAAAATTAACATTTTTCGCTGGTTAGTTTATTCATAACAATTCTGTAAGTAATTAAGCAAAAAGCAATTAACTCGGAAGTAACTCACATGTTCATGTCAAACTTAGTGAACTAAAATTTCAATTATAGTTAATAGAGCCTGCATGAATTTTCCTAGGATATTTGGAGCAAAGAATTGCCCAGAACTGAATTTTTCAAGTTTTGGGGATTTTCTGAACAAGTTTCTGTATTCATTTGAATACAGAAAATTGAAATCTGAATTCTCCAAATCAAATCAACTCAAAATGATCCGAAATTTTTTCAGGAGTTTAATAATATCCTAAGGATTATCCTGGCAAAATTTGAGAATTTTTTGATGAAAAACCAAACTCCCTCAAAAATTATTTTGCTGAAAAGCTTTAAAGAATTTTCCAGAATTATTTATTGACTTTCATACAAATTGGTGGTGGAATGAGGATGTACAAAAGGCCATTAAGGAGAAGAAGGAGTGTTACAAGAGTTGGCATAATGATAGAAGCGCAAGCAAGATGCTTAAGTACAAAGAGGCTAAGAAGAATGCAAGGCGGGTTGTGAGTAAGGCAAGAGGACAGGCTTATGATAAGTTATATGAGAGACTAGAGACAAAAGAAAGTGAAAAGGACATATACAAGGTAGCAAAAATCCGCGAGAGAAAGATGAGGGATCTCAATCAAGTTAAATGCATCAAAGATGAGACTGACCGCATTCTAGTGAAGGATGAAGAGATTAAGAATAGATGGCTTGATTACTTCAATGGGCTATTCAATGATGGGAATGGGAGCACTATGGTTGAGTTGGATGACTCCTTTGATGACTCCAACAGGCGGTTCGTGCGGAGGATACAAGAGTTTGAGGTTAAGGAGGCCTTAAAAAGGATGAAAGGAGGTAAGACCCTCGGCCCTGACGATGTCCCTATTGAGGTGTGGAGATGTCTTGGGGACGTGGCAATAGTATGGCTCACAAAGCTATTCAACCACATTTTTCGGTCAAACAAGATGCCTGAAGAATGGAGGAAAAGTATATTAGTACCTATGTTCAAAAATAAAGGAGATATTCAAAGTTGTACTAATTATCGAGGTATTAAGCTTATGAGTCATACTATGAAGCTTTGGGAGAGAGTGATTGAACACCGCCTGAGAAAAGTGACAAATGTCACTAAAAACCAGTTTGGTTTTATGCCTGGGAGGTTTGCAATGGAGGCGATTTTCTTGCTTCGTCAGCTTATGGAGAGATAGAGGGAGCAGAAGAAGGACTTGCATATGGTGTTCATCGACTTGGAGAAGGCGTACGACAAGATACCAAGGTCAGTCATGTGGTGGGCACTAGAGAAACATAAAGTGCCAACAAAGTACATTACCCTTATCAAGGATATGTACAATAATGTTAGGACAAGTGTGTGCGTAAGTGATAGTGAGACTGATGCATTTCCTATCACGGTCGGACTACATCAAGGATCAGCTTTGAGCCCATACATCTTTTCCTTGGTGATGGATGAGGTGTCGAAGGATATACAAGGGGATATCCCTTGGTGCATGCTCTTTGCTGATGATGTAGTGCTGGTAGATGAAACTAGAGATGGTGTTGATAAGAAATTAGAGTTATGGAGGCAAACCTTAGAGTCCAAGGGGTTTAGACTTAGTAGGACCAAAACCGAGTATATGAGGTGTGACTTTAGTGGCGTTGGTCGTGAAGAGGGAAATGTTAGTCTACAAGGAAAAATAGTACCTAGAAGGGACTCTTTCCGATACTTAGGATCAATGTTACAAAGCAATGGCGATATTGATGAGGATGTTCTGCCACAGGATCAAGGTAGGGTGGATGAAATGGCGACAAGCCTCTGGAATCCTATGTGACAGAAAAGTCCCACAAAAGCTAAAAGGGAAGTTCTATAGGACGGTGATCAGACCCGCGATGCTCTATGGGGCGGAATGTTGGCCAACTAAACGGCAACATGTCCAACAAATGAGTGTCGCAGAGATGCGCATGCTACGGTGGATGTGCGGGCACACGAGAAGTGACCGAATAAGGAATGAGGCGATTCGTGATAAGGTAGGGGTGGTGCCGATTGAAGAGAAGTTAGTCCAACATCGACTTAGGTGGTTTGGACATATCGAACGGAGACCTCTAGAAGCACCGGTTAACAGTGGGATTTTAAGAGGTAGAGAAAATATTAGGAGGGGTAGAGGACGACCAAGGTTGACCTGGGAGAAGGCGGTAAAACGAGATTTGAGAGATTGGAATGTATCCAGAGACTTAGCTCATGATAGGACCGCATGGAAAGTAGCAATTCATGTGCCAGAATCGTAGTCTTGTTGTTTTCTTTTTTTCTTTTCTCTTTTTCTTTTTTCTTTCCTCTTTTCTCTTTTTCTTTTTTCTTTTTCTTTTTTTCTTTTATTTTTTTCTTTTTTTCCTTGTTCTTATATCTCTTCCTCTCTTTTACTTCATTGATATTGGGTTTCATGTCTAGCCGACCCCAACAGGCTTGGGATAAAGGCTTGGTTGTTGTTGTTGTTGTTTCATACAAATTGGGTTGCATATTTGGATAGAGTTTTCCAACCTGAATCTAACCCAATTTGAATCACTAAATTTGAAGTTTCCTAGCAAACATTATGCTCTTCCAAACTTTGAAGGAAATCTGGAATTCTAATTAAATCGGGAAAAATTTAAATCTCTGACAGCGGGCCCGGAGCTACATGTCACTTCCTGAGATGAAGACACACGGGGCCACAGGGACATCGGTGTGCAGTCACAAAGTGATCCGAGGCCGCAGAAAATCCCAGCTCTAATTCCCCTCTCACTGACAGTGGGCCCAGCGACCTTCTTCAGCCTCTCGTCGTCCCGCGCCGGTCCGCCGCCCACCTCACCGGAGCTCTCGCCGGGAGGGTGTTCCCGTGCCATGAACTCAACAATTCTCGCCGCCCCAACCTAAAATTGTTCGGGGAACACACTGCCACCCTTGACGCCGACTGGCAATCACCGGAAATGGCTTCGCGACGGCGACATCCTCTGTGGCAACTCCGGCGACGTCGCGAGGATGTTGTAGTGCCCCAAACTTGCTTCGGTTAGCTCCTACAGCATCACCTTGACCTAGGGAGCAACGTCTAAGGCTGAAAACTCGAGTTGACCGTGCGACCTAGGTCAAATTTGGTGAAAACTCAAAAAACTCAAAGAACCGAAAGTTTCCTCGATGGTTCTCTGTGGTTCTTGATCCCACACACTCGCACGGACGTCTAAAACTGGTTTTCTAGGTTATGTGAAGAGTGCTGCATCGTGTAACATGAATTTCTCAATTTTCTCCTCGCGGTTCATACCGCATGTCGGCGGGAAAAATGAAATTCCGATGAGCACGGTTCATTACATGCTGCCGTTTATTGCGGTGAAGCAAGAGAAGGTCTAGGCGAACCTTTTGGCTTTTGAAACTCGCTGGGAGATGAACTGTGGTGACCGGGCGAGGGTTTCTTATGTCCGGCGGCTCGCTGTTGTGTTGGTGATAAAACCGAGCTCGGCGCCGGGGTTCCAGTGGGAGAAACATCGAGCTCTTGCCTCGGACACGTCAAGGAGGACACGGTGATGCTGTGGGGAGGCTCAACTCGGCTTGCAACCCGCAGAGACGGTTGGGCGCCGGTGGACTGGTTTTCGTGGCTGTCGGCGGCAGAGACTCTCGGGGAAGAGGGAGCAGCGAGTGAAAAATGGGAGAGGCAGTCGAGCAACTCGTTTTTCCAAATGTTGGGTTGGCTGGGAAGATTTTACCGGTGCAATGAGGCGGTTAGACATGTGCTCGGCCGGAATCATTGCGAGCATGCGCGCTGGCGGCTCTGTTCGTGCTGTCGAACACTTAGCAGAGGCAAAACAGGGACTGCTCACTCTATTGAAGATCTTTTGGGGTATATGAAAATTGGATCCCACACTCCCCCGTATCTCTCCAAACTCTCTCAAATTTGGCACATGATCAAATTCAGTTGTGTGGAGCTACAGTCTGAACTCCATTTGGATAATTGGGAAAGTTTCATCCAAATTCAAATTTGTATTTCAATTCATTGCAATTTAATGTCCCTTTCGAAAATGGGTAGCAAAATATTTCTAAAATTCTTGAAACATTGCATCCCCACTAATTTAGACCTAAGGAATTCAAGTATGAAATCTGATTTTAATTTTAGCTGCTGCAAATGATAGTTTGAACACAACAGTTTGCATTTCCATTGTGTAGACCTCATTTGAAATTTGAGTTGAACAAATTTTGTTCCAAAATCTGAATTTAACTTTCTCACACACATGAGAACTTCCCACCTAGGGTTCAAATCCCGTTTGGTTCCAAGCATTCAAATAAATAATTGAACTTGTGTGAAGAGAGCTCTCATGTGCATCATCACATGTGAGAGTTTAAACAAGTCCCATTTTTCATACACATGAAACCAAATGCTTGATCATATTTTTGGGACCTTTACACTCTGCCCGTTCACCATTACGGTGAAAAGACTGGGCGAAGGCGTGACAGCAGTACAGTGCCGCCCAACGGCACGAAGCCGCCCAAGCAGGGCGAGGAGACGTGGCGACAAGACGTCGTCTTCATCATCACCTGACACGCGGTCAGGGGCGCTAAGCGCACTGGAAGGCAGGATTTAACTACCCCTGCCTGCCACTCTACTCAGAGGATGAAGCCCTAGATCATGCATAGGGTTCATATAGCTCTGGGGCCACCTGTCGGGCCCCAAGCCTCATTGTAACCACCCCGGCCTTGAACTATAAAAGGACCGGGGTGACCACCCTGCATAGGGTTCGCATTCCAGATCCCGCAACGCACAAGAACTCATGCTCAAGCAATAGAACAAGCACCCCCGTGGACGTAGGGTATTACGCTCTAGCGGCCCGAACCACGTAAATCTTGATGTTCATCCGCTCCCTCGAGCCCAGGTCGCGTAGGGTGCCAAGCCCCCTCCGAAAAAAGAACCTCGCGGGCTGCTTCCGAGCAGGCCGGGAGGAGTGTCACAGCTCACGCACTTCGACAGTAGGATTTAAATCCGTAGGGTCAAGTTAAATTTGAATTTGGTTTGCAAATTTCAAATTTTGGCTACATGGGAAATTCTCGAAACCTGCTTGATCATGCTTAATTCGGTTCTACACACAGAAACTAGGGATCCCGACGATTCCCCGACCAAAACCCCGAGCAAACCGTTCACCCTATGAGCGGGGCGACAAGAATTCGCCGCCGCTGGCCAAAATGGCTCGGCTCACCGTCGAGCTACTATTTGCCTCCGGTTGCTGCAAGATTGGGTTGTAGAATCATGTTCCCCGACCTCTGGTGGTGCTGTACAGAAACTTAGCTCTTCGGAAGAGGCTCGGGACATGCTGCTCATCATCGATGCTGTGCCACCGACCGCCACCGCCGGTACCGACCCATTTTCGGGCGCTTTCATGCGGCACAAGGTTGCCCGGCGGGTGTGCGAGGTTCTGAGGGGTCGTGTAGGGCGAAACCGTAGGGAAAATGATCGAGAAATGGTGAAGAACGGGATGCGCCACCCCCTGTCCGGTGCGCGCGGTGCCTCGGCGTGAGGTTGAAGACGATTCTGACAAGGGGGCCCTTCTGTCAGCTGCCTGGAGGGATTTCTCTGTGCAAAATAAATTCAGAAATTGTCTAAACTTTGGCAGCCCATAACATGGTGTAGAAAGCTCCAAAAATAGTGAGACAAATTTTTTGGAATCCTCATAAGGAGTACTTTGCAGAGAAGCAAAGTGATGGCTATGAAAATGGCCAGTATTTTCTGTATAATTCTCTTTTTATTCTTTTAGGGATTAATTCCAGGAATATTTCTTTATGAAACATTCCCAATTTTTGTCAGAAAATCCTTCTCCTAGTTCCTTATCTCCAGTTAAAATCTTAGGATTTTTGGAGCCGATTAAGGTGGCTTAATCAGTAGGTTGTTCTCAGGGTTACTTAAATAAGCTAAAATCAACAGAATTATCTCCAGAAAATACGTCAAGCTCCAATAAGCAATTCTGACCAGCAGAAAGCTTAGAAAAATTTGAAACGAGTTTTTCCTGGAAACCTTAGGTCCAGACATAGTAGAATATCAGATTCTCCAATATGAGAAGGTCTGATTTATTTTCCTATAAACCATTGTAGGTTAAATCTTCCAATAATTTTTCTGGCCATTTCCTTCATAAAAAACTTCTGAAATTTTATCATACTCCTATCATGAATTCAAAGAGCTCCTGTAGAAATCTCAACCACAGAATCATCCGTCTTCATATGTTCTGATTCTGTAGTTGTATATATAGCATTAGTTCACATTGTAACCTATTGAAAATTTTGATCATTTCGGTAGAGGGAATTCTCGAGAAGACTTCGGTGGCCACTGACTTGCTTCTATTGACAGAAACATTAGTCGGGATCAACAATAAGGCAAGCCCTGGTTTGCAAAAAAATTTACAAGTTTATATTTGTATACACTTTATATTGTCTAGAATTGTTACTTTGCATTAAGTCTACGGTTGTATGACACTCTACATGCATAACCCAATAAATCACTGGAGTATTTGTTAGATTACGTTTCACTTAATTGTAGATGCTAATGATCAAGAATGAAAAGTGGATTAAAGAGGCATAACTCGAGTAGGCTGTTCCTAACTCGTGAACAGGGATTAAGGGGGATCAATCGGAAGAGTTGGGATTGATCCACTTAATAGGGGAATGGAGGCCTGGCATGATGGATGGGATGCTCAAGTACGTTGTCCTGTGAGCATAGTCCCTGTCCGAGTCGATTGAGGACGGTTCTCGTGTGCGGCCCCACTGGACAAGTTTGATCTTGTACCGGATGCATATAGGCAATATGGGACCCAGGAAACCGATGTAACATGTTAACTTGGGTGTCGAGGCACTCCCCACCGTCCCATGCAGATGCTGAAAGGAGAGAGAAGTCGTCACTATGAGGGTTTGCCGTAGGTGAGACTTACTCTGGGTCGGGGACTGGTTCGACATGTGGGTGTCTTGTGAAAGGTTTCCACACATGACGTTGAGGTATCGGTTCATCACTTTTCTCAGATGGGCATATGTGTCGTGTCATCTAGGTGTTATAATTTGAATCACCGTCGCTCGTGATAGTGAGCATACTTGTACACTGAATCGTGACAAAGTAAGAAACTGGGGCAATGGTTAATATGCTTCGTGATTAATCCTCATATTGGAGATGAGGGATGATGAGAACCTTTCACTAAATTTACTTTCTACTTTGGGCTAGTGGCATCGAGACAAAGCGTTCCTCGTTTAATTGTGGAGTCTGAATGTTGATGGTGCAAGGTATGTATTTGCGAGGGCCCAACCGGCCTCGACTAGCCCTGATCACGTTGAGGGGTGCTGCGTTGCACAGCACCGGATAACACACGTAAAAACTACAAAGCGGAAGCAATGTTTTATTACATAAAAGAGTTTATAAACATGCTTACAACAAAATATGTTCAGTTCACACTCACGGTCGTAACTACGCAAAAGAGTCCACGTTCAGCCCGTGAACATGTTCCCACTAGCACGCACACATACTAACACAGCGGTGTGCACGACTCCCATTCGACAGGGTTGCCCGCTTGGGGGTCTGTCTCCTCCTTGGGAACCTCCTCCTCATAACACCCTGCAAAAGCTTCATACACAAGAAGTGAGCACGATGGCTCAGCAAGACTCACCCGTCTTTCCTATACATGAAACTTCTACATGCTGGATTACAGTGTAAATGGGAAAGTAAGTTGCAAAGGACACGCCTAAATAGTTGAACCTTACTTTCAAGTTTTAGCTGCAAGTTGTGGAGAACCTCACGCTAAGACACATAAGAGAGCCGCAATGAAACAAGAAACACATTTCTCTCATGTGCCTTGCCCAGGGTTAAAAAGAACTTTAATTTGCTCTAAACTACAACAAATCATTAGAAACCAAGGAATAGTTTTCAATCAGCAACTTTTAACATGACTCTAGCCTGTTCTTTCTATGTCACGGTACAGTGAACAGGTGGTATTCACTGACTGCGAGGGACGGCAATTATAATCGATTTACACATGCAGGGTTACCCGAATAACCCGTCACGTACGCCCGTACTCGATGTTGCCAACAGCAACCATCACAGACGTCGTATGCAACCACCTTTCATCCGTCAGCCAAATGTTGAACCGGTCCTATCGTCCTGAGCAAGAGGTCTCTGCGCGCACATCCGCAGTGCTGCCAGCTGATTTACACCTCAAGCTCTCAACCTACCCTCTCGACGACAAGCAATGCCTCAACACCTAGCTACCCGAATTACATCGGTTTCCCGGTTCCCATATATCTGGTAGCTCTTTGGTACTGTTCTAGCTTGTTCAACAGGCCCGCACACGGCTCGGTCCTCAATCGACACAAGCAGAGCTATGGCACCCAGGCCCCAACGTCCTGCTGCCCTTACTGTCCGCTCGGTCTCATTTTTCTTGCCATGTGTTCCATTTGCTATATCTAACCAAGTAGTGTGCCTCTAGCCTGTTCTAACGAGCAGTTCCAACTACTCAACTTGTACCGAATCGTACACTATCTTAGCATTGCAGTGGCTACTCGAGGTTTAAAACCTAATCCCAAAACCAGGGTTTTCTTGGCTATGCATTTGGGTTTTCAAACAAGACTCTAATGCATAAGTAAAGTGGATACTCAATGTAAGTTCTCAAAACAATAAAGTTTATAAAAGGCTAATGCAAACTGGAGCTTGCCTTGCTGCTGTTGGTCATAGGCTAGCTGTTCCTCCGGAGTTATGAAGCCTAGGACTTCTGTCTCCTCCTCAACCTTAGTGACTACATGAGACAAATATATGTATATGTCAATTTGAATGTATTTCAATTTGAAGTTAATATTATTAAGACTATAGGTACTGCTAGACAGGCCCAAGGACTCTGAAATTTTTACTGTGGTTTGGATACAACCTAAATAGAAACTTGACCAAATTTCATTTGCAGCAAAGCTCATTTGTGCCCTCCATAAATAAATGTGTATTTGGCCTTAATTGGAGCTCTTAGGGTGTTCTATAGATTTTCATGGAGCAAGCCATGACTTTCTGGAAACCAGATTTACAGAGGGTCTAATAGAATTGGTTTCACCTAATTTGAAGATTCCTAGAAAAAGATATGAGCTACACAAGTTCAGAGAAAATCTAAAAAATGCTTCTGGACATTTTTCATTTTCTCTGGAACAGGTTTATTAATCACACCATTAGGTCGATCAAATGAGCTCAAATGGATCCGAAAATTTTATGGTACCTCATGGATATTATGATGAACATCCTTACCGAATTTCAGAATTTCCCACTAAAGGGTTATCCAGTTAAAATCCTAAACAATTTAAATTTTGAAGAATTATTTCTGGAGAATTAAAGGTTTTCATGAAGTGAAACTTAATTTATTGGAAAGCACTCAGAGACCTGAATCCAACAAAATTTGGTTCACTCGATTTGGAGTTTCCTAGCCAAAGTTATATGGGTTTGAAGTTTGAACTAGAAACTGAAAATCAGGGAAAAGTTTAAACGGCTGACAACCGGGCCCACCGCACAGCGTCGTCTTTGTAAGGGCCTCAGTTTTTGACACTCATTTGCAGTGTTCATCACCACACCACACACCTCATTTGAGGAAAAATGATGAACACAAATAAAGAGCAAGTAACAATTATCAACATGCTCATTAGGGAACAAACTCACACATTGCAAAAGTGGTACTTCCCACATGTGATATAGATGGGCTGGACATATGAAAACTCCTACACTTTGCCAAGGATGTCCATGCCAAGTTTCACCCAAATTCAAAACATTTTTGAGGTCATCTTGGGTGTAGATAGGAAAGGGGCAGTTTGAAAACATATTCAAATTCAAACTGTTTTCACCCACTGAATTTAAAAGTGGAAGGCATATTCTTGCTCAGCACATTTTTGTGAGCTCACACACCAATTTTCACTCCATTTGGAGTTGATCTTGACATGAGCTAAGGGGGAGAAATTCAAACTTTATTTGAATTTCAAACTGCACTTGTGCTGAAATTCATTCAAACCAAACCTCATTTGAACTTTGATCAATTCAAATGGCTCTTGGGTGAATAATTTGAGTTGCCAAGGGTAGAATAGGGTTCACTGTTTACCACAGCTGTTAGGAATAAATTTCAGAGGTTAAAAGAGGAGTGGGACCCACATGTCAGCCTCAGCCTCAAAGCAAACCGACTGAACCACAGTTCAGTCGGTTCCCGGCTGTTGTGCGCGCGCGCCACCGAAGGGGCCGGCCGGCGCCAGCTCCTGCTGCGTGCCCCAAGCCGGAGGCCAGCCGGCCGAGCTATTTATTCCCTCCCCGGCGTGCCTCAGTCACCATTTCCCCGAGCTACCGACGTGCGCGACTGCTTTTCCCACTGCCATCGCCGCCGCTCGAGTTCCTGCTTGATCAAGCCGATCGCAGCTCCCTCTTTCCATTCCAAGGTCCCAGCAAGGTACTAGCAACCATCCTCCATCCTTCCCATTGATAGAAATCGATTGAAACCGAGTGATATCGGCTGTGCCGAAAGATCAAACTCGGAACTGGAAACCGCCGCACCTCGGGCTCTCGTGGACAGCCCAACCTGGGCGTTGTCACGCCCGAGCCAAGGCACCCTTGGACGCGCAAGTGATCGGTGCTGCTCATCCCCGAGCCACAGCTCGAGTGGTTGCTCACCGGCGGCGAATTTCCACTTTTCCCCTTTCTGTGTGCAGAACGACCCTCGGGTACGATTCTGTTTAATTCGTGCTCTAGAAAGGATTAGAGGGCCTCAGGCCACTCCCACACGAACTAGACACGGTGACGCACAAGTTGCCTTCACAACTCTGGGCCGGAGAACTTCTGTGCCCGGCGTAATTCAAGGTCTACTAATGGCGGAACGCACGGGGGGTATCGGGCGCACGGTGAGGACCTATTTCGGGCCTTCCCCGAGCTGCCCCGAGTTCATGTCGACCTTCTCTGAGGTCCACTGATGCTCCCCGACCGGTTTCCCAAGTAGCTGAGGCACTAGGAGCATCAGCCGACATGGCCGAAGTCGTTCCGATATGGCGGCTCGTCGCCGACCATGCTCCGGCCGTTGTCATGAGCAGCTGACCCTCGGATCATGTTCCCCAAGTAAAAGTAGGCAGGGGCGGCCAGAATCAAGAAGTTTGAAGCTGTACAGCAGCCGGCGGCGAGCTCTCCGGCGGGGTCCCTCGGCGGCGGAGCGCGGGTGTCGCGAGGTTGAAGAAGGGGGTGGACCCCAGCTGTCAGCGGCCGATATTTTGAATCGGGATCCGGCTGCGGCCGGGATCGGGTGTGCTGGCGCGCAAAAGCCTTGTGGGCCGCGGTGTGCTGTCGCTTCGGCGTGCGACGCGTGTCTCCTGGGCCCACGCGCGAGTTTAAACTTTTCCCCGATTTTCAGATTTCCTTCAAACTTCAAATCCTTATAACTTTGGCTAGAAAGCTCCAAATTGAGTGAACCAAATTTTTCTGGATTCAGCTCTTTGAGTACTTTCCAGAAAATCAAGTGTCACTTCATGAGATTCCTTAATTCTCCAGAATTAATTCCTTAAAGTTTAAACTGTTAGGAATTTTAACTGGAGAATCATTTTGAGGAAAATCCTGAAATTTTGCTGAGATGTTCACCAAAATATCCTTGAACTACCATAAAAATTTCAGATCCATTTGAGCTCATTTAGTCCACCTAATGGTGTGATTAGTAAAACTGTTCCAGAGAAAATAGAAAATGTTCAGAAACATTTTCAGAATTTTCTCTGAAATTGTTTAGCTCATATCTTTAGTTAGAGACTTCCAAATTAAGTGAGACCAATTCCATTAGAACCCTCTGAAAATCTAGTTTTCAGAAAGTCATAGTTTGTTTCATGAAAATACCTAGAACACCCTAAAAGCCTTTAATTAAGGTCAAGGACATAATTATTTGTGGAGGGCTCAAATGAGCTTTGCTGCAACTAAAACTTGACCAAGTCTCTGTTTAGGTTGTAACCAAGCCACAGTAAAAGTTTCACAGTCATTAGGTCTATCTAGTAAAGGTTATAGACTTCACAACTTCAAAGTTAATACAAAGGCATTTAATTAATACATACATTGTTCTTATCATGTAGTCGCTAAGGTCGAGGAGGAACCCGAAGTCCTAGACTTCGTTACTCCGGAGGAACAGCTAGCCTACGACCAAGAGCAGCAAGGCAAGCCCCGGTTTGCATTAACCATTTTATAAATTTTTATTGTTTTGAGCACATACTTGTTTTCTTTATGTTGTGCATCAGAGTCTTGTTTGGAAACCCCACTGCATAGCCAAGAAAACCATGGGTTGGGGTTTAGGATTGCAAACCCCGTTAGCCACTGCATTGCTAGGATAGAGTAGGATTCGGTACAAGTCGAGTAGTTGGAACTACTCGCGAGAATAGGCTAGAGGCACATTGCTCGGGTAGAGATAGCACATGATACACATGGCAAGAAAATGAGACCGAGCGGAGAGTAAGGGCAGCAGGACTTTGGGGCCTGTGTGCTGTAGCTCCGCTTGTGTCGATTGAGGACCGCGCCGTGTGCGGGCCTGTTGAACAAGCTAGAACAGTACCGAAGACCTACCGGCTATATGGGAACCGGGAAACTGATGTAACTCGGGTAGCTGGGTATTGAGGCATTGCCCGTCGTTCAGAGGGTAGGTTGAGAGCTCGAGGTGTAAATCAGCTGGCGGCACAGAGATGCGCGTGCAGGGACCTCTTGCTCGGGACGATGGGACCGGTTCAATATTTGGCTAACGGGTGAAAGGTAGTCGCGTACGGCGTCCGTGATGGTTGTTGTAGGCAACATCGAGTACGGGCGTACGTGACGGGTTGTTCGGGTAACCCTGCAGGTGTAAATCGATTATAATCGCCGTCCCTCGCGGTCAGTGAGTACCACTTGTTCACTGTACCGTGACGTAGAAAGAACAGGCTAGTTACATGTTAAAATGTTGCTGATTGAAAGTTGGATATTGATTGTTAATGATATGTTGTAGCTTAGTGCTAACTAAAGTTCTTTTCAACTTTGGGCAAAGTACATGAGAGAAATGCGTTTCTTGTTTGATTGCGGCTCTCTCATGTGCCTTAGCGTAAAGTTCTCCACAACCTGCTGCTAAAACTTGAAAGTAAGGTTCTACTAATTAGGCGAGTCCTTGCAAATGATTTTTACCTCATGCAACCCATCACCCTCATGTAGAAGTTTCATGTTTAGGTGAGACGGGTCAGACTTGCTGAGCCTTCGTGCTCACTGCTTGTGTTTGAAGCTTTTGCAGGGTTCTATGAGGAAGGGACTCCCGAAGAGGAGACGGAACCCCAGGAGGGGAACCCCGTCGAGTGGGAGTCGTGCACGCCGCAGAGTTAGTGTGCGAGGGTGCTAGCAAGGACACGTTCGAGGGCTGAACGTGCACTTGATGCTTAGTCTACGCCCGCGAGTGTGGACTAAACTTATTTTGATGTAAACATGTTAATAAACTTGTTTATGTAATAAAGCTTCCGCTTCCGCTTTGTACCTTTGACGTGTGTTATACGGTGTTGTGCAACGCAGCACCCCTCAGCGTGATCCTGGCTCGACAGGACCAGTGGGGTCGTGTCAGCGTGGTATCAGAGCTCGCTTGAGGTTTAACACAGTACAAAGGTCTTCTTTTTCAAAAATCCAGTGAGGAACGAGTTAGTAGCCCGTATAAGGATGTTATTAGTATATAGAAAGTGGCTTATTAACTTATTTGTTATGTCGGAAAATCGTGCATCTCGGGACGTTCATGTCTTGGGGGGTGCACGTAAGCGCTGTCCACCAGTGCGCACAAGCTGAAGGGTGGAGCCCCACGGGTGGCAGGTAACCCGACCCGCTTTGATATCCTCTACGACTCTTCATGTCGTTTGGGGTATTCGAGCAACGTCTGTCCCTGGCGTGCGTGGTGCAACATGGGAGACCCCGTCACGTGGTCTGAAACGTGAACACGTAACTCAAGGCGTGTTTGGCTTGAGAACATCCGGGCGAGTGATGACGGCCGGGTGTACAAACTGTATGGATTCCGGGCTCGGTGTGCAGCCGAGTCTGATGATTGTTTGAGTTTCTGCAGGTAGCCTTACCACGAAACGGTAGACGTGTAGCATCCGTGTGCGAGTGACGAGTAGTGCCACTGAACTAACGAAGCCGGCTAAATCCGGTATAGGTTTTTCCTTTGTGAGGACGTAGTACCGACATAATCTGGTGACGCCTCGACGTCACACCCAACTAAATGAACAACTTCATTTAAAAACTTGAAGGTTTTGATCCAAAGTAGTAAAACTTGATGTAACTCCTTCCCTTGAACAGGATATTCAAAGTTAATAAATTTTCAACTTATAGGATGTTAAGGACAGAGCACTCTGTTTTCAGCTAAATCAAGGCTGAAGTTAATCAGAGGTTAGAGGTTGAGTTCTTTCGAGGTTGGGGTCGTATGATACATTTCTGGAAAGCTTTGGAGGAGCTTTACAACTTTTCTGTTGAGTTCCAGAGGTGTTTCATCCCTTAACCACTCGAAAAATGCAGTAGAGTTGAAACTGTCCAGAAAACAGGACGGAGCAAAGACTCTCTGTAGACTCTCTGTAAATTAAGCATAACTTCCTGCATAAAAATCCAAAAATAGAAAATGAGGTGGTTCTGGGAAGCTTATGAGATGGGTTACAACTTTGTAACAGAAAGTTTTGTCAGATTAGGAACAGAATTAACTGGAATTCTTGGATCAAATCAGTACCTAAGGCAGGGAGGTGCTGTCCAATTGTTCCCAGAAATTCTGTTAACTTTGACATCTCATAACTTTTGAACCAGAGCAGATCTTAGGCCAACCAAATACTTTCTGGAAAGCTATTGAAGTTAACTTTAACTTTGATGTTGAGCTCCAGGACTGGTTTTGCTTTTAACCTGGCCTAAATCAGATTGATATGGAAACTGGTCAGGGCTGTCATGGGAACAGCAGATCAGCAGTCAAATTTGTTTAAAAATTTGAACTATGTTTCCAAGTGTTAAGGGTTCAATGACATATCTTATGTTATAACTCAATGGTTTACTGTTTAAATAAATATTTGACATTTCTCAAATATATTTTTACAGATGGCAGCAGATAAACGGTTGGAGAACGGGTGGGTAGTTTCCCACTGCTCTGACCGTAGCGGCTACCCGGGAGCATTGTGGCTAATGCTCCAATATTTCGGGTACAACCAGATGCCGCAATACTTCGCCAAGGAAGAAGGCGAAGAGGGGAACAAGACGTGGACGATCCATGTCGAGGTTCCTGCAGGGCCTACGCCACCCGGTTGGGTGCCATTCACCGTCACGGTGAGAGGAAGACAACCGGAAGGGATGTGGCAAGTGGCAGCCCGTGACACTATGTCACGTTTCTGCCAACTACACGTACAGGCTATGGAGGGAACTCCATACGCACTCGTTCCGGTGGAGGGACGAGCTCAGCATGTGTGGGAAGAGAGGTACCTAGAGGCAACAAACCCGAGTTGCCCAAGGTACAACCCCGCGGAGGCAAATCTCAGCCTCCAAATGAGGGCGGGAAACGCTGTGATGGACAGCCAAGCTGTTCATACGGAGCATCTCGCCACCAAGCTCAAGGAGAGCACAAGCCGTGGAGATCATTTTGAGAGTGCTCACAGTGCACTCCGCAATGTGCTCCTTCCGACGATCAAGCGACTGAATGAACAACACAATCAGTTGCGTCGTCTGAAGAAGGCAAAGAAGAAGAGCCGTGTTGACATTGCGGCGTTGCAAGAGCTGGTGCAGACCCTAACCCAGCAGAATGAGGACCTTGCTCAAGAGCGGGACGACGCTATTGAGGAAGGACAAGGCTGGGAAGAGGACTACAACCAGGCTATGGACGAGGTGCATGCATTGCAGGACCTCGTGCCCCCGGTATTGGGCGTACCGGTAGTCTTGGGTCTTCCAGCCATGGGAGAACCTGGAATGGGAGAAGAGGTGGTAGACCCCGAGCCACCAGCAGAGGTACCGGAGGAGGACGACCCACAGGAGGTCGAGTTCTACTCCGAGTAGGGGGTTACGGTTGCCAAGTAGGGCAGCTAGGGTAGCGTAACCCAACTTTTGTAATCGGTGACATGTCGTGTAGACAGTAGCGTATGTATAGGTAGTGACGACATGAGCACGACTTCTCGGAGATCCGAGAATAATGTATCTTGTATAAAGTTTATGCTTTATCAATATATGTGAATGTTGTGCAAGTTAATCATGCGTCGCTTCAATACTTACTCCTGTTTATGGAATTTTGAGTAAGACATGTGCTAATTGCTGCTGTGTTGAATTTCAGAATGACGCGTACTCGTGCCAACCCCGATGTTGGAGGTACTAGCCAAGGGGGAGAGACCTCCCAACCACCTCCCGAGGACTCCTCGGGACAGCAGCAGCAACAGCAACAGCAAACACCGCCACCGCCACTGCCAACGGTTACATTGGCCGACATTGTCGCGGCAATGGCGGGTTCACATCAGCAGCATACAGAGCTGCTGCAAACGTTAATTGCGAATACGTCTCGCCCAGAGAGACGTCAAGATCGTGAGGAGCGCCAACAGAGCTCCTACTCTGACTTCCTGGCGACTCATCCCCCTGTATTCTCAAGGGCGGATGAACCACTTGACGCGGACAACTGGCTCCGCGCCATAGAGATGAAGTTCGGGCTGCTCCAAATCAGCGAGCAGCGCAAGACTCAGTTCGCGGTCCAGCAGCTCCAAGGATCCGCGAGCGCGTGGTGGGCCAACTTTTGTGCTTCACAACCCACCGACCGAGTGATGACCTGGGCGGAGTTCCGGACGGCCTTCCGGGCCTATCATATACCGCCCGGTTTGATGAAGAGGAAGACGCAGGAATTCCTACACCTGCAACAAGGGAGCCGGAACGCGCTGGAGTACTCCAGAGCGTTCAACGATCTCGCACTCTACGCGTCGTATCACGCAGATACGGACGAGAAGCGGCGGGACCACTTTTACCAGGGGCTTAACCCGCTCCTGAAGGACAAGCTGGCGATGTTCAATCGCGGCAGCCTCAACGACATAATTGATGCTGCGATTGTTCAGGAAGACTCCGGCAAGGAGTTGGCGGCGGCAGAGCGAAAGCGAAGCGCGCCGCAGAGCAGCGGAGAAGGAGGCGGTCCTTCTCAGAAGTTTCGGATGGTGAATCGCCCACCATCAGGTCCGCGCTGGCAGCCACCACAGCGGTCGATGCCGTTCCGCGGTCGGCCGTATTCTTCACCGGCATTCCGGCCGGCACTGCCAGCACCACCGCAACAACAACAGCAGCAGCGGGCGATGCCGCGTGCGTTTGCACCTCCGCAACGCATGCCGGGCTTTCGTCCACCAAGTACTCCACCAGCAGCGGCCACATGTTACAAGTGTGGTCGTCCAGGACACTTCGCGAGCAGTTGCCCGGAGAGGCAAGGCGGCGGAGTGGTACCACAGTTTCCGGGGAGGAATCAACCCCGGAACCCTACTAATGCGCGGCGGGCAAACCCTAGGCCCGGTACTGTCCACCAGCTTGCCATTGAGGACGTGCCGGAGGGCGAGCCAATCCTTGCGGGTATGTTCCAACTCCACCAGCATCCCGCTATAGTACTATTTGATTCAGGCGCCACGCATAATTTTATTAGCCAAGCTTTCATTGCTAAACACAGCTTGCCAATACTACCCACCGATAGTCCATATTTAATTTGTTCACCGGGTGGGAAGATTTCAGCAAGCGTAATGGTCTCCAAAGCACCATTATGCTTAGCGGGTAGAGTGTACCCCACGTCTCTCATTATCTTAGAGGGACAGAAGGTCGATGTCATCCTAGGGATGTCGTGGTTAAACCGCCACGGCGCTGTTTTAGACACCGTCCTCCGAGTCGTGCACTTAAACTCAGGAGTGCACGGTTCTCACTCATTATTTCTGGACAGTCCAGAAATAAAACTTCCAAGTGTCTATCAAGCCACAACCATCAGATTGGAAGACATTCCAGTGGTCCGAGAATTCCCTGATGTATTCCCGGATGATTTGCCGGGGATGCCACCCGATAGAGAGGTGGAGTTCAAGATTGAACTTGCACCGGGAACCATGCCAATATCCCGAAGGCCGTACAAGATGGCGCCCAAGGAGTTGGCTGAACTGAAGACTCAGCTCACGGACCTTCTGGAGAAGGGTTTTATTAGGCCGAGCTCCTCGCCATGGGGCTGTTCGGCATTATTTGTCAAAAAGAAGGATGAAACGTTGCGGCTTTGCGTGGACTACCGTCCATTAAATGCCGTAACCATCAAGAACAAGTACCCGTTGCCACGGATCGACATGTTGTTTGATCAGTTGGTCGAAGCAAAGGTCTTTTCCAAGATGGATTTAAGATCCGGGTACCATCAGATTAAGATCAGGGCTGAGGACATTCCAAAGACAGCTTTTTCGACAAGGTACGGACTTTATGAGTACCTGGTCATGTCCTTTGGCCTCACCAATGCTCCAGCTCACTTCATGTACTTAATGAACTCGGTGTTCATGCCGGAGCTGGACAAGTTTGTCGTGGTCTTCATCGACGACATCCTGGTATATTCCAAGTCGGAGGAAGATCACAAGAAACATCTGCGTATAGTCTTGCAACGGCTGCGGGATCACAAGTTATACGCAAAGTTCAGCAAATGCGAGTTTTGGATATCGCAAGTGCCTTTCCTCGGGCATATCATCTCAGCGGAGGGTATCGCTGTGGACCCGAGCAAAATCACGCAAGTGCTGAATTGGAAATCCCCGAGAACTGTTCATGAGGTACGGAGTTTCCTCGGACTCGCGGGATATTATCGGAGGTTCATTCCGAACTTCTCGAAGATTGCCAAGCCAATGACAGAGCTGCTGAAGAAGGCTACCAAATATGTTTGGAGTCCAGCATGTGAAGCAGCATTCAAGGCTTTAGTCAAGCACCTGACATCAGCACCGGTTTTGGCGCAGCCAGACACAACAAAACCGTTCGATGTGTACTGCGATGCATCCGGCATTGGGCTCGGATGTGTGTTGATGCAAGACCGAAGGGTGGTCGCGTATGGGTCACGGCAGCTTAGGAATCATGAGCAAAATTATCCAACTCACGACTTGGAGCTCGCTGCCGTGGTACTTGCACTGAAAATGTGGAGGCACTACCTACTCGGTAACCTCGTACATTTATATACCGACCACAAAAGCCTCAAGTACATATTCACTCAGAAGGAGCTGAACATGAGGCAACGAAGATGGTTAGAACTGATAAAGGATTACGAGATAGAGATCCATTATCATCCGGGCAAGGCAAACGTTGTGGCAGACGCGCTAAGCCGCAAGTCACACGTCAATAATCTGACCATCACACCGTTGGAAGAGAGCGAACCACCACTACATGTGATTCCACATGGAGCTCTCTACAACCTAGCTTTGATCCCCACCATCCGTGAAGAGATAGCGGCAGCCCAGAAGAATGACAAGGGCATATCACATTTGCGGAGACGTGTAGACAGTGGGGAGTTGAAATGTTTCCGGAAGGACGGAGACGGCGTCCTATGGTTCAAGGACCGGATCGTCGTACCCCGAAACCCGGAGTTACGGAAGAAAATCTTTGATGAGGCTCACTTATCAAAGTTTTCTATTCACCCCGGCAGCAACAAGATGTATCAAGAACTCAGAAGCAAGTTTTGGTGGACACGGATGAAGCGAGAGACTGCAAAATACGTGTCCGAGTGTGATACATGTCGACGGGTGAAGGCAGACCACATGCGGAAACCGGGACTGCTGCAACCACTGGGCATTCCTGCCTGGAAGTGGGAGGACGTGAGCATGGATTTCGTCGTCGGTTTACCCACCACCTTACAGAAACATGATTCTGTGTGGGTGATCGTCGATCGGCTCACCAAAGTTGCCCATTTCATCCCGGTCAACACCAACTACAACGCCAAGAAGTACGCTGAACTGTACATCTCACGGATCCTATGCTTATACGGCGTACCCCGTACTATCGTATCGGACCGGGGCACTTTATTTGTGTCCCGTTTTTGGGAGCAGCTCCACGCTGCCTTGGGGACGAAGCTGATCCGTAGTTCAGCCTACCACCCGCAGACGGATGGGCAAACGGAGCGGGTAAATCAAATCTTAGAAGACATGCTACGAGCTTGCGCTATCGACCACGGCAAGAACTGGGATGATCACTTGCCGTTAGCCGAGTTCTCGTACAACAATGGGTACCAAGCCAGCATCAAGATGGCGCCCTACGAGGCGCTATACGGGAGAAAATGCCGCACACCATTGAATTGGTGTGAGTCTGGCGAGAGGGTTACCTTCGGGATTGATCTTGTCAACAACGCGGAAGAAAAGGTTCGATTAATTCAAGCGAACCTAAAAGCCGCTCAATCCCGACAGAAACAGTATGCGGACCGGAGGAGGCGCCCATTACAATTCGAAGTTGGAGATCACGTATACCTACGAGTGTCTCCAATGAAGGGCGTAAACAGATTTGGGGTGAGAGGAAAGTTAGCACCCCGATTCATCGGTCCATTCCAGATTACCGAAAGATGTGGATCGGTGGCATACCGGCTAAGATTACCAGAAGCACTTTCCGGTGTGCACGACGTCTTTCACATTTCCCAGCTGAGGAAGTGTCTCAAGCTATCAACTACCGTTCAGCTGGAAGACATTGAAGAACTGCAACCGGATCTCACCTATCGGGAGGAACCGGTGCAGATTATTGATGAAAAGGCCCGAACCACACGCAACCGTACGTTGTGGTTCTACAAGGTTCTATGGAGTAATCACTCCATGGACGAAGCGACATGGGAGAGCGAAGAATTCCTTCGCACTAACTACCCCGACTTTTTCACGTCGCATATTCGGTAATTTTCCACCGTCCTCTCTCTCATTTCACCTTATAATCTCGGGACGAGATTCTTTTAAGGGGGGAGGAATGTAAGGGCCTCAGTTTTTGACACTCATTTGCAGTGTTCATCACCACACCACACACCTCATTTGAGGAAAAATGATGAACACAAATAAAGAGCAAGTAACAATTATCAACATGCTCATTAGGGAACAAACTCACACATTGCAAAAGTGGTACTTCCCACATGTGATATAGATGGGCTGGACATATGAAAACTCCTACACTTTGCCAAGGATGTCCATGCCAAGTTTCACCCAAATTCAAAACATTTTTGAGGTCATCTTGGGTGTAGATAGGAAAGGGGCAGTTTGAAAACATATTCAAATTCAAACTGTTTTCACCCACTGAATTTAAAAGTGGAAGGCATATTCTTGCTCAGCACATTTTTGTGAGCTCACACACCAATTTTCACTCCATTTGGAGTTGATCTTGACATGAGCTAAGGGGGAGAAATTCAAACTTTATTTGAATTTCAAACTGCACTTGTGCTGAAATTCATTCAAACCAAACCTCATTTGAACTTTGATCAATTCAAATGGCTCTTGGGTGAATAATTTGAGTTGCCAAGGGTAGAATAGGGTTCACTGTTTACCACAGCTGTTAGGAATAAATTTCAGAGGTTAAAAGAGGAGTGGGACCCACATGTCAGCCTCAGCCTCAAAGCAAACCGACTGAACCACAGTTCAGTCGGTTCCCGGCTGTTGTGCGCGCGCGCCACCGAAGGGGCCGGCCGGCGCCAGCTCCTGCTGCGTGCCCCAAGCCGGAGGCCAGCCGGCCGAGCTATTTATTCCCTCCCCGGCGTGCCTCAGTCACCATTTCCCCGAGCTACCGACGTGCGCGACTGCTTTTCCCACTGCCATCGCCGCCGCTCGAGTTCCTGCTTGATCAAGCCGATCGCAGCTCCCTCTTTCCATTCCAAGGTCCCAGCAAGGTACTAGCAACCATCCTCCATCCTTCCCATTGATAGAAATCGATTGAAACCGAGTGATATCGGCTGTGCCGAAAGATCAAACTCGGAACTGGAAACCGCCGCACCTCGGGCTCTCGTGGACAGCCCAACCTGGGCGTTGTCACGCCCGAGCCAAGGCACCCTTGGACGCGCAAGTGATCGGTGCTGCTCATCCCCGAGCCACAGCTCGAGTGGTTGCTCACCGGCGGCGAATTTCCACTTTTCCCCTTTCTGTGTGCAGAACGACCCTCGGGTACGATTCTGTTTAATTCGTGCTCTAGAAAGGATTAGAGGGCCTCAGGCCACTCCCACACGAACTAGACACGGTGACGCACAAGTTGCCTTCACAACTCTGGGCCGGAGAACTTCTGTGCCCGGCGTAATTCAAGGTCTACTAATGGCGGAACGCACGGGGGGTATCGGGCGCACGGTGAGGACCTATTTCGGGCCTTCCCCGAGCTGCCCCGAGTTCATGTCGACCTTCTCTGAGGTCCACTGATGCTCCCCGACCGGTTTCCCAAGTAGCTGAGGCACTAGGAGCATCAGCCGACATGGCCGAAGTCGTTCCGATATGGCGGCTCGTCGCCGACCATGCTCCGGCCGTTGTCATGAGCAGCTGACCCTCGGATCATGTTCCCCAAGTAAAAGTAGGCAGGGGCGGCCAGAATCAAGAAGTTTGAAGCTGTACAGCAGCCGGCGGCGAGCTCTCCGGCGGGGTCCCTCGGCGGCGGAGCGCGGGTGTCGCGAGGTTGAAGAAGGGGGTGGACCCCAGCTGTCAGCGGCCGATATTTTGAATCGGGATCCGGCTGCGGCCGGGATCGGGTGTGCTGGCGCGCAAAAGCCTTGTGGGCCGCGGTGTGCTGTCGCTTCGGCGTGCGACGCGTGTCTCCTGGGCCCACGCGCGAGTTTAAACTTTTCCCCGATTTTCAGATTTCCTTCAAACTTCAAATCCTTATAACTTTGGCTAGAAAGCTCCAAATTGAGTGAACCAAATTTTGCTGGATTCAGCTCTTTGAGTACTTTCCAGAAAATCAAGTGTCACTTCATGAGATTCCTTAATTCTCCAGAATTAATTCCTTAAAGTTTAAACTGTTAGGAATTTTAACTGGAGAATCATTTGGAGGAAAATCCTGAAATTTTGCTGAGATGTTCACCAAAATATCCTTGAACTACCATAAAAATTTCAGATCCATTTGAGCTCATTTAGTCCACCTAATGGTGTGATTAGTAAAACTGTTCCAGAGAAAATAGAAAATGTTCAGAAACATTTTCAGAATTTTCTCTGAAATTGTTTAGCTCATATCTTTAGTTAGAGACTTCCAAATTAAGTGAGACCAATTCCATTAGAACCCTCTGAAAATCTAGTTTTCAGAAAGTCATAGTTTGTTTCATGAAAATACCTAGAACACCCTAAAAGCCTTTAATTAAGGTCAAGGACATAATTATTTGTGGAGGGCTCAAATGAGCTTTGCTGCAACTAAAACTTGACCAAGTCTCTGTTTAGGTTGTAACCAAGCCACAGTAAAAGTTTCACAGTCATTAGGTCTATCTAGTAAAGGTTATAGACTTCACAACTTCAAAGTTAATACAAAGGCATTTAATTAATACATACATTGTTCTTATCATGTAGTCGCTAAGGTCGAGGAGGAACCCGAAGTCCTAGACTTCGTTACTCCGGAGGAACAGCTAGCCTACGACCAAGAGCAGCAAGGCAAGCCCCGGTTTGCATTAACCATTTTATAAATTTTTATTGTTTTGAGCACATACTTGTTTTCTTTATGTTGTGCATCAGAGTCTTGTTTGGAAACCCCACTGCATAGCCAAGAAAACCATGGGTTGGGGTTTAGGATTGCAAACCCCGTTAGCCACTGCATTGCTAGGATAGAGTAGGATTCGGTACAAGTCGAGTAGTTGGAACTACTCGCGAGAATAGGCTAGAGGCACATTGCTCGGGTAGAGATAGCACATGATACACATGGCAAGAAAATGAGACCGAGCGGAGAGTAAGGGCAGCAGGACTTTGGGGCCTGTGTGCTGTAGCTCCGCTTGTGTCGATTGAGGACCGAGCCGTGTGCGGGCCTGTTGAACAAGCTAGAACAGTACCGAAGACCTACCGGCTATATGGGAACCGGGAAACTGATGTAACTCGGGTATCTGGGTATTGAGGCATTGCCCGTCGTTCAGAGGGTAGGTTGAGAGCTCGAGGTGTAAATCAGCTGGCGGCACAGAGATGCGCGTGCAGGGACCTCTTGCTCGGGACGATGGGACCGGTTCAATATTTGGCTAACGGGTGAAAGGTAGTCGCGTACGGCGTCCGTGATGGTTGTTGTAGGCAACATCGAGTACGGGCGTACGTGACGGGTTGTTCGGGTAACCCTGCAGGTGTAAATCGATTATAATCGCCGTCCCTCGCGGTCAGTGAGTACCACTTGTTCACTGTACCGTGACGTAGAAAGAACAGGCTAGTTACATGTTAAAATGTTGCTGATTGAAAGTTGGATATTGATTGTTAATGATATGTTGTAGCTTAGTGCTAACTAAAGTTCTTTTCAACTTTGGGCAAAGTACATGAGAGAAATGCGTTTCTTGTTTGATTGCGGCTCTCTCATGTGCCTTAGCGTAAAGTTCTCCACAACCTGCTGCTAAAACTTGAAAGTAAGGTTCTACTAATTAGGCGAGTCCTTGCAAATGATTTTTACCTCATGCAACCCATCACCCTCATGTAGAAGTTTCATGTTTAGGTGAGACGGGTCAGACTTGCTGAGCCTTCGTGCTCACTGCTTGTGTTTGAAGCTTTTGCAGGGTTCTATGAGGAAGGGACTCCCGAAGAGGAGACGGAACCCCAGGAGGGGAACCCCGTCGAGTGGGAGTCGTGCACGCCGCAGAGTTAGTGTGCGAGGGTGCTAGCAAGGACACGTTCGAGGGCTGAACGTGCACTTGATGCTTAGTCTACGCCCGCGAGTGTGGACTAAACTTATTTTGATGTAAACATGTTAATAAACTTGTTTATGTAATAAAGCTTCCGCTTCCGCTTTGTACCTTTGACGTGTGTTATACGGTGTTGTGCAACGCAGCACCCCTCAGCGTGATCCTGGCTCGACAGGACCAGTGGGGTCGTGTCAGTCTTCAACCTCCCGCCGGCGCCCGAGCGCGCGATGAACATAGACCGCGGCGTGGTACGTTCTCCAGCTACGGTGGACCATTTCCGGTGATCTTTTGTGCTACATGCCCCTCATACCAAGCCCTAGCGGCCGGACAAGGTGGTGCAGCATGCCATCGACGGAAAACTGGTCGGCATCGACGGCGGTGACCGGTGGTGCTCTAGCTCGACCAGTTTCAGGGATGATCAACCATGCGAACGGAATTTTAAGATCTTGTGGAGAAACCTATAATTCCGGCTAGCCGGCGCTAAGAGGGAGCTTGGGAGTTCGGGGAAAGCTACTAGACCTCGATGCTAATCTCAGAGAGCAGTTGGCTGTGCCGGAGAAGCTTGGAGCTTCCTGGGCAACGGTGTCAAGTCGGAGGTGCTTTTGGGTGAACAGGGCAGTGGAAAATTGGCTCGGGAAAGCTTGAGGGGATCTTCTCACGAGCAGCTGAGGGCTGGAGCACGTCGAGTGAAGGTCGGCGGTGCCGTTTATGGCCTCAGCTCGAGGTGGAAGGGACGGGTTTGGCCGGTCGATGGCGAGGTGGTGTGTTCGGGTGTGCAGCTTCTCTCTTCGAGTTTTCAGCGCGAGGAGGTGTCGGGACAGTAGCAAAATTGCTTTGGGGCGCCCGGGACTCGAAGACAACACGCTGGAGACGTCGGCCCGCCGGTTACCGCACTGGAAGCAGCTGCTGGCGCGGCTGCATTGCCGTGGCACCCTCTGCAACGCGCGCAAGAACATGAGTGAGCAGAGGTGGAGTCGATTCACTTGGCTATCACACTGACAGTGGGTCCCACTTTTTCATTTTTGTCCCACAAAATTGAATTTCTCCACTGCTCAAAACAATAGGGACCCTAATACCGTTGGTCATTTGATCAATCACCCAAATTGGGATTTGGTTTGTAAAGTGATCAAATTGTGGAATTTGGTTTGATTGAATTTGCAGCACATGTGAACTGAAATTCAAATTTGATTTGAATTTAGCCAAATTATCTCATGTCAAGATCAACTCTAAATGGAGTGAAAATTGGTGTGTGATCTCACAAAAATGTGCTGAGTGTGAATATGAATCCACTTTTTAATTCATGGGATGAATGGAGTCGAATTTTAATTTAAGTTCAAACTAGCCTTCTTCTAGTTGTACCTAAAAATACATCACAAAGTTTTTCATATGCTCAGCCCCTATATGCTGCATGTGGGAAGTACCACTTTTGCATTTTGTGAGTTTATCGTCTAATGACTATGTTGATGGTGTTTACTTGCTCTTCAAAGATGTTCATAAAACTTCCTCAAATGAGGTGTGTGTGTGGGGTGATGAATGCTTTGAGTGTATGCAAAACTTGAGCCATTACATTCCTCCCCCCTTAAAAGAATCTCGTCCCGAGATTATAAGGTGAAAATGAGAGAGAAGACGGTGGAAAATTACCGTAGGTGCGACGTTAAAAAGTCAGGGTAGTTAGCGGGAAGAAAGCCTTCGCTCTACCATGTTGCTTCATCTACAGAGTGATTACTACATAGAACCTTGTAGAACCACAACGTACGGTTGCGTGTGGTTTGGGCCTTTTCATCAATAATCTGAACCGGCTCCTTTTGATAGGTGAGATCCGGTTTCAGTTCTTCAATATCTCCCAGCTGAACGGTGGTTGAAAGATTGAGGCACTTCCTCAGCTGAGAAATGTGAAAGACGTCGTGCACACTGGAGAGTTTCGCTGGTAATTCCATCCGGTATGCAACTGACCCACATCTTTCAACAATCCGGAATGGACCGATGAATCGGGGTGCCAACTTTCCTCTCACCCCTAATCTGTTCACGCCCTTCATTGTAGACACACATAAATACACGTGATCCCTGACTTCAAATTGTAACGGGCGGCTTCTCCGGTCGGCATACTGTTTTTTTCAGGACTGGGCGGCTTTTAAGTTTGCTTGAATCAGCCGAACCTTTTCTTCCACATTGTTGACAAGATCAACCCTGAAGGTGACCCTTTTGCCAGACTCACACCAATTCAGTGGTGTGTGGCATTTTCTCCCGTACAGCGCCTCGTAAGGCACCATATTGATGCTGGCATGGCACCCATTGTTGTACGAAAACTCGTCTAATTGTTAGTGATCATCCCAATTCTTAACGTGGTTGATAGCACAAGCTCGTAGCATATCTTCTAAAATCTGATTTACCCAGTGTCTGCGGGTGGTATGCTGAACTGCGGATCAGCTTCGTCCCCAAAGAAGCATGCAACTGCTCCCAAAAACGAGACACAAATAAAGTGCCCCGGTCCATTATTATGGTACGGGGTACGCCGTACAAGCACAAGATCCGTGAGATGTATAATTCAGCATACTTTTTGGCATTGTAGTTGTTATTGACCGGGATAAAATGAGCAACTTTGGTGAGCCGGTCGATGATCACCCACACTGAATCATGCTTCTGAAATGTGGTGGGTAAACCAACAATGAAGTCCATGCGCACATCCTCCCTCTTCCAGGCAGGAACACCAAGTGGTTGTAATAGTCCCGGTTTCTTCATATGTTCAGCCTTCACCCTTCGGCATGTATCACACTCTGACACGTATTTTGCAATCTCCCGCTTCATCCGTGTCCACCAAAAATCGCTTCTGAGTTCCTGATACATCTTGTTTCTGCCAGAGTGAATAGAAAACTTTGAAAAGTGAGCCTCATCAAATCTTTTCTACCGCAACTCCGGGTTATGGGGTACGTTGATCCTGTCCTTAAACCATAGGACGCCGTCTCCGTATTTCCGGAAACACTTTAGCTCCTAACTGTCTACACGTCTCCGCAAATGCGACATGCCCTTGTCATGTTTCTGAGCTGCCGCTATCTCTTAACGGATGATGGGTATAAGAGCTAGGTTGTAGAGAGCTCCACGTGGAATCACATGCAATGGTGTCTCGCTCTCTTACAACTGTGTGATGGTCAGATTTTTCACGTGTGACTTGCGACTCAGAGCATCCGCCACTACGTTTTCCTTGTCGGGGTGATAATGGATCTCTATTTCATAATCCTTTATCAACTCCAACCACCTTCGCTGCCTTGTGTTCAGCTCCTTCTGAGTGAATATGTACTTGAGGCTCTTGTGGTCGGTATATAAATGCACGATGTTACCGAGTAGGTAGTGCCTCCACATTTTTAATGGCAGAAAGCTCTAAGTCATGAGTTGGAAAATTTTGCTTATGGTTCCTGAGCTGCCGTGATCCATATGAGACCACCCTTCAGCCTTGCATCAGCACACATTCGAGCCCAATGCTGGATGCATCGCAGTACACATCGAACGGTTTTGTTGTGTCTAGCTGTGCCCAAACCGGTGCTGATTTTAGGTGCTTCACTAATGCCTTGAATGCTGCTTCACATGCTGGACTCCAAACATATTTGGTAGCCTTCTTCAGCAGCTCTTTCATAGGCTTGGCAATCTTCGAGAAGTTCGGAATGAACTTCCGATAATATCCCGCGAGTCTGAGGAAACTCCATACCTCGTGAACAGTTCTCAGGGACTTCCAATTCAGTACTTGTGTGATCTTAATCAGGTCTACAGAGATGCCCTCCGCTGAGATAATATGCTTGAGAAAAGGCACTTGCGATATCCAGAATTCGCACTTGCTGAATTTCGCGTATAGCTTGTGATCACGCAGCCTTTACAAGACTATACGCAGATGCTTCGCGTGTTCTTCCTCTGACTTGGAATATACCAATATATCATCGATGGAGACCATGAAAAACTTGTCCAGCTCCGGCATAAATACCGAGTTCATCAAGTACATGAAGTGAGCTGGAGCTTTGGTGACGCCGAACGACATGACCAGGTACTCATAAAGCCCGTACCTAGTCGAGAAAGCCGTCTTCAGTATATCCTCAGCCCGTATCTTAATCTGATGGTACCCGGATCTTAAGTCCATCTTGGAAAAGATTATTGCTTCGACCAACTGAACAAACAACATGTCAATCTGTGGCAACAGGTACTTGTTCTTGATAGTTACGGCATTTAGTCAACGATAGTCCATGAAAAGCCGTAACGCTTCATCCTTCTTCTTCACAAATAATGTCGAACAGCCCCATGGTGAGGAGCTCGGCCTAATAAAACCCTTCTCCAGCAGGTCCGTCAACTGCATTTTCAATTCTGCCAACTCCTTTGGCACCATCTTGTACGGCCTTCGGGATATTGGCAGAGTTCCCGGAGCAATTTCTATCTTGAACTCCACCTCTCGGCCGCGCGGCATCCCCGGTAAATCGTCCGGGAACACGTCTGGGAACTCACGGACTACTGGAATGTCTTCCAATCTGATGGTGGTGGATTGGTATACACTTGGAAGTTTTATTTCTGGACTGTCCAGAATTAATGAGTGAGACTCGTGCATTTCTGAGTGCAAATGCACAACTCGGAGGACGGTGTCTAAAACAGCGCCGTGGCGCAATAACCACGGCAGCCCTAGGATGACATTGACCTTTTGTACCTCCAAAGCTATGAGAGACGTAGGGTATACTCTATCCTCTAAGCATAATGGCGCTTTCGAAACCATCATGCATGCTGAAATTTTCCCACCCGGTGAACAAATAAAGTAAGGACTTTCGGTGGGTAGTATTTGCAAGCTGTGTTTAGCAATAAAAGCTTGGCTAATGAAATTATGCGTGGCACCTGAGTCAAATAAAACTATAGCGGGATGCTGGTGGAGTTGGAACATACCCACAAGGATTGGCTCCCCTCCGACACGTCCTCTATGGCGAGTTGGTGGAAAGTGCAGGGCTTAGGATTTGCCCGCCGTGCATTAATGGGGTTCTGGGGCTGATTCCTCCCTGGAAACCGTGGTGCCACTCCGCCGCCTTGCCTCTCAGGTCAGTTGTTTGCGGAGTGCCCTTGGCGACCGCATTTGTAGCATGCGGTTGACGGTTGGCCCGTGCTTGGGGGACGAAAGCCCGGCATACGCAGCGGAGGTTCAAACGCACGCGGCACCGCCCATTGCTGCTGTTGTTGCTCCGGTGGTGCTGGTAATGCCGGCCGGAACGCCGGTGGAGAATATGGCCGACTGCGGAATTGCATCAGCCGCTGTGGTGGCTGCCAGCGTTGACCTTGAGCGGTACACCATCCAGTATTTTTGAGGAGGACCACCTCCCTTTCCGCTGCTCTGCGGCGTGCTTCGCTTCTTCTCTGCCGCTGCTAACTCCTTGCTAGAGTCCTCTTGAACAATCGCAGCATCAATAATGTCATTGAGTCTGCCGCGACTGAACATCGCCAGCTTGTCCTTTAGGAGGGGATTAAGCCCCTGGTAAAAGTGAACCCGCCACTTCTCATCTGTATCAGCATGATAGGAGGCATAGAGCGCGAGGTCGTTGAACGCCCTGGAATATTCCAGCGTGTTCCTGCTGCCTCGCTGCAGGCAAAGGAACTGCTACGTCTGCCCTGAAGACCGTCCGGAACTCCACCCAGGTCAGCACTCGCTCAGTGGGTTGCGAGGCACAGAAGTTTGCCCACCAAGCCCTCGCGGACCCTTGAAGCTGCTGGGCCGCGAACTGAGTCTTGCGCTGCTCACTAACTTGGAGCAGCCCAAACTTCATTTCCATCGTGCGGAGCCAGTTGTCCGCATCGAGGGGTTCATCCGCCCTTGAGAATACCGGGGGATGAGTAGCCAAAAAGTTGGAGTAGGAGCTTTGTTGGTGCTCCTCTCGGTCTTGATGCCTCTCTGGTCAAGACGTATTTGCAATTAACGTTTGCAGCAACACCGTGTGCTGCTGATGTGAGCCTTCCATGGCCGCAACGATGTCGACCAATGTAACTGTTGGCGGTGGCGGTTGTTGCTGTTGCTGCTGTTGCTGTCCCGAGGAATCCTCGGGAGGCTGTTGGGACGCATCTCCCCCTGACTAGAACCCCCAACCTCCTGGTTGCCACGAGTGCGAGTCATTCTGAAATTTAAAACAGCAACGATCAGCACATGTCATTCTTAAAATTCCATAGAAACAGTAGGTATTGCAGTGACACGTGAATAAACTTGCACAACATTCACATATATTGATAAAGCATAAACTTTATACAAGATATATTATTCTCGGATCCCCAAGAAGTCGTGCTCATGTCGTCACTACCTATACACATTCTACTGTCTACACGACATGTCACCAATTACAAACGTTCTACACACCACCCTCGCTGCCCTACTTGGCAATGGTAACTCACTACTCAGAGTAGAACTCGGCCTCCTGCGGATCGTCCCCCTCCGCTACCTCTGCTGGTGGCTCCGGGTCCATGACCTCCTCTTCTGGTTCAGGTTCCCACATCGCTGGGATACACAAAACCACAGGTACGACACCTACCATCGGTAGGCCCATGACCGGAGGTACGAGGTCTTGCAACGCATGCACCTCATCCATTGCCTGGTTGTAGTCCTCTTCCCAGCCCTGCCCATCCTCAATAGCGTCATCACGCTCTTGAGTAAGGACCTTGTTCTGCTGGGTCAGGGCCTGCACTTGCTGCTGTAAAGCCATGATGTCGGCACGGCTTTTCTTCTTCGCCTTCTTCAGACGATGCAACTGATTGTGTTGTTCGCTCAGTCGCTTTATCGTCGGAAGGACCACATTACGGAGTGTGTTGTGAGCACTCTCAAAATGGTCTCAGCGGCTGGTGCTCTCCTTGAGCTTCATGGCAAGTCGATCCGTGTGTACAGATTGGCTGTTCATCACTGTCCTTCCTGCCATCAACTGGAGGCTGAGGTTTGCCTCCGCAGGGTTGTAGATTGGGCAACTCGAATCAGTTGCCGCAGCGTACCTCTCCCTCCACACGTGATTAGCTCGTCCCTCCACCGGAACGAGCACGTATGGAGTGCCCTCCATATCTCTCATGTGTAGTTGGCAGAAACACGACATGGTGTCGCGGGCTTCCACTTGCCACATCTCCTCCGGTTGTCTACCTCTCACCGTGACGGTGAACGGTGCCCAACTGGGTGGCGTAGGTCCTGCTGGAACATCAACATGGATGGTCCATGTCCTGTTCCCCTCCTCGCCTTCTTCCTTGGTGAGGTACTGTAGCATTTCCACGTACCCGAAATGTTGAACTTGGAAACACAATTCAAACTTAGAACAAATTTAATTACTGGTATGCTGCCCACATATCCTCAACCACATAAAGTGCCGAAAGATATGTACCAGTCAAAGAAATTGATTTCTGGTCTTGGTATGAAATATGAGAAGATTGATGTCTGCCCAGCCAACTGCATGCTTTTTTGGAAAGAGCACGCCAATGAGAAGAAGTGCTTACAATGTGCCAAATTGAGGTTTGTCAAGGTTGATAATGACGAAGGAGAGCGTGTACAGACTGAAGTCGCACATAAGCAACTTTGTTACTTTCCTGTCACACCTCAGTTGAAGCGCTTGTTTCTCTCAAAAAAAACTGCCAGACATATGAAATGACACAAAGATGGTGTACGTGAGAACCTCGGAGTCATGGTGCATCTGTCAGACGGTGAGGCATGGATGGTGTTGGACCGCTTTGATCCAGATTTTGCGAACGATGCAAGAAATATTTGCATCGGGTTAGCAACAGATGGCTTCTCACTGTTCAGTACAAACGCCACACCCTACTTATGTTGGCCCGTGTTCGCTATTCCATACAACTTACCACCATCTCTCTATATGAAGTATGAATTCATGTTCCTTTGCCTCATTGTTCCTGATCCAAATCACCATGGTTCACGACTTAACGTGATGTTGAAGCCGTTGATTGAAGAGTTGAAATTGTTATGGACAGGAATCGAAGCGAACGATTATTACAAAACAACATAAATTCATCCTTCGAGCTGCATACTTGTGCTTTGTTTATGATTTCCCAGCATACGACATGTTTTCTGGCTGGAGTACTCATGGTCATTTAACATGTCTGATATGTGCTGCGGATACGGAATGTTTTTGTCTTAGTCATGGTGGCAATATATGTTACTTCGATTGTCATCGACGTTGGCTACCTCCGAATCATGAGTTCAGACAATAGAGGAATGCCTTCAGAAAGAACACCGTTGCCACAAAAGGACCACCACAACATTTGACGGGTCAGAGATATGTGGCATGTTGTGAAGCCCTCAATTCGTTGGAAAACCACGGAACCGAGAACTGATGCATATGTGTGCCAAGGATATTCATCACACATATACATATGTTCCACAAACTGAATTCAGAATATGTATTACCATGAATAACAGGGTTTATTACAAAATCTCATGAGTCTTGGACTCATGCTAACATCTGAAATCTTATCTAAGCAGCGGAAGTCTGAATCTAAGAAGCGGAAGTCTTTATCTTAGTGCGGAAGCAATCTAAGCAGCAGCGGCTCCATCTCTACTCCATCCCCACAGGCAAGGTTGAGGACAGATTACACGCCTATTGCTCCACTTGGTCTTTATAGTAATCTTCTCCTGTTGCTGATGATGAAATAATAATGCAAGTTTGAATACAATGATATACTCAGCAAGTGCGGGAAAATATGATATGTAGCTCACAACAAGGTAGGTAGAAAAAGGCTCATTGCAGAAAGCAGAGTTATTTCTCAAACCACGATAAAAACAACAACTCAGCTTTAATTAAATGTAATCCCAAGTATTAAAATACCAACATACCTACATTATGTTTCATCACTTTCCATACATTAATCTTTCTCAACTTTGCTCACGAAAACCTTCTCGTATTCGCTACCATCTCATGAATACCATCTCGTATTCGCTACCATTTCATCTCATAAACAATTCCGTCACACACCGAGACCAATCTCGTTGCCATGACTCATCAGTCCCAAAAACCAAAACCATAACAAACCATAACCAAAACCATTCCAACTAATCATGTGGGTTGTCCAGGCGCTCGGGACTGTAAGCTCGGCTATCATAATAGTTTTAAGAACTCTGCAGAATTTGTACCACTTTACCCACAAGTTTGTGATTTCGTCACCCGTTGGCAACTGCAGAACCTCCATTATACCAGTACACAACCGTCGGTGTATGGTCAAGAGATTACAAAATAGCCTTTACAAAGGGGTTACTAGATGTATGGACTCACTAAGGTTTCACCGGCAGGCTAGAATGTCCAATTCTCCCACCCATGGGCCCCCTCTTGTGCCATGCAGTTACTAGGGCAGTCCTCACTCGACTCCCATTACCCGCACCTTCCATGGTCCATAACAATCTAGTAACTTACCTAATTTCTCAGCTAAGCTGCACCCATACTTGGCCTTGTGGTGGCACTGTTATCCTGGCATGGCTCGCATGAACCGGTCCTTAGATCTAAGGCAAGTAAAACCACCATCTCATTCTACCTCTTTCACAAACCCAGTCTTGCCTAGATCTCCCTCTGATCCATGTTTATGAACAACATCAGTTTCTCATTATCAGCACGAGTACAGTTAGCTAGACACATTTATCTCGCTTCCCATTATCCCATGGACTCAGAGAAGCAAAAAGTAAAAACCATCCCCGACTCATAAACTTCGCTGGTGACAAGGGTGGTTTGACAAAACTAGTAAACTCCTATAAAAGGGTTTCCCATCATGTTTGACTCAGCACAGACACCTTTTCGCAAACAAAACAGTTTTCCGAAACATAGGATCAATATGGTCAAGGGACACTTGCCTTGCTCTTGCGGTTCTCGTTGCTCTTGGATCTCGAAACCTTGTTGTTGCAGCTCATCGTAGACAGCTCCCTGAGCTTGTCCTTCTATACGCGATCACGCACATACAAGATTCATAACAATCAATACCATGCACAAATTCTAATCAAGATGCGATGATGCATATGCATGTTAATCCTATGATGTAGTTTTTATTAGATCTGTTCCCACATGTTCTTGCATGTTTGCATGGCTTTTATGATGAACAAAGGTGTTCGGATCAAATGTGTACGTGGTGATGATCTTGACTTTAGATCAAACTGATCAACACGTGATCTGTCCACGAAGAAGCTTCTGTTTGAAAGTATCGAAGAACAGAAGCAAAGAAAACGCGATGATGTCGTAAGGTTGTATTGAAGACCTACCTTACGTCCTTCTTGGTCTTGGGGTCCTTCTCTTAGCAAGACAAATCGTCGGGGCTCTCTTCCGGCAATCTTCGGTGATCTCTTGGCGATCGATCTTCGGCGAAGGGGTTTAGCTCGGTGAGTTTGGGGCTAGGGCTTCTAAGTTGTCAGCTTAGAGAAGATGTTACGATCAAGGGGTTTGTTTCAGGTTCTATTTATAAGAGGAAAACGGAGAGTCCTCCTCTGATCAGAATTCGAATAAGAGTCCCATTCGAACTGTTTTTGGAACTTAACAACTTATCTTTAGTTTGATTTGGTGCGGTAACATTGTGGAAATCATGTCAGTTTCCTCAGTACCGGGGATTCCTGCACGTACAGAAGAAGAACCACTTAAGAATCGCGTCCTTACGCAGTGATGAGCTCCGGAAGCTCCACATGTCCTGTGAGAACCTGGGCTCCCCTTTCCGCAGAGACAAGCTCCGGTTGTGCCGCGTGTCAGGCGGGCGAGACCTCCCTCTTCCTCAGAGGTGAGCTCCGCTTGCGCTACGTGTCCTGGCGGGCAGGAACTCCCTCTCTCCAGAGGCGAGCTCCGCGTGCGCCACGTGTCAGTTTCGGACCTCCCCTCTCTTCGAAGGTGGCTCCGGAGGTTCCATGTGTCAAGTAGCGCCGGACTTCCTTTCTCCTCAGAAACGAGCTCCGAGGTCAACACGTGTCCAACAGTGACGGACCTCTCGGAGATGATCTCCGGAGGTGACACGTGTCCGATAGTGTCGGACCTCCCGGAGGTGAGCTCGGGAGGTGACACGTGTCTAGAGGGGCCGGACCTCTCGGAGGTGAGCTCCGAGAGTGACACGTGTCCCGCGCGGCTGGTCCACTCTTTTCTGTGGTGACTAGCTCCGAAGACGACACGTGTCCTTCGGAACTGGCCTCGCTCCTCTGCGGAGGCTAGCTCCGGGGGCAACACGTGTCCCACGGGGTCGGACCTCTCCCCCTTTGCGGGGATGAGCCCCGAGCCTTCCACGTAGCCAGCTTAGCGGCGGACCTCTCCCCCTTTGCGGAGATGAGCTGCAAACACGCCATGTGGCCAGCAAGCCACGGGTATTGTCTTCGGCACTCTCTGTGAACTACAAGGTGAATCCTCGTGAGCAGTTGCATACACGAGATGATGCTGGGTAACGAGATAGTTTGTTGTCATTGGACGTGAGATTGATGCAGTTTACCAAGAATAAAAGTTGCCGGACTGTCGGTATCCGCGATATGGGGTACCCCCGCGCACAGGGGAAAATGCCTGAGGATCTCGCCCTTCTTCGCAGGGAGAGCTCCGAAGGCGCCACGTGTCCAGCGGGGCCAGACCACCCTCTCCTCACAGGGGAGCTCCGGACTCGCCACGTGGCCTGCAGAAGCCGGACCTCCCCCCTCCGCGGGGGAGAGGTCCGAAGGCGCCACGTGTCCAGCGGGGCCGGACCTCCCTCTCCTCAGAGGAGAGCTCCAGGCCCGCCACGTGGCCGACAGAAGCCGGACCTCCCCCTCTGCGGGGAGAGGTCCGAAGGCTCCACGTGTCCTACGGGGCCGGACCTCCCTCTCCTCTGAGGAGGGCTCTGGGCCCGCCACGTGTGCAGCAGGACAGCGCTGTCTGCCCCCGAGCGGTAGGCAGCGGGCGTAAAGGCGCCCCATACCTTGCCCGTACAGGGTATTCAAGACCCGCGCCTTCCCAAGACGCGGAGACGCAGAGCATGCCTCTGTCAGGTGCCGTTGCGCCCAGTCGCATCACAGACTAGCGCGAGGTGTCAGAACCTGCCAGCCAATAAACACAGCGACAAGACATCCCCTGCCGCTCCCGCCGTCATCAACCACTACGACTAGCATGCGGCATGGGCAGGGCGGCAAGACGAAGACTCAGAAGCCTTCGCCAGAGACAACTACTGACATAACTGCGGATACGATAGTTGGCAGGCAATCTCCCCGGGACCACCTGTCGGGTCCCGGGCCCCCCTTGTAAGCCACACGAGCCTTGGACTATAAAAGGCTCGGGTAGGCGACGTTAGCAGGGGTTCGCACTCCAGCAACTCATACCCTAGGCGTAACTCATCCTCAAGCTCAGGACTCCGGTTCTGAGCAACAAGCAATACAGCGAGCACCTCAGCTCACCATGGACGTAGGGTTTTATGCTCCGGCGGCCCGAACCACGTAAAACTCGCCGTGTCAAGCTCCTCCCTAACTCGTCCCTACGCTCAAGCTCTCCGCAAGTGTCTAGCCCCTCCGAAAAATAACCTCCGCGGGCTGCCCAGTGCAGATCCGGGGGAAGTGTCGACCACACACTTCGACATTTGGCGCGCCAGGAAGGGGGCTTTTCCCTTGCGCGACGAGCTTCTGCCGATGAAGATGACCAAGCTTCCTTCAGCGGCAAGCTCTCCTCCCCCGCGTTCATGGCGAACCGTGACCAGCGGGGAGTACGTGTCGACACACTCAGGACGGAGTGTGTCGGCGCAAGCTGGAAGCCAGCAGCCGACTCCGGTAACGCCGACTCCGGCAATGCAGGCTCCAACCAGCGTCAGATCTTCTGCAGAGCTGAGCGTTCTCCACGGGGATACGCTAGCTGCAGCAAGAGCGCTACTGCGCAATCCGCCTGCTGGGGACGCGCCTCAGGCAGCGACCCAGCAGTGGATTCGCGAGGTAGACCGTCTCGTCTTCGCCGCTGCAAACCCTCGACTTCGGCGGGGACGACGCTCCGGCCAACCGGCTGTGTCGCTGACGCGCACGCCAAGGGTTGACGGGCAGACGGCGGATTCCAGCTCCACCAGGCTCCAGTCGACGGATCTGAGGACAGAGCTGGAACGGTGCCACTTGGGCCAGGATGCCCGGTTGTACCTCGAGCGACGTCGGGAAAGGCGTCGCAACCAGGAGGCTGGCGACAGCATGACGTCGGCCTCGACCCAGCCTGAAGAGCAGACCTTCGCCACGCGATCTCTGCCCCAGGCATACGCCGCGCAGCATATGCCACAGCCATATGCACTGCAAACGGCGCCCCCGGTCTATGGCGCAGCCTTGCCCATACTGGGGTACACCGTGCCAGCGGTGAACCAAGCGTTCACGGCACCAACACCTGCAGCAACAGGGGCAGGATGTGCGGCCCTGGCACCCCACCTTCGCTTCGCGAGGTGGCCGCGCAAGTTTCGGCCGCACCTGCCCGAGAAGTATGAAGGCAGCGTCAACCCGGCGGAGTTCCTCCAGATTTACTCCACCGCCGTACTTGCCGCAGGAGGGGATGAGGCCGTCATGGCCAACTACTTCCCCGTCGCCTTGACCTGCCCAGCCCGTTCATGGCTCATGAACCTCCCCCAGGGTTCCATAACTTCCTGGGGAGAGCTCTGCCGGCAGTTCACCGCCAACTTCGGCAGTTCCTACACCCGGCCGGGCACGGAGCTCGACCTCCACGCCATCCAGCAACAACCTGGGGAGTCGCTGCGCTCCTTCATCCAGCTGTTCTCCCAGGTGCGGAACACCATCCCACACATCCAAAATGCTTCTGTGGTGGTGTCGTTCCGGCAGGGCGTTCGGGACAAGAAGATGCTCGAGAAACTCGCGACCAGAGAGGTCCGTGATGTCTCCGAGCTCCTCGGCCTGGCGGACAAGTGCGCCAGAGCAGCCGAAGGGCGGAACTGGCACTCACTACCTGCCTCTGAGTCAGGAGGACAGCCCGGATCTGGCGCTGCTTCCTATGGAGGCAGCAAGAAGGCCAAGAACCGGGGCAGTGGCAGGATGAAGTCACCGGCCGCGGTTCCCGTTGCCGCAGCAGCGGCACCCAGCGGAGCCCGGGGGCCGCGCCCCGACAAGAGGCAGCGGCAGTCACCAGCCCCAGAAGGTGACCAAGACAAGCTATGCCCCGTGCATGGCAGCTGTCACCATACTACTGCCGAGTGCCGGGAGATTCAGAAGCTTGCGGAGCGCTTCCGCAAAGGGAAGCAGCAGCGGACTGATGTTCCACCCTTCCGCCAAAGGGAGGGCAAGCAGAAGGTCGACGCCCCAGACAGCGTCGACCACCAAGTGGGGTTCCAGGAGCCTCAGCGCGCCGTGAAGGCGGTGCGCAACCATGAGGACTCCAGCTCCAGTGATGATGAGCGTCAAAAGAAGCTCTACGTCATATACTGTGGGTCCGCCGACCCCTCGTCCCGAAGCGCAGTTAAGACTCTGCGCCGAGCGGTAGCGTCGGTGGCTCCACTCCCAAGTGCCGCAACGCACCTCAAGTGGATGGGAACCCCCATCAGCTTTGACGCCACCGACTGCCCCAGGAACATGGCTGGGGCCGGCCAACTACCGCTCTTGGTAGCACCCACCATCGCCAAGGTGAGGATGTATCACTTTTTGGTAGATGGCGGAGCTGGGCTGAACCTCATCAGCCGTGCAGCTTTCCAGAAGCTGCAGATCCCGATGGCCAAACTCACCCCGTCGAGCCCGTTCTCAGAGGTAGGGCCGGGACAGGTCGTTCCCTACGGCAACATCAGCCTCCCGGTGACCTTTGGAGGTCTGGACAGCTATCGGACAGAATACATTCTGTTCGACGTAGCGGAGATCGACCTCCCCTTCAATGCCATAATTGGCAGGCCAGCCCTGTACCGATTAATGGCAGTAGCCCACTACGGCTACCTCGTCTTGATGATGCCTACACCAACAGGCGTCCTCAGGATTCGTGGAGACCGCACTGCTGCAGTGTCGGCCTTGGAAAAGCTCCAAGCGCTTGCAACATCTAGAGCACCAGCCCCTGGCAGTGCAGAACCAGACCAGCTCCACCCGAGTGCACGCCACCATGCCTCCACCACAGCACCCCGAGTGCAACCCCTCGACGAGGGCGACGTCCCCTTAAATATCGTCCAAGTCAGCGCCGATGCCACCCAGACCACTCGGGTAGCCGGGGGCCTGGATAGCAAATAGGAAGGCGCGCTCGTCACCTTCCTCCGGCACAACGTCGACGTGTTTGCATGGCAGCCGTCACAGATGCCGGGGATCCCTGGGGAGGTGACGAGCACCACTTAAAGGTCTTCCCCGACGCCCGGCCAGTTTAATAGAAGCCCCGCAAGCAGTCCATCGAGTGGCAAAACTTCATCCGTGAAGAAATCAAGAAGCTGCTGGACGCTGGCTTCATACGGGAAGTCCACCACCCCCGGTGGTTGGCGAACCCCGTCATTGTCCCGAAGGCCGGTGGGAAGCTCCGGATGTGCATCGACTACACCAGTCTTAATAAGGCATGTCCTAAAGATCCATTCCCTCTCCCTAGAATAGATCAAATAGTAGACTCGACATTAGGCTGTGATATGCTATGCTTCCTAGACGCCTACTCGGGTTTCCATCAGATCCCCATGTCTAGAGAAGATGAAGAGCACACCTCCTTTATCACAGTAGATGGCCTGTATTGTTATGTCTCTATGCCTTATGGCCTAAAGAATGCTCTCCCCACCTTTGTACGTGCGATGTACAAAACCTTTGGAGAGTTAATAAGAGACTTAGTTGAGGTGTACGTTGATGACATCGTTGTCAAAGTCAGGCAGAGTTCATCTTTGTTAGATAACCTAGCCTTAGTTTTTGACAAATTGCGCTCCACGCGCACCAAGCTGAACCCCAACAAATGTGTGTTCGGTGTATCCTCTGGGAAACTCTTAGGATTCCTGGTCTCGCACCGGGGAATTGAGGCCAACCCAGAGAAGATCAAGGCCATCGACTTGATGCGGCCTCCTGCCCGCATCAAAGAAGTCCAGAAGCTCACGGGATGCCTAGCCGCGCTGAGTCGGTTTATACCGAAACTAGCAGAGCGGGCGCTCCCCTTCTTTAAGCTCCTGCGCAGATCCGGTCCATTTGCCTGGACTGACGAAGCAGAGGAAGCTTTCCAGGAGTTGAAACGACTCCTGATGACACTACCAATCATGGTAGCCCCCAAGCCCGAAGAGCACCTGTTGCTCTACATCGCGGCGACAACTGAAGTGGTGAGTATGGTCCTCGTCGCAGAGCGGCCGGACCTCTCATCTTCACAGCCTGCTCCGGCGGCAGAAGACAGACGCCAGCAAACCCCGCAGGTCCAAGACGGCCTCCCGGACCTCCAAGGCGACCTCCCGGAGGTCCAGGGCGGCCTCCCGGACCTCCAAGACAACCTCCCGGGGGTCCAGTGGGGCCCCCCGGGGGCCCGACGGGACCTCCCGGAGCTCCCGGAGAACCAGCGAGGCCCCCCGGAGGGCCAAGATGGCTTAAGAGCCTTCGAGTCCCAACTCCCAGAAGCCCTCCTGGACCCACTCACCTCCAGCGGGATAGGGCCAATGGATGAAGACCTCTCAGACCTAAGAGAGAGGGTTCGAACCATCCAGAGGCCTGTCTACTACATCAGCGAAGTCCTTCACGATGCCAAGACAAGGTACCTAGAAGTCCACAAGCTGCTGTATGCAGTGCTCGTGGCGTCCAGGAAGCTCCGCCACTACTTTCAGGCCCACCGGGTCTCAGTAGTCACCTCCTATCCGCTGAAGATGATCCTCCACAGCCCCCATGCGACTGACAACGTTGCTAAATGGGCAGCGGAGCTGGCGGAGTTCGAGCTGGACTTCCTCCCTTGCCATGCAGTCAAAAGCCAAGCGCTGGCTGACTTCATGGCAGAGTGGACACCAACGAAGGCTGACCCAGGGGGCCACGAAGACGGTGAACCAGAGCACCGAGCTCCGGTCCTCACCGAGCCCCACTGGACGCTCTTCTTCGACGGCTCCTCCCGAAAGCAGGGGGCCGGTGCCGGCGTACTGCTTCTCATGCCATCGGGGGAGCAGTTTGGGTACATGGTGAGTCTCAATTTCAAGGCAACCAACAACATGGCAGAGTATGAAGCACTCATCTTTGGCCTACAGACAGCCCTGTCTCTGGGCGCTCGCCAGTTGTTGGCACAGGGCGACTCCCAGCTGGTTATCAAGCAAGTTAAGGGCGAATGCTCCTGCAATGACCCACAGCTAGCTGCTTATCTGCTTCACGTGCAGATGTTGGAGAATGACTTCCTCGCCTTGGACCTGCGCCACATACCGCGTGCTAGCAATGACGCAGCTGATGACCTTTCAACTAAGGCTTCCACCGGAGCTCCTGTGCCCGAAGGAGTCTTCGAGAGGACGTTGCTGCGGCCCACAGCCCGGCCCACCGAGCCGGGCGAAGGGGGCTGGACCAGCACCTCGAAGCTGGCGGTCCCGGCGGCCCTGCAGCCATGGATGCCGCCAAGGATCGTAAGCGTCACTGGGGACTCCGTGCAACCCAGCGCTCAAGATCCAGAAGCTCAAGTCAGACCCGATGCCTGGATCACGGAGATCCGGGACTACTTGAAAGACAATATCCTCCCTGATGAACATGCAACCGCTGAACGGATCGTGCGTATGGCTAAGAGATACACGCTGGTAGAAGGGGATCTCTACCGGCGTGGCGCCAACCACGTCCTATTGCAGTGCATAACCCAGGGGGAAGGCTGCGACTTGCTCGCTGAGATCCATGGAGGCGAATGTGGGTGTCACTCTTCCTCACGCACGCTTGTCGGTAAAGCCTTCCGGCATGGCTGCTACTGGACGACAGCACTCCAGGATGCCGTCAAGCTGGTCGAGAGCTGCAAGGCATGCCAGTTCCATGCCAAGCAGATCCATACACCGGCTTAGGCGGTACAGATGATCCCACCCTCATGGCCGTTTGCCGTATGGGGGCTAGACATCCTAGGACCATTCCCCAGAGCCGTCGGGGGATTCCGGTACTTCTATGTCGCCATCGACAAGTTCACCAAGTGGCCGGAAGCCACACCAGTTGTCACCATCAACAAGCAATCCGCAGTAAAGTTCATCAAGTCGATTGTCTGCAGGTTCGGGGTCCCGAACAGAATCATCACCGACAACGGGACCCAGTTCACCAGCGCAGCCTTCCAAGACTACTGCGAAGACCTCGGCATTTAGGTGTCCTATGCCTCTGTTGGTCACCCAAAGAGCAATGGGCAAGTCGAGAGGGTCAACACCGAGATTCTCCTGGGCCTTAAGACCCGCACCTATGCCAGCCTGAAGAAACATGGTGCCAATTGGGTGGATGAGCTTCCGAGCACACTATGGGCTAACCGGACATCCCAGAGCCGGGCCACCGGAGAGACACCCTTCTTCATGGTGTATGGGGCCGAAGCTGTACTTCCCCCAGAGATCACCATGAAGTCTCACTGCATCCGGGCTTATGACGAAGCCGCGCAGGACAACCTCTGGCGCGTAGACATCGACCTCGTCGACGAGGTCTGATTGCATGCAGCACTCCGTAACACACGGTACAGACAAGCGCTCCGCCGCTACCACCAGAGGTCTGTGTGTGCCCGGGAGCTGCAGGAAGGCGACCTGGTGCTGCGGCGCATACTTTCTCGCGAAGGCACCTACAAACTCTCCCCTAGTTGGGAAGGTCCCTTCCGAGTCACAAAAGTATGCCGCCCCGGGTGCGTACGCCTTTCCACCGAGGATGGGGATCCGCTCCCGAACCCCTGGAACATCGAACACCTCCGTAAGTTCTACCCCTAGAACAGTAGCAGGACACTTTCTTCTATCTGATAGATTTCATAGAGTCCCGGAACAGCGCTCGGAGCAGCTAAGTCTCAGGGGACGGTACAGGACTACGTTCAGCTTTGCCTGGTTCCGACTCCAAGCGCGTAGAGTCTTGCTTCCCTTTTTAATGGGACGGGTCGTGGCCTCCATGTTTAGCCTGTTTTCCGCTTATGGAAATTTATAGGAAAAGAACTTGTCCTGCTTTGCTCTTCCTTTATGCTCATTCAAATTATGTATTAATTTTTATGACCGCACTTCCTGGGTATGTTCACCATACACCCAGTCCCCTTTTTCCCATTCTCAACTCTAGTCGGCATTTGCTATCCTGCCTGGGGCGGTCGCGCTTGGGAGACCTGCAGATGGCCAGCGGGCCCCGAGCCCCCGGCACGTCGTGCACCGAAATTCCCAAGCACCATGCACCGAATCGGGATTGTAAGCCAAATAATACTATGAGATCGGAAAGGGGGGAGCCCCAAGGAGAATTACGTTTCCCTTGTTTGTGTGCAGGACCCTCCGGCCTTGGCTTCCGGCAGGAGTATGGTAGGAGTACCCAGACAGTTGGCCACGCCTACCAGGGGGCCGCTACGGATTGCGCAAAACCGGGAGATCCGGTGTGGCGGACCGGAATATGCCCATCCAGGATCGCAGAGGGTGGTGCCGCACGATGCGACACCTGACTGCACACGTCATAAGAACATAATATATTACATGGGAAAAACAACTGAACTGTACATAGTAGTACAAACTCCAGTTACAAAATATTATTTATCTTACACAGCGGAAGTCTACACTATACAACTCACTCCTGCCTATCTAGCAAAAGTCGGCTGCCCAGCCCTAGGGCAACCCACACTAGCTGCACTCTTCAGCTCAGCACGGCGTGTACGGCTCCCACTCAGCCGTGGTCCCCGACGGAGTCTAACCCTCGCCGGTGGACTCGTACTCTGAGTCCGTGGGTGGCTCCTCACCTGAAAAACACTTAAGCAGCAACCGTGAGCACGATGGCTCAACAAGGCTTAACCGACGCGCCTAAGCATGAAACTCTACATGAGGGGTACAATGGACATAGGATAGTAACATTGCAGCAAAAGGAAACGCCTACAAGTTCATCCTTAGTTCATCTTTTAGCAACAAGTTAACAGTTCATGAATCTGAAATTTAGTAAGCAATATTTGGTGGCACACATGTAGCAATGCAATTATATCAATCAGCAATATTGAATCATCATATTTCATACATTAGCCTACATCACGACTCAGTGACCAAGTGGTACTCTTCACCGCGAGGGACGGTGAATCGACTCGATATACACCTGCAGGGAAACCCAAAGAGCACGTCACGTACGCCCACCCGTGGAGCTGCACAGCATGCTCACTCGATGTCGTACAGGACAACCTTTCACCCAACAGCCCAAACGTCGAACCGGTCGCACCGAAACGAGCAGGAGGTTCCCCACACGGAGCATCTCTCTATTCCCGTTGGCGGATTTACACCTTGCTGCCCTCAGCCTACACCTATAAATCGGTGCGTTATGCCTCGACGCCCGGAGGTTTAGGCTACATCGGTTTATCGGGGCCCATATATCCGATATGCCTTCGGTACGTTCAAACTTGATCAGCATGGGCCGCACACGGATCGGTCCTCAATAGACACGGACAGGGCTGCACACACAAGACTCCCTCTTGCTGCGCCCTAGCCCATGTCTAGTCTCATTTTCATTACTAAAGTGATCTCACATCACTCCACCGAACCCGTGTGTCCCAAGCCTATCTCGCGAGTAGATTCCAACTACTCGACTTGTACCGAAGTTCTATGACTCATTAAGCATAGCCTGTCTACTCGAGGTCCTAGACACTACCTTCACTCTTTTAGGAACCTTTGGTTATGAAAGTGGGGTTCCATTCATCCTATACCTAATGCACTGTCATACATCACCCTACGTATGTAAAAAAAGTAAAAACTTTATAAAATAGTTAATGCAAACCGGGGCTTGCCTTGTTGCTGCTGGTCAGTAGTTAGCTCTTCTTCCGGAAGGAGGAAGTCCAGCACTTCCAGGGTCTCTTCTTCAGTGACTACACGTTTAATGAAATACGACATGTAAATTTAAATACAACGTGTAAACTTGAATACTTAACTATCAATAACTCTAGCTAGCCCTCCCCTTTGCTTCTGAAATTTTTATTGTGGCTTGGTAGGGTCCTAACCAGAATCTTGACCACGTTTCATTTGAAACAAAGTTCATCTGAACCTTGTACAAATAAAAGCCCATTTGGTCAATATTTGAGCCTCTGAATAATTCCAGGGGTTTTCATGGCTTCAACCATTACTTTCTGGAAACTATACTTTAAGATGGTTCTAATGGAATTGGTTTCATGTCATTTGAAGAATTCTACTGAAAGTTATGCCCTAATTAAGATTGGAGAAAATCTGAAAAATGTTTCTGTACATTTTCTATTTTCTCAGGGCAGTTCTCTTAATCACCCTATTAGGATAACTAAATGAACTTGGATGAGTCTGAAAATTTTACTGGGATTCAGGGATTGTCTAATGAATCTCTCAGCCAAATTTCAGAGTTTTTCATAAATTAGTTCTCCAGATAAAATTCCCAACATTTTGAATTTTAGGGATTTAATTCTGGAAAACTCTTCACTTTCCTGAGATGAATTTGGTATTGCTGGAAAGTACTCAGAATTCTGAGTTCAGCAAAATTTGGTTCATCGAATTTGGAGTTTCCTAGCCAAAGTTCTATTCATTTAAAGTTTGAACTAAAACTGGAAATTCGAATAAAGTTTAAACTCTGCGGGTGGGGTCCCCCGGCTACGTGTCAGCCTCCCAGCTAACCAACACCGAAGCCCGCAGAATCACCCGCGCACCCGTACGGGATCCCGGTGCTGCACCGGATCCGACGATTTAAAATATCGCCACTGACATGCGGGGCCCCCAGTCATCTCCCTCCTCGCGACGCCCTTGCGCTCCCGCCGCGGGGCTCGCCGGAGCTCTCGCCGGAGAGGGGTTCCGGCCCTCGGAACTTGCCGATTCTCGCCGCCTGTGCCTATCTCGGCCTGGGGAACACGGTGGTGCCCTCCCCCGAGCGTGGCAACAGCCGGAACAGTGCTTCCGCCGGTAACAGCGGCCAGGAGCTCACCGGCGACGTCGAACTCGGCATCCCCTGCACCTTTTTCGATGCGGTTTGCTCGGGGAGCTCCGCTGACACCTGCGGGTCACGGTCATGGACACCGATCCCTGTGAAAACGGCTGTAACTATGACCTCACCGGCGACCTAGGCCGGATATCGGCTGTGCTCAGAAAACTTCGAAGAACCGTAACCCTAGCCCATGGTTCTTGCTGATTTTTGATCCTAGGAGGTCGCGGCAGTGTATAGAGCGTGGGTGTGACTCGGTATGCCCGGTGATGAGCTAATACCAACGAATTTCCGGATTTGGTATAGCTTGGCCTTAAGAACACCGAAACGTTCCCGGGAGAAATTCTTCCCCGACGGAGCATGAAATGCTGAATGATACGGACGAGCTGAACCAGCACCTTATGGCGGTCATTTCTTGTGTTGAGCATTGGGCACTAGAGCGCCTGGTTTGCTCGGGCGCCGGCGATCAGTGGGTGGCGAAACACCGAGGGTGTGGCCGAGTTTGTGAGCGGTGAAACAGAGAGGATACGGGGGTTTTCACGCAGCCCAGCGGTGCAACCGCAGGCTTTGTAGCCGGCGCCCTCATCCCCCGAGCAGGAGGTGGCGCGGTGGCCGCGTTGGGACGGGGTCGACCCCGTGCGCTGTCGGCCGTAGGGTGTTCGACCGCGTGCCCGAGTCGGTTTGCTCCCCGGGGTGGCTGACCAGTGGGCCCTCTTCTCCCCTCTAATTCTTCCTCCCCCTTTCTTTTGTAAATATCCCAGCTACTGAACATTGAATGGGAGACTTAGCCCCCAAGTATTGGTTTGAATTTGAGTTCTCAAATTTAAACTTTGTTGGGTTAAATTTGCTTCATGTTTAAACTGAAATTCAAATCCAGTTTTGAATTATTGCAAATTTAGCTCCTGACAAGATGAACTCCAATAGGGATGAAAATTGGTGGGCTAACTCAGAAAAATGTGCTGAGTTTGAAAATGAAGCTAACTTTTGAACTTGAGTGATGAAAGATACTGCAATTTGAATTTACATTCAAATTGGCCTCTTTTTCAAATACCTCCAAAAGTGCCTCAAAAAGTGTTGGATTTACATGAAACTTGGACAGAACCTTCCCAAGACTTTTTAAGTTCTAGGTGTGAGCTCAACCTCTCATGTTCATGTGTAAAAATCCTACTTTGTGAAAGTGAAGTCTTTCCCCTCTAATTACTCTTTTGATGGAGGTTACTTGCTCTCCACACTTTTTCACAATCTATCCACAACAAAACTGTGGTGTTGTGAGGTGATAAAAAGTTTTTGCAAGTCCCTTTTCTTGGGCTTTTACATCCGGGCCCCGCCCCCTCCGCAGGGGCAGGCTCCGGAGGCCCCACGTGTCCAGCGGAGCCAGGGCTCCCGCCTCCTCAGGAGGGGCTCCGGACCAGCCACATGGCGGGCAGAAGCCGGAACTCCCCCCTCTGCGGGGAGAGGTCCGAAGGCACCACGTGTCCTGTGGGGCCGGACCTCCCTCTCCTCAGAGGAGAGCTCCGGGCCCGCCACGTGTCCAGCAGATCCGGACCTCCCCGTCCTCATGGGACGGACTCCGGAGACCTCCGGGACCCTTAATACAATAAGGACCCGGGGAAGGTGTCTGTGCAGACCTTCGAGATTGGCAAAGGCCTATGAGTACCTTACAGAGCTAAGGGCTCGGCCAGGCCAAACCAAGAAGAAGACAAGGACATCACAGGCACGAGGGGTCATAAGAGTCTATGTATTCATGGCTCCATGAGCTGGGCTACAGACTCGATAAAAAAGAAAGAAACAAGCCCAAGGGTTCCCCTGGCACGTCCAGAACCTAGAAGCTGCGAGAACGGCCACGTCCCCAACTTCAGCCCTGGCGGCATTCTCCCGCTCCGTGAACCGAGCACAGGGATCATCTCGGCCATCACCAGCGCAAGGGCTGGTGTCATCAAGGATGCTTCTGAAGCCCCCTCCACCGCTTCAACAGTTTCCTTGTAGACTCTGCCGCCTGGAGTCCTCCTCGGCGTGTCAGCAGTTTCTTTGGAGACTCCACCGCCTGAGGAGAGAGGACGCAACTTCCCTGAAGACTCCTCTGACCCGAGCATAGGGATCATCTCGGCCATAACCAGCGCAAGGGCCGGTGTCATCAAGGATGTTTCTGAAGCCCGTCCGCCGCTTGAGCAGCTTCCTTGGAGACTCCTCCGCCTGAAGCCTCCTCGACGTGTCAACAGTTTCTTTGGAGACTCCACCACTTGAGGAGAAAGGACGCAACGCCTGGGAACCCTCAGCCAGTCGTCGCTCAAGAAGAGTCCAGTCGGGATGATAAACCCGGGGCCTCTTGGAGGCGTCACCCCCAGAGGCAAGTCGTGCAGGCTCCCTGGATCCCTGACTTGGTGCAGAAGCCGCCGCCAGAGGAAATCGAGAACGATCCTCCTCCGAAGACGGGTTGGAAGCCATGGAGAGGGAGGGCTCAAAGACAAGAAGACAAAGGCACAAGAGTCCAAGGAAAAGCGCTGGGAAGTGCGAAGGGAAGCCGCAATGCGGGTAAGATCCCCTTTTAAAACTTCCCAGATGTGATTCCAAACGACCCGAAACTCTTCGAATACGGCGCATCGGCAACCGCATCGGCTCCAAGACCGAGCGCCGATGACAGGTGGGTCCAAGTTGCCCAGCTGAAGCGGTGGGTCAAGGAGTCAGCCTCCCAAGAAGACGAGCCGGCAAGGCACTCCGGCGGTTCTCGAAGAAAGCACCGCAACGTGCAGAAGTGGCAGTCTTGGGAACCGCCGCAGTAAAAGCAACCATCAAGTGGGCACACGCTCCCACGATCCCACGACTGTTCGTGCTCCGGCAGCGGTCAATGTGGACTTAGAGAAAGTGCGCGGAACAGAAGAGACGGAGACCCCACCTCGGGCTCGCTATCTCCCCCGAGATGGGCCTGGGGGCCACTGTCGGTACCCGCGATATGGGGTACCCCCGCGCACAGGGGAAAATGCCTGAGGATCTCGCCCTTCTTCGCAGGGAGAGCTCCGAAGGCGCCACGTGTCCAGCGGGGCCGGACCTCCCTCTCCTCAGAGGGGAGCTCCGGACTCGCCACGTGGCCTGCAGAAGCCGGACCTCCGCCCTCCGTGGGGGAGAGGTCCGAAGGCGCCACATGTCCGGCGGGGCCGGACCTCCCTCTCCTCAGAGGAGAGCTCTGGGCTTGCCACGTGGCTGACAGAAGCCGGACCTCCCCCTCCGCAGGGAGAGGTCCCAAGGCTCCACGTGTCCTGCGGGGCCGGACCTCCCTCTCCTCTGAGGAGGGCTCCGGGCCCGCCACGTGTCCAGCAAGACAGCGCTGTCTGCCCCCGAGCGGTAGGCAGCGGGCGTAAAGACGCCCCATACCTTGCCCGTACAAGGTATTCAAGACCCGCGCCTTCCCAAGACGCAGAGACGCGGAGCACGCCTCTGTCAGGTGCCGTTGCGCCCAGTCGCATCACAGACTGGCGCGCGGTGTCAGAACCTGCCAGCCAATAAACACAGCGACAAGACATCCCCTGCCGCTCCCGCCGTCATCAACAACTACGACTAGCATGCGGCATGGGCAGGGCGGCACGACAAAGACTCAGAAGCCTTCGCCCAAGACAACTACCGACATAACTGCAGATACGATAGTCGGCAGGCAATCTCCCCGGGACCACCTGTCGGGTCCCGGGCCCCCCTTGTAAGCCACACGAGCCTTGGACTATAAAAGGCTCGGGTAGGCGACGTTAGCAGGGGTTCACACTCCAGCAACTCATACCCTAGGCGTAACTCATCCTCAAGCTCAGGACTCCGGTTCTGAGCAACAAGCAATACAGCGAGCGCCTCAGCTCACTGTGGACGTAGGGTTTTACGCTCCGGCGGCCCGAACCACGTAAAACTCACCGTGTCAAGCTCCTCCCTAACTCCTCCCTACGCTCAAGATCTCCGCAAGTGTCTAGCCCCTCCGAAAAAGAACCTCCGCGGGCTGCCCAGTGCAGATCCGGGGGAAGTGTCGACCACACATTTCGACACGGACTCTTTTGTCATTGAACCTGATGTAGCATGTAACCGACCAAAATCCGTACATCCAGGATCACAGAGGGTGGTGCCGCACGATGCGACACCGGACATCACACATCATAAGGAAACCAATGTATTACATTGAAAACATGCTGAATATGTATAAAAGTAGTACACTCTTCAGTTACAACTCCTTTACAGAGTCTACTACAGCGGAAGGTTTTTATACAACTCAGGCCAACACCTAACTAGCAAAATTTGGTTGTCCGGCCCTACGGACAACCCACACTAGCTTCATTCAACCTCAGTGCGGCGTGTACGGTTCCCACTCAGCCGTAGTTCCCGATGGAGGGTAGCCCTCGCCGGTGGACTCGTACCCCAAATCCGTGGGATACTCCTCACTTGCAAACACTTATAGCAGCAACCGTGAGCACAATGGATCAGCAAGTCTTAACCGACTCACCTATACAGGAAACTCTATATGCATGTCATAACATAGATAGGATGGGAAATTCCAGCAACTGACACGCCTACAAGTTCATCCTTAATTCATCTTTTAGCCACAGGTTAACAGTTCCTGAATCTGAAATTTAGTAAGCAATATTTGGTGGCACACATGTAACAATACAAATTAATGATATCAGCAATATTGAATCATAACATTCCATATGTTAACCTACGTCACGACGCAGTGAACAAGCGGTACCCATCACCGCGAGGGACGGCGAATCGACTCATTATACACTTGCAAGAATACCCGAATAGCATGTAACGTACGCCCATGCGCGGAGCTGCACACAACACGCTCACCCCATGTCATACGGGACAACCTTTCACCAAACAGCCCAAACGTCGAACCGGTCGCACCCAAACGGGCAGGAGGTTCCCTACACGGAGCATCTGTCTATGCCCGTTAGCAGATTTCCACCTTGCTGCCCTCAACCAACACTTATAAATCGTTGTGTTATTCCTCAACGCCCGGAGGTATAGGATACATCAGTTTATCGGAGCCCATATATCTGATATGCCTTCGGTACACTCAAAACTTGTTCAGCGGGGCCGCACATGGATCGGTCCTCAATCGACATGGACAGGGCTATGCACACAAGACTTCCTCTTGCTGCGTCCTAGCTCCTGTCTAGTCTCCATTTATTCTTACTAAAATTTTCTCATAGTTCGAACCAATCCCACGTGACACACCCTATACTCGCGAGTAGATTCCACTACTCGACATGTACCGAAGTCTATAACTATTAAGCTAAGCATTATCTACTCGAGGACTTAGAAACTACCCTCACTCCTTTTTGGAATAATCTGGTTATGCATTTGGGGTTTCAACCATCCTACATCTAATGCACAAACATACTTCAAATTAAGTGAATACAAAGCAAAACTTCATAAAACTTGTTAAATGCAAACCGGGGCTTGCCTTGTTGCTGCCGGTCAGGTGTTAGTGTCTCTTATGGAAGTAGGAAGTCCAGAACTTCCGGGGTCTCCTCGCCTTCAGCGACTATACGTAAGCAATTTAATCGACATGTCAATTTAGATGCAAAAGTGTCAACTCTGGTATATAAAGACTATAACTCTAGCTAGACATTCTATTTGGCTCTTAACTTTTTTTATGGTGAATCTAAGCAGAGACTTGACCAAATATCATTTGAATCAAAGCCTAATTGAGCTCTGCCCAAATAAAAGTCCAAATGGTCATTACTAGAGCTTCTAAGGATTTCAAGGGATTTTCATGAATCAAACCATTACCTTATGGAAACTAGAGTTTGAGATGGTTCTAATGGAGTTGGTCTCATGTAATTTGAAGAATCCTAGAGAAAGTTATGCCGTAATCAAGATTTGAGAAAGTCTGAAAAATGTTTCTGTACATTTTTCTATATTCTAAGGGAAGTTCACTTAATCACACCATTTGGGGGGACTAAATCAATTTGGATGGATCTGAAATTTTTCGTGTGACTCAAGAATTTTCAAATGAATCTCCTATCCAAATTTCAGAATTTTCCATAAAAAGACATCTCCAGATAAAATTCCCAACAGTTTAAATTTTAGGGAATAAATTCTGGAAAAATAATAAGTTTCATAAGCTGAAACTTATTTTCTGGATAGTACTAAAAAATCTGAATCCGACAAAATTTGGTTCACTAAATTTGGAGCTTCCTAGCAAAAGTTATTTGTATTTGAAGTTGAACTAAATTCTGAAATCATTGGAAATGTTTAAACTCTGGTTGTGGGCCCCACTCTTTAAACCGGCCCACTGGGATCGCAGCCACACCGCAGCCCACGGGGTTTTCCCATGCTGCCGCACCGAATCCCAGCCACAACCGGATCCCCGCTGGAAAACAGAGGCTGACCGGTGGACCCGGCCCCTCCTTCATCTTCCTCGCGACACCCGCGCTCCCTGCGGCGGCGCCTCGCTGGAGAGCTCGCCACCAGTCGTTCTACCGCACGACCTTCAACGAAACTCACTGGCTGTGCCCAACTTCACTCAAGGAACACGTTGGTGCACTCACCGAAGCTCGGCGATGGCCGGAACCATGCTCGCTACGGTGACAGCGGCGACTCCAACTCCGGTGATGTTGCCCGAGCTACACAGGGCCCTATTTTTGGAAGGTTTCCTCCTACAGCTCCGTGGTGACATGCTGAGCATGATCTTGAACTCGGTTTGCCATGGAAACGGCCGGAGCTAGGATCTCACCGTCGACCTAGGGCTAAAAACGGTGGCGATCGGAAAAACTCGAAGAACAGCAACCCTAGTCGATGGTTTTCGCCGGTTGTTGATCCTAGAGGTCCGTTGGAAGGCCTAATACGTATGGCTAAAGGAAAAATAAGCTAGTATGGACTGGCCACCAAGAATTTTGGATTCTCGGCCGGCTCGGCTCTTTGAACACCGAAATGTAAACGGAGAAATTCTCCCTCGACGGTGCATGAAAGGGTGTAGGGTTTTCACCGTGAGCTCGAGCAGCCTCTGGCACATCTATTTGCCGTTGATGGTCAGCCACCAGAGTTCTTAGAACGGCGGCGCACCGGGGAACCGAAAGGGCGGCCGGTGGTGGCTGTGTTTGCTATCGAGCGTTTGCGAAGGCAGGGCAAAGACTCAGTGTGAGCAACGAGTAGAGGCTTCGGGGGCAAGAAGGCCACGGCTCTGGTTGCCAGCACACGGTGAAGGCTGAGGAGGTGGCACCGAGAGCAGCTCGGTGGCGCCGTCCGATGAAGAGGCCCGAGGGAAAACAGAGCCCCGAGTAGAAGGCGGTTCACTCAGTTTGTTGGACTGACTTGTGGGCTCTCTCTCCCCCTTATTTCTTTTCCCATTTCTTGCTGCAAATATCCCAGCTACTCACACTTCAATGATAGATTTAGCCACCAAGTCATGAGTTGAATTTGATTTCCTCAATTTGAAGTTGATTTGGCTAAATTTTATTTACATTTGAATTTGAAATTCAAATTCAGTTTTGAATTAATGCAAATTTAGCTCCCGACAAGATGAGCTCTAATGAGGATGAAAATTGGTGGACTAACTCAGAAAAATGAGCTGAGTTTGAATATGAAGTTAACTTTTGAATCCAAGTGATGAAAGTAGCTGACATTTGAATTTGCATTTTAATTGGCCTATTTTATAAATGTTTCCAAAAGTAGCTCAAAAGGGCTTGGATTTGCATGAAACTTGGCCTGAGCATTCCCAAGAATATTGACGGTGTAAGGTTGAGCTCAGCCTCTCATGTTTATACGTGTGAGCTCCTACTTTTTGGAGTTATGATTTTTCCTCTAATCACCTCTTGATAGTGTTTACTTGCTCTTCACAGATGTTCATGAGACTTCCATAAAATGAGATGTGATGTGGTGATGTGATGAACACTCTAGCAAGTAAATTCTTGGGCTTTTACATAGGCCTCTATGAGTTAGTTGGATATGCTCAAGATTTACAGACTCTTGAAATGTTAAAATGAAAAAGAAAAACAATCACGACAAAATATCGGTGGTCTGAATTGAGGAGTAGAGTTCATGGTAATGATACTAATGAATTTTGAAACAGATTTTAAGTAACGTTTCTTTTATGTGTTTTTTCATCTTATATATTTTACTTTACATTCATTACCAACTTTTTTATTTTCAAAAGGATGTCATCGAGCTGTGGTAGAGGAAAAGGAAAGGCGAAGAGTGTAGCTAGAGGTTTCATGCGCAGGGCAGCTGACGTCTTTCAGGGCAGTTTGTCCAGTGGGCTTTCTGCTATACAGGCTACTTTGATTAGTTAGCTACCGGAGCTGAAAGGTAGCGGTCGCCTTATAGTGGTCAGACAAGGTAAATATCATTTCGTGAATCTTATAATGTCAACAATTACTTCATTCATCTACATTACTATTCTTTTAAATTATCAGGATGACTCTAGGTCCGAGGACTCACAGACGAGAGGTCCTCTGCAGCCAGCACAGGCTGATGACCACCCTTCAGGATCCGGTATCCATCCTATGGACCCATCTGTAGACCCGCTTCTGGACTCTTCCGGTGACCACTCCTCTGGGTCACCTAATGCAGAGCCACCTCAGACGCGTCGGGACTAGGAGGAGTCACTATGTGGCTCCTCCTCCGGCTCCTACAAACCCAGATTACTGGATCGTTATTCGTCCGGTTAGCGATATGTAAGTTAATCTCTAACTCTTCAATTTAGATTATTTTAGTGTTAAATATGTATTTATTTATCATTCTCTATCAGGTCTCGGTACGATGACTCATTCACGGTTCAAAGACGTCACAAGCAGGTGAACAGTGTCCTTGGGCAGCTTATCCGTTTGCACTACCCCGGTGTAGTGAACGGTGTCCCCGCCACGTTGTGGGACGATTACGCCACCGCCAAGCATGTTGCTCACGGCAACCACCAGGAGGTTGTGTGGTCCGACTTCATGGTAAGCATGAAATATATATTTATGTAATACAAGTCTATAATATGGTTAATACCAATGATGTATATAAATATGTTTTTTCAGGCATGGTACTGTTTGGAGGACGAGGGCGAGGTGAACTATGACAGAGTCGAGTTCCATAAGAACGCCCGGAAGCTCATTACACAGTCGCTATCAAACGCAAGAATTTAAGCGACGAGAGCGTACATGAAGTTGTATCCGGAAGAAGGTGACCTGGGGGCATTCAGCAACGTGGCTCCGAGGTACTTGACATGGGAGCAGTACGCAGAGTAATTGTAAAGTATTTATTTTAAAATATGGAATAAACATAATAGGTTAAAAGTTCTATAACCTAATAATAAATGTATGCAGGTTGGTGTAGTTTGGGTAGACGGCTGCCCGGAGGACTACCGTGCCTTGTGTGCGCTATGGGTGAGTCAGGGGTTCCAGGAAATCTCTAGAACCCGTAGACAGAGCAGAGGGATGGATGGGAAGCACACATTTCGTGCGGACGGCTACTTACGTCTGGCTAAACGCTTTTTTCAAATATTTTTAAATTATTCATTGTACTAGCACATATATATAGGTGCGCGAGACATGTCAGGGGCCGACTCCGATTCAAGTCTGTAAGAGGGGTCACAGGGGAAGTGACCCATCACAGCCTAACCAACTGTGTTCTCAAGCGGCGTCAGAAGGGTTGGTGAGTTGTTTTTTATTTTTATTGAATTTTCTTAAATATTTTTTATGATATTATCTTTTCGTATTTGTAGGCAAGTATGGGCAGGAGGTGGAGCAAATTCACCGTGAACGTTTTGATTGGCAGAGCGCGCCAATCATCCCAGAGGCCGCGTATGCAACCGGAGGCGGAAAACCTCACGGACGGTGAGTTCTCTAATTTTTTTAATGTCAATGAATTTGAGATACAAAAATTTAATAATCTTTCTTCTTTTGTAGATTTGCCATCTTCGACGGAGTTGTCGACTCGAGGGAGGCACGACCTTCCTCGAGTTGCTCTTCATCGCAACCGACCGGAGCGAGGCAGGCTAGGTACCTGGAGCTCCAGAGTGTCCGGGAGGAGCTCCGCATGACATAGGAAGAGCTCCGGCTAGAAAGGGAGCGTCAAGCCGCTGATAAGAGGGCTCAGGACGAGTATCAAGCCTTGTTCATGCTACATATGCAAGCAGCAATGCATGTATGTACTGGTTGTTTTACTTAATCTTTCTAACAAATCAATGATGGTTATGTGATAATGTTTTGTGTTCACAGGCTATGACGTTAGGGCAGCCGGCCGTCTTCCCACAGTGGCAGCCCCCACAGGAGCCACAGGCCCCGTTTACCGGAGCAGAGGTACAAATTTATTGAAACTTCCTATGTGATACTTATAACTTATAACTTAGGCAACTTGCATTCTTAAACTCATAACATTTCTAACGATACTTATACATAACAGTGCTCTACGACCGAGTCTCACATGCCATCGCCGCAGCTACCGGGAGGACGAAGGCTCGAGGATGACTTCCCGGGTTCTGGAGGTAGCGGACGTGGTAGTGCGTAGGGTGATAATGTTTATAATGTTTTCATGATTATAATGTTGTCACTTACTGTGTGAGCTGGCCATCGAGCCATGGCTGGCCTCGAAGCAAGGATAGAATTTTCTCATTTAAAAAAATACCAACGTTATTTACGATGGTTTTCATGTCACAACCATCGAAATAAGCCATAATTATTTACGACGGCCTGCCCCATCGTAAATAGTACCAAGCTTATTCACGACAGGACCGTCATGGATAAAGTACAGTATTCACGACGGCCCCGTCGTGAAAAAGTCCCCCGTGCCACGTGGCAGACGGGGAACTTATTCACGACGGGACTATTTTGCCGTCTCGAATAATCTTATTTATGACGGGAGCCGTCGTTAACAACCTTATTTACGACTAATTATCGGTGACGGCCAAAAACCGTCTTGAATAAGGTTTCCCCGTTGTGAATAACTTATTCACGATGGTTTATCCTTTATTAATGACGGTTTCCAGCTGTCGTTAATTGTTTATATTCCTGTAGTGCACGTGCCCTAAGCTCCGGTCCGCGCCTCCCCGCTGAGGTGAGCTCTGGGGCTGCCACGTGTCCCCTGTCTCCGAGCCACCTCCCTGCTAAGGACAGCTCTGGTGCTGACACGTGCTTTGGGCTCCGGTCCGAGCCTCCCCGCTGAGGTGAGGTCCGGGCTGCCATGTGTCCGCTGGCTCTGAGCTACCAACCTGCTGAGGACAGCTCCAGTGCAGACACGTGCCCTTTGCTCCAGTCTGAGCCTCCCCACTGAGGTGAGGTTCAGAGCTCCAACGTGTCCCTGACTCCAAGCCGTCAATAAGAGCTCCCAAGCCGCCACGTGCCCCACGATCTGTCGTGGGCCGTGGGTCCACAAAGTCAAAAAGAAAGTGCGCTGTTAGGCTTCACATTCAAGGCTCACGCCTTCCCAGAAGCATGGCGAATTGCATACGCCTTTGTCCTCTATGTGTGGGCCCGGACCCGTTCACGGGGCCGTGCCGCTCGCCTAGGAATCGCATTGTGTGGTGCTGTGATATGCGGCACCCAACAGTACACATATAAAGAAAAATGTATTACATAAATAAAAAGCAGAAGCTTACAAGTGTTCTTTGCAAATAATTTACATCAAATAACAACAGCGAATGACTATAATAATCTCACGTTGAATAACTACTAAGCATTCGAGAAGATGTCCAGCCCGCAGACTCTTCTCGCTAGCCACACGAGGACAACTGTAGTGGCTGGGTTCTCCATGTGTTAAACGACTCAGAAGTCTTCGAGTGTCACCGGACAACCTCCTCATAGCATCGATGTTAAACTGCAAAACCACTCATATAGCAAGCGTGAGCACATAGGCTCAGTAAGACTGATCCGTCTCCTCTAAACAAGAAACTCTACGTGCACGACGGATTAAATAAGGTAGCTGAATTTGCATAAAGGACTCGCCTACAATTGATCCTTAACTTTCAGATTTTAAGCCTCATTCTAAAGACCTTGAGCCGAACAGCATCGCACCTCCACAATCAAACAAGAAACGCTTTGTTGCGATGCTTCTTGCACAAAGTAAATAAAGTTTAATTAGCACTATCTCTAATTCAAGCATGGTTACAATACAAGTTAAATCACAAGCCTTATCAAATTCAAAGAAATTCACTTCAGTTCTTACTACGTCAAGACGCAGTGGGCAAGTATGCTCATATGACCGTGAGTGACGGTGATTCGAATTAGTACACGCCCGGACTACACGACACGTACACCCATACTCCGAGTTACCATCAGCCACCTTTCCCAAGTTCTTCCACACAGGACGCAGTCCAATCACCCCGAACAGCAAGCTCCCTCAAGGTACATAGCTGCAGTGATATGTTCTTGAGCGAGTTAATTCCTCCTGTACTGACGCTGAAAGCCTATCCCGATTAGAAAAGTTCCAATGTGGATCTCACGAGGTTATCGGTTTCCTGGATACCATATAGCCAGTATGCGCCTGGTACACAACTCAAACTTGTACAACTGGGGCAAGTACGGACAGGACTTAACCAACACAGGCAGGGCTATGCACGCACGGTCCGCAGCCTGCTGCATCTAAATCTCCCTGCCCGGTCTCAATTTTCTCACTTGTGAATTTTTCCTCATTACTTCTATTCATGACCCGCTCCGATGAAACCAAGCCCTAAACTCGCGAGTAGATTCAAATTACTCGACTTCTACCGGTCCTTCCAAACTAACATTTAGCGTAGCCCAAATCCACTCGAGTAGGTGCTAATCAACCCTTTCTCTCTTGGGTAATTCTGGTCATGCAAATGGGTTTTCAAAATCATCTAGACCTAATGCAATCAATAATTTGTAGCTATGATCTCTAGAAGTGAAAAGACTTTATGAAACTGCTCGAATGCAAACTGGAGCTTTCCTTTTTTGCAGGTGACTAAGAATGTATTAATTTTCAGTTAGTGATGATCACTTGAGGCTTGATCACTTGCTTTCCTCCCTCTTTGATCTCCACTTCAATTTCTTCACAATCTTCACGTCGATGCTACACGTTATGAATATGCACAAGTATTTAATTGAAAAGCTTTTGCTAACAAGGTCTAATGACAAGTTAGAAACTGGAACTCTGTTTAAGAATTTAAAATGACACTGGTGCTAGTGGTTGGGTTTGGGTTAAGCAAAGGTGATCAAGGCTAAGTGCATCCCTCACTTGTGTCTTTATCACCTAAAGAGGATAAAAACAAAAGTGATGATCCAGAGCCCCAATGGAGCTGAAAATTTTCATATGAGTTCCTCGTCACAGAAAAGTCATCTGGACAAAAATTTAGCATTTTTCGCTTGTTGGTTTATTCAGAACAATTTTCTAAGTAATTAAGCAAAAATGAATTAATTCCTAAGTAACTCACATGTTCATGTCAAACTTAGTGAACTGAAATTTCAACTATAGTTAATAGAGCCTGCACGAATTTTCCTAGGATTTTTGGAGCTAAGAATTGCCCAGAACTGAATTTTCAAGTTTTGGGGATTTTCTGAAAAAGTTTCTGTATTCATTTGAATGCAGCAAATTGAAATCTGAATTCTCCCAATCAAATCAACTCAAAATGATCCGAAATTTTTTCAGGAGTTCAATAATATCCTAAGGATTATCCTGGCAAAATTTGAGAATTTTTGGATGAAAAAACAAACTCCCTCAAAAATTATTTTGCGGAAAAGCTTTAAAGAACTTTCCAGAGTTATTTATTGACTTTAATACAAATTCGGTTGCATATTTGGATAGAGTTTTTCAACCTGAATCTAACCCAATTTGAATCACTAAATTTGAAGTTTCCTAGCAAACATTATGCTCTTCCAAAGTTTGAAGGAAATCTGGAATTCTAATTAAATCGGGAAAAATTTAAATCTCTGATGGCGGGCCCAGAGCTACATGTCACTTCCTGAGACGAAGACACACGGGGCCACATGGACATCGGTACGCAGTCACAAAGTGATCCGAGGCCACAGAAAATCCCAGCTCTAATTCCCCTCTCACTGACAGCGGGCCCGGCGACCTTCTTCAACCTCTCGCCGTCCCGCGCCGGTCCGCCGCCCACCTCACCGGAGCTCTCGCCGGGAGGGTGTTCCCGTGCCCCGAACTCAACAATTCTCGCCGTCCCTACCTAAAATTGTTCGGGGAACACGCTGCCACCCTTGACGCCGACCGGCAATCACCGGAAATGGCTTCGCGACGGCGACAACCTCTATGGCAACTCCGGCGACGTCGCAAGGACGTTGTAGCCCCCCAAACTTGCTTTGGTTAGCTCCTACAGCATCATCACGATCTAGGGAGCAACGTCTAAGGCTCAAAACTCAAGTTGACCGTGCGACCTAGGTCAAATTTGGTGAAAACTCAAAAAACTCAAAGAATCGAAAGTTTCCTCGATGGTTCTCCGTGGTTCTTGATCCCACACACTCGCACGGACGTCTAAAACTGGTTTTCTAGGTTATGTGAAGACTGGTGCATTGTGTAACATGAATTTCTCAATTTTCTTCTCGTGGTTCATACCGCATGTCGGCGGGAAAAATAAAATTCCGACGAGCACGGTTCATTACATGCTGCCGTTTATTGCGGTGAAGCAAGAGAAGGTCTAGGCGAACCTTTTGGCTTTTGAAACTCGCTGGAAGATGAACAGTGTGAAGAGAGCTCTCATGTGCATCATCACATGTGAAAGTTTAAAAAGTCCCATTTTTCATACACATGAAACCAAATGCTTGATCATATTTTTGGGACCTTTACACTCTGCCCGTTCACCATTATGGTGACAAGACTGGGCGAAGGCGTGACAGCAGTACAACCGCCCAAGCAGGGCGAGGAGACGTGGCGACAAGATGTCGTCTTAATCATCACCTGACACGCGGTAAGGGGCGCTAAGCGCGCCGGACGACGGGATTTAACTCCCCCTGCCGGCCACTCTACTCAGAGGATGAAGCCCTAGATCATGCATAGGGTTCACATAGCTCTGGGGCCACCTGTCGGGCCCCAAGCCTCATTGTAACCACCCTGGCCTTGAACTATAAAAGGACCGGGGTGACCACCCCAAAGGGTTCGCATTCAAGATCCCGCAACGCACAAGAACTCATGCTCAAGCAATAGAACAAGCACCCCCGTAGACGTAGGGTATTACGCTTCGGTGGCCTGAACCACGTAAATCTTGATGTTCATCCGCTCCCTTGAGCCCAGGTCGCGTAGGGCGCCAAGCCCCCTCCGAAAAAAGAACCTCGCGGGCTGCTTCCGAGCAGGCCCGGAGGAGTGTCACAACTCACACACTTCGACAGTAGGATTTAAATCCGTAGGGTCAAGTTAAATTTTAATTTGGTTTGCAAATTTCAAAATTTGGCTACATGGGATAAAGACTACAAAAGAAATTTAGCCAAAAAGGAATTAAATCACCGAATCTAAATTTGAGTGCAATAGATGAGCAACTTCATTGTAATCAAATTCATTTGTTGGAATTTGCTGCAAAACTTGGAATTTGAATTTAGAAGCTAATGAAGTGGGGGGGGGGGACTGCCTGTGGGCCCTACATTTCAGTGGAACAGAGCAATCCATCAATGTGGTCTTCTGTGTGTGCTCAACACCGAGGGGGGGGGGGGCTCGTGCTCCAGCGACCTGTGTGTGTCTCAGCTCCCTGGAGGCGGTTCAATCCTTGGTTCCCTCAGCTGCTCGCTAAAATATCACCTGTGCACAATCGAAGTGCTTCTTCTCGGGAAACCTGCAGAACGTGCTCTCACACGCTCAACCCGGAGACACACCGTGGCGCCCTCTGCTCTCATCGCCGATCGACTTCCACGACCGTCGGAGACTAGCTGGGCCGTCCAGGAGCTGCACAAGCCTCCACTCAATGTTTTCCAACCCTCATCAGCTTGTGCCCGGCTTCCTCCGACCGCTGCTACACCATTCTTCCTCCTCACGACAAAGCAATGCCGCCCACACTGCTCCTCATCGCCCAGCCAACTCAAAGACCATCCGGCGCGATCAAACCCACCGTGAGGTTCGTCACAACGCCTAGCTACTCCTCCTTGACCCCCTTGCTCTTCCCCGACTCCGGTGAGCCAGAATTTGAGGTTTTGCGCCGGTATGCATAAGGAACCGACACAACTCGAATTGGGAAATTCTCCAAACCTGCTTGATCACGCTTAATTCTGTTCTACACACAGCATCTAGGGATCCCGACGATTCCACGACCAAAACCCCGAGCAAACCGTTCACCCTATGAGCGGGGCGACGAGAATTCGCCGCCGCCGGCCAAAATGGCTCGGCTCACCGTCGAGCTACTATTTGCCTCTGGTTGCTGCAAGATTGGGTTGTAGAATCGTGTTTCCTGACCTCTAGTGGTGCTGTACAGCAACTTAGCTCATCGGAAGAGGCTCGGGACACGCTGCTCATCATCGATGCTGCGCCACCGACCGCCACCGCCGGTGCCGACCCATTTTCGGGTGCTTTCATGCGGCACAAGGTTACCCGGCGGGTGTGCGAGGTTCTGAGGGTCGTGTAGGGCGAAACCGTAGGGAAAATGATCGAGAAATGGTAAAGAACGGGGTGCGCCACCCCTGTCCGGTGCGCGCAGTGCCTCGGCGTGAGGTTGAAGACGATTCTGAGAAGGGGGCCCTGCTGTCAGCTGCCGGGAGGGATTTCTCTGTGCAAAATAAATTCAGAAATTGTATAAACTTTGGCTGCCCATAACATGGTGTAGAAATCTCCAAAAATAGTGAGACAAATTTGTTGGAATCCGCATAAGGAGTATTTTGCAGAGAAGCAAAGTGATGGCTATGAAAATGGCCAGTATTTTCTGTAGAATTCTCTTTTTATTCTTTTAGGGATTAATTCCAGGAATATTGCTTTATGAAACATTCCCAATTTTGGTCAGAAAATCCTTCTCCTAGTTCCTTATCTCCAGTTAAAATCTTAGGATTTTTGGAGCCGATTAAGGTGGCTTAATCAGTAGGTTGTTCTCAGGGTTACTTAAATAAGCTAAAATCAACAGAATTATTTCCAGAAAATACGTCAAGCTCCAATAAGCAATTCTGACCAGCAGAAAGCTTAGAAAATTTTGAAACGAGTTTTTCCTGTAAACCTTAGGTCCAGACATAGTAGATATCAGATTCTCCAATATGAGAAAGTCTGATTTATTTTCCTATAAACCATTGTAGGTTAAATGTTCCAATAATTTTTATGGCCATTTCCTTCATAAAAAACTTCTGAAATTTCATCATACTCCTATCATGAATTCAAAGAGCTCCTGTAAAAATCTCAACCACAGAATCATCTGTCTTCATATGTTCTGATTCTGTAGTTGTATATATAGCATTAATTCACATTGTAACGTATTGAAAATTTTGATCATTTCGGTAGACGGAATTCTCGAGGAGACTTCGGTGGCCACTGACTTGCTTCTATTGACAGAAACATTAGTCGGGATCAACAATAAGGAAAGCCCCGGTTTGCATAAAAAATTTACAAGTTTATATTTGTATACACTTTATATTGTCTAGAATTGTTACTTTGCATTAAGTCTACGGTTGTATGACACTCTACATGCATAACCCAATAAATCACTGGAGTATTTGTTAGATTACGTTTCACTTAATTGTAGTTGCTAATGATCAAGAATGAAAAGTCGATTAAAGAGGCATAACTCGAGTAGGCCGTTTCCAACTCGTGAACAGGGATTAAGGGGGATCAATCGGAAGAGTTAGGATTGATCCACTTAATAGGGGAATGGAGGCCGGGCATGATGGATGGAATGCTCAAGTACGTTTTCCTGTGAGCATAGTCCCTGTACAAGTCGATTGAGGACCGTTCTCGTGTGCGGCCCCACTGGACAAGTTTGATCTTGTACCGGATGCATACTGGCAATTTGGGACCCAGGAAACCGATGTAACATGTTAACTTGGGTGTCGAGGCACTCCCCACCGTCCCATGCAGATGCTGAAAGGAGAGAGAAGTCGTCACTATGAGGGTTTGCCGTAGGTGAGACTTACTCTGGGTCGGGGACCGGTTCGACATGTGGGTGTCTTGTGAAAGGTTTCCACATATGACGTTGAGGGTATCAGTTCATCACTTTTCTCAGACGAGCATATGTGTCGTGTCATCTAGGTGTTATAATTTGAATCACCGTCGCTCGTGATAGTGACCATACTTGTACACTGAATCGTGACATAGTAAGAAACTGTGGCAATGGTTAATATGCTTCGTGATTAATCCTCATATTGGAGATGAGGGATGATGAGAACCTTTCACTAAATTTACTTTCTACTTTGGGCTAGTGGCATCGAGACAAAGCGTTTCTCGTTTGATTGTGGAGTCTGGATGTTGATGGCGCAAGGTATGTATTTGTGAGGGCCCAACCAGCCTCGACTAGCCCTGATCACGCTGAGGGGTGCTGCGTTGCACAGCACCGGATAACACACGTAAAAACTACAAAGCAGAAGCAAAGTTTTATTACATAAAAGAGTTTATAAACATGTTTACAACAAAATATGTTCAGTTCACACCCACGGTCGTAACTACACAAAAGAGTCCACGTTCAGCCTGTGAACGTGTTCCCACTAGCACGCACACACACTAACACGGTGGTGTGCACGACCCCCATTCGACGGGGTTGCCCGCTTGGGGGTCCTTCTCCTCCTTGGGAACCTCCTCCTCATAACACCCTGCAAAAGCTTCATACACAAGCAGTGGGCACGATGGCTCAGCAAGACTCACCCGTATTTCCTATACATGAAACTTCTACATGCTGCATTACAGTGTAAATGGGAAAGTAAGATGCAAAGGACACGCCTAAATAGTTGAACCTTACTTTTCAAGTTTTAGCAGCAAGTTGTGGAGAACCTCACGCTAAGACACATGAGAGAGCCGCAATGAAACAAGAAACGCATTTCTCTCATGTGCCTTGGCCAGGGTTGAAAAGAACTTAAATTTGCTCTAAACTACAACAAATCATTAGAAACCAAGGAATAGCTTTCAATCAGAAACTTTTAACATGACTCTAGCCTGTTCTTTCTATGTCATGGTACAGTGAACAAGTGGTACTCACTGACCACGAGGGATGGCGATTATAATCGATTTACACCAGCAGGGTTACCCGAATAACCCGTCACGTACGCCCGTACTCGATGTTGCCTACAGCAACCATCACAGACGTCGTATGCAACCACCTTTCATCCGTCATCCAAATGTTGAACCGGTCCTATCATCCGGAGCAAGAGGTCTCTGTGCGCACATCCACAATGCAGCCAGCTGATTTACACCTCAAGCTCTCAAACTACCCTCTCGACGACAAGCAATGTCTCAACACCTAGCTACCCGAATTACATCGGTTTCCCGGTTCCCATATATCTGGTAGGTCTTCGGTACTGTTCTAACTTCTTCAATAGGCCCGCACATGGCTCGGTCCTCAATCGACACAAGCAGAGGTATGGCACCCAGGCCCCAACGTCCTGCTGCCCTTACTCTCCGCTCGGCCTCATTTTTCTTGCCATGTGTTCCATTTGCTATATCTAACCAAGTAGTGTGCCTCTAGCCTATTCTAATGAGCACTTCCAACTACTCAACTTGTACCGAATTGTACACTATCTTAGCATTGCAGTGGCTACTCAAGGTTTAAAACCTAAGCCCAAAACCAGGGTTTTCTTGGCTATGCATTTGGGTTTTCAAACAAGACTCTAATGCATAAGTAAAGTGGATACTCAATGTAAGTTCTCAAAACAATAAAGTTTATAAAAGGCTAATGCAAACTGGAGCTTGCCTTGCTTCTGTTGGTCATAGGTTAGCTGTTCCTCCGGAGTTATGAAGCCTAAGACTTCTGGCTCCTCCTTAACCTTAGCGACTACATGAGACAAATACATGTATATGTCAATTTGAATGCATTTAAATTTGAAGTTAATATTATTAAGACTATAGGTACTGCTAGACAGGCCCAATGACTCTGAATTTTTTTACTGTGGTTTGGATACAACCTAACTAGAAACTTGACCAAATTTGATTTGCAGTAAAGCTCATTTGAGCCCTCCATAAATAAATGTGTATTTGGCCTTAATTGGAGCTCTTAGGGTGTTCTATAGATTTTCATGGAGCAAGCCATGAGTTTCTGGAAACCAGATTTTCAGAGAGTCTAATGGAATTGGCTTCACCTAATTTGAAGATTCCTAGCAAAAGATATGAGCTACACAAGTTCAGGAAAAAATCTAAAAAATGTTTCTGGACATTTTTCATTTTCTCTGGAACAGTTTTATTAATCACACCATTAGGTGGATCAAATGAGCTCAAATGGATCCAAAATTTTTATGGTACCTCATGGATATTATGATGAACATCCTTACCGAATTTTAGAATTTTCCACTAAAGGGTTATCCAGTTAAAATTCTAAACAATTTAAATTTTGAAGAATTAATTCTGGAGAATTAAAGGTTTTCATGAAGTGAAACTTGATTTATTGGAAAGTATACAGAGAGCTGAATCCAACCAAATTTGGTTCACTCGATTTGGAGTTTCCTAGCCAAGGTTATGTGGGTTTGATGTTTGAACTAGAAACTTAAAATCAGGGAAAAGTTTAAACGGCTGACAACCGGGCCCACTGCACAGCGTCGTCTTCAACCTCCCACCGGCGCCAGAGCGCGCGACGAACAGAGACCGTGGCGTGGTACGTTCTCCAGCTACGGTGGACCATTTCCGGTGATCTTTTGCGCTACATGCCCCTCAGAACAAGCCCTAGCGGCCGGACAAGGTGGTGCAGCATGCCATCAACAGAAAACCGGTCGGCATCGACGGCGGTGATCGGTGGTGCTCTAGCTCGACCAGTTTCAGGGATGATCAACCATGCGAACGGAATTTTAAGTTATTGTGGGAAAACCTAAAATTCCGGCTAGCCGGCGCTAAGAGGGAGCTTGGGAGTTCGGGGAAAGCTACTAGACCTCGATGCTAATCTCAGAGAGCAGTTGGCTGCGCCGGAGAAGCTTGGAGCTGCCTGGGCAACGGTGTCAAGTCTGAGGTGCTTTGGGGTGAACAGGGCAGTAAAAAATTGGCTCGGGAAAGCTCGAGGGGAGCTGATCACGAGCAGATGAGGGCTGGAGCACGTCGAGTGAAGGTCGGCGGTGCCGTTTATGGCCTCGGCTCGAGGTGGAAGGGACTGGTTTGGCCGGTCGACGGCGAGGTGGTGTGTTCGGATGTGCGGCTGCTCTCTTCGAGCTTTCAGCGCGAGGAGGCGCCGGGACAGTAGCGAAATTGCTTTGGGACGCCCGGGACTCAAAGAGAACACGCTGGAGACGTCGGCCCGCTGGTTACTGCACTAGAAGCAGCTGCTTGCGTGGCTGCATCGCCGTGGCACCCTCGGCAACGCGCGCAAGAACATGAGTGAGCAGAGGTGGAGTCGATTCACTCGGCTATCACACTGACAGTGGGTCCCACTTTTTCATTTTTGTCCCACAAATTGAATTTCTCCAATGCTCAAGACAATAGGGACCCTAATACCCTTGGTCATTTGATCAATCACCCAAATTGGGATTTGGTTTGTAAAGTGATCAAATTGTGAAATTTGGTTTGATTGAATTTGCAGCACATGTGAACTGAAATTCAAATAACATTTGAATTTGGCCAAATTAGCTCATGTCAAGATCAACTCCAAATGTAGTGAAAATTGATGTGTGATCTCACAAAAATGTGCTGAGTGTGAATATGAAACCCACTTTTTAATTCATGGGATGAATGGAGTTCGAATTTTAATTTAAGTTCAAACTAGCCTTTTTCTAGTTGTACCCAAAAATACCTCAAAAAGGTTTTTAATTTGGGTGAAATTTGGTATTAGCATTCCTAGCAATGTGTAGAAGTTTTTCATATGCTCAGCCCCTATATGCTGCATGTGGGAAGTACCACTTTTGCATTTTGTGAGTTTATCGTCTAATGACTATGTTGATGGTGTTTACTTGTTCTTCAAAGATGTTCATAAAACTTCCTCAAATGAGGTGTGTGTGTGGGGTGATGAATGCTTTGAGTGTATGCAAAACTTGAGCCCTTACATTCCTCCCCCGTTAAAAGAATCTCGTACCGAGATTATAAGGTGAAAATGAGAGAGAAGACGGTGGAAAATTACCGTAGGTGCGACGTTAAAAAGTCAGGGTCGTTAGCGGAAAGAAAGCCTTCGCTCTCCTATGTCGCTTCATCTACAGAGTGATTACTCCATAGAACCTTGTAGAACCACAACGTACGGTTGCGTGTGGTTCGGGCCTTTTCATCAATAATCTGAACCGGCTCCTCCCGATAGGTGAGATCCGGTTTCAGTTCTTCAATATCTCCCACCTGAACGTTGGTTGAAAGATTGAGGCACTTCCTCAGCTGAGAAATGTGAAAGACGTCGTGCATACTGCAGAGTGTCGCTGGTAATTCCATCCGGTATGCAACTGACCCACATCTTCCCACAATCCGGAATGGACCGATGAATCGGGGTGCCAACTTTCTTCTCACCCCTAATCTGTTCACGCCCTTCATTGGAGACACACGTAAATACACGTGATCCCCGACTTCAAATTGTAACGGGCGGCTTCTCCGGTCGGCATACTGTTTTTGTCAGGACTGGGCGGCTTTTAAGTTTGCTTGAATCAGCCGAACCTTTTCTTCCGCATTGTTGACAAGATCAACCCCGAAGGTGACCCTTTTGCCAGACTCACACCAATTCAGCGGTGTGTGGCATTTTCTCCCGTACAGTGCCTCGTAAGGCGCCAAATTGATGCTGGCATGGTACGAGAACTCAGCTAATGGTTAGTGATCATACCAATTCTTAACGTGGTTAATAGCACAAGCTCGTAGCATATCTTCTAAAATCTGATTTACCCGCTTGGTTTGCCCAGTGTCTGCGGGTGGTATGCTGAACTACGGATCAGCTTCGTCCCCAAAGAAGCATGCAACTGCTCCCAAAAATGAGACACAAGTAAAGTGCCCCGGTCCGATATGATGGTACGGGGTACGCCGTACAAGCACAGGATCCGTGAGATATATAATTCAGCATACTTTTTGGCATTGTAGTTGTTGTTGACCAGGATAAAATGAGCAAATTTGGTGAGCCGGTCGACGATCACCCACACTGAATCATGCTTCTGAAATGTGGTGGGTAAACCGACGATGAAGTCCATGCCCACATCCTCCCTCTTCCAGGCAGGAACACCATGTGGTTGTAATAGTCCCGGTTTCTTCATATGGTCAGCCTTCACCCTTCGGCATGTATCACACTCTGACACGTATTTTGCAATCTCCCGCTTCATCCGTGTCCACAAAATAGCGCTTCTGAGTTCCTGATACATCTTGTTGCTGCCGGGATGAATAAAAAACTTTGACAAGTGAGCCTCATCAAATATTTTCTTCGGCAACTCCGGGTTATGGGGTACGTTGATCCTGTCCTTAAACCATAGGATGCCGTCTCCGTATTTTCAGAAACACTTTAGCTCCCCACTGTCTACATGTCTCCGCAAATGCGACATGCCCTTGACATGTTTCTGAGCTGCCTCTATCTCTTCACGGATGGTGGGGATAAGAGCTAGGTTGTAGAGAGCTCCACATGGAATCACATGCAATGGTGGCTCGCTCTATTCCAACTGTGTGATGGTCAGATTGTTCACGTGTGACTTGCGACTCAGCGCATCCACCACTATGTTTTCCTTGCCGGGGTGATAATGGATCTCTATTTCATAATCCTTTATCAACTCCAATAACCTTCGCTTCCTTATGTTCAGCTCCTTCTGAGTGAATATGTACTTGAGGCTCTTGTGGTCGGTATATAAATGCACGAGGTTACCGAGTAGGTAGTGCATCCACATTTTTAATGCGAGTACCACGGCAGGAAGCTCTAAGTCATGAGTTGGATAATTTTTCTCATGGTTCCTGACCTGCCGTGATACATACGCGACCACCCTTCGGTCTTGCATCAGCACACATTCGAGCCCAATGCCGGATCCATCGCAGTACACATCGAACGGTTTTATTGTGTCTAGCTGTGCCAAAACCGGTGCTGATGTTAGGTGCTTCACTAATGCCTTGAATGCTGCTTCACATGCTGGACTCCAAACATATTTGGTAGCCTTCTTCAGCAGCTCTGTCATAGGCTTGGCAATCTTCGAGAAGTTCGGAATGAACCTCCGATAATATCCCGCGAGTCTGAGGAAACTCCGTACCTTGTGAACAGTTCTCAGGGACTTCCAATTCAGTACTTGTGTGATCTTACTCAGGTCTACAGCGATGCCCTCCGCTGAGATAATATGCTCAAGAAAAGGCACTTGCAATATCCAGAATTCGCACTTGCTGAATTTCGTGTATAACTTGTGATCTGCAGCCTTTGCAAGACTATACGCAGATGCTTCATGTGTTCTTCCTCCGACTTGGAATAAACCAATATGTCGTCGATGAAGACCACGACAAACTTGTCCAGCTCCGGCATAAATACCGAGTTCATCAAGTACATGAAGTGAGCTGGAGCTTTGGTGATACCGAACGACATGACCAGGTACTCATAAAGCTTCTACCCACAAGGATTGGCTCCCCTCCAGCACGTCCTCTATGGCGAGTTGGTGGAAAGTGCCGGGCTTAGGATTTGCCCGCCGTGCATTAATGGGGTTCTGGGGCGGATTCCTCCCTGGAAACTGTAGTGCCACTCCGCCACCTTGCCTCTCAGGTCAGTTGTTTGCGAAGTGCCCTTGGCGACCACATTTGTAGCATGCGGTTGACGGTTGGCCCATGCTTGGGGGACGAAATCCCGGCATGCGCAGCGGAGGTGCAAACACACGCGGCACCTCCCGTTGCTGCTGTTGTTGCTCCGGAGGTGGTGCTGGTATTGCCGGCCGGAACGCCGGTGGATAATATGGCTGACTGCGGAATTGCATCGGCCGCTGTGGTGGCTGCCAGCGTTGACCCAATGGTGAGCGGTACACCATCCAGTATTTTTGGGGAGGACCATCTCCCTTTCCGCTGCTCTGCGGCGCGCTTCGCTTCTTCTCCGCCGCCGCTAACTCATTGCCGGAGTCCTCTTGAACAATCGCAGCATCAATAACGTCATTGAGGCTGCCGCGATTGAACATCGACAGTTTGTCCTTTAGGAGCAGATTAAGCTCCTGGTAAAAGTGATCCTGCCGCTTCTCATATGTATCGGCGTGATGGGAGGCGTAGAGCGCGAGGTTGTTGAACGCCCTGGAATATTCCAGCGCGTTCCTGCTGCCTTGTTGCAGGCGAAGGAACTTCTGCGTCTTCCTTTTCATAAGACCTGGCGGCGACAGGCCCTGAAGACCGTCCGGAACTCCGCCCAGGTCAGCACTCGCTCAGTGGGTTGCGAGGCACAAAAGTTTGCCCACGAAGCGCTCGCGGACCCTTGAAGCTGCTGGGCCGTGAACTGAGTCTTGCGCTGCTCACTCACTTGGAGCAGCCCGAACTTCATTTCCATCGTGCGGAGCCAGTTGTCCGCATCGAGGAGTTCATCCGCCCTTGAGAATACCGGGGATGAGTAGCCAGAAAGTCTAAGTAGGAGCTTTGTTGGCGCTCCTCTCGGTCTTGATGCCTCTCTGGTCAATACGTATTTGCAATTAATGTTTGCAGCAACTCCGTGTGCTGCTAATGTGAGGCTGCCATGGCCGCAACGATGTCGGCCAATGTAACTGTTGGTGGTGGCGGTGGCGGCTGTTGCTGTTGCTGCTGTTGCTGTCCCGAGGAATCCTCGGGAGGCTGTTGGGACGCATCTCCCCCCTGACTAGAACCCCCAACCTCCTGGTTGGCACGAGTGCGAGTCATTCTGAAATTTAAAACAGCAACGATCAGCACATGTCATTCTTAAAATTCTATAGGAACAGTAGGTATTGCAGTGACACGTGAATAAACTTGCACAATATTCACATATATTGATAAAGCATAAACTTTATACAAGATACATTATTCTCGGATCCCCGAGAAGTCGTGCTCATGTCGTCACTACCTATACACATTCTACTGCCTACACGACATGTCACCAATTACAAAAGTTCTACACACCACCCTCGCTGCCCTACATGGCAATGGAAACTCACTAGTCAGAGTAGAACTCGACCTCCTGCGGGTCGTCCCCCTCCGCTACCTATGCTGGTGGCTCCGGGTCCATGACCTCCTCTTCTGGTTCAGGTTCCCACATCGCTGGGATACCCAAAACCACGGGTACGGCACCTACCATCGGTAGGCCCACTACCGGAGGTATGAGGTCTTGCAACGCATGCACCTCATCCATGGCCTGGTTGTAGTCCTCTTCCCAGCCCTGCCCATCCTCAATAGCGTCATCACGCTCTTGAGTAAGGACCTTGTTCTGCTGGGTCAGGCCTGCACTTGCTGATGTAAAGCCATGATGTCGGCACGGCTTTTCTTCTTTGCCTTCTTCAGACAATGCAACTGATTGTGTTGTTCGCTTAGTCACTTTATCGTCGGAAGGAGCACATTACAGAGTGTGTTGTGAGCACTCTCAAAATGGTCTCAGCGGCTGGTGCTCTCCTTGAGCTTAACGGCAAGTCGATCTGTGTGGACAGCTTGGCTGTCCATCACTGTCCTTCCTGCCATCAACTGGAGGCTGAGGTTTGCCTCCGCAGGGTTGTAGCTTGGGCAACTCGAATCAGTTGCCGCAGCGTACCTCTCCCTCCACACGTGATTAGCTCGTCCCTCCACCGGAACGAGCACGTATGGAGTGCCCTCCATAGCTCTCACGTGTAGTTGGCAGAAACACGACATGGTGTCGCGGGCTGCCACTTGCCACATCTCCTCCGGTTGTCTACCTCTCACCGTGATGGTGAACGGTGCCCAACCGGGTGGCGTAGGTCCCGCTGGAACATCGACATGGATGGTCTATGTCCTGTTCCCCTCCTCGCCGTCTTCCTTGGTGAGGTACTGTGGCATTTCCACGTACCCGAAATGTTGAACTTGGAAACACAATTCAAACTTAGAACAAATTTGATTACTGGTCTGCTGCCCAAACTGACAGCCCTGACCAGTTTCCATTTGAACCTGATTTAGACCATGCTAAAAGCAAAAACAATTATGGAGCTCAACATCAAAGTTAAATCTAACTTCAATAGATTTACAGAAAGTATTTGCTTGGCCTCAGATCTGTCCTGGTTCAAAAGTTATGAGATGTCAAAGTTGACAGAATTTCTGGAGAAACTTGGACAGCACCTCCCTGCTTGAGGTACTGATTTGATCCAAGAATTCCAGTTAATTCTTCATCGAATTGAACAAAACTTTATGTTACAAAGTTGTAACCTATCTCATGAAACTTTTGAGAACTACATCATTTTCTATTTTTATATTTTTATGCAGGAAGTTATGCTCAATTACAGAGAGTTACAGAGAGTGTTTGCTCTGCCCTGTTTTCCGGACAGTTTCAACTCTAATGCATTTTTCGCCTAGTTATAGAATTAAACACCTCTGGACATAAATAGAAGAGTTGTAAAGATCTTCCATAGATTTACAGAAATGTATCATATGTCCCAATCCTTGAAAAAACTCAACCTCCAACCTCTGTTTAACTTCAGCCTTATTTCAGCTGAAATTATATCAAAGTTTTAGTGCTATGAATGAAAACCTTCAAGTTTTACAATGATGTTGATCATTTAGTGGGGTGTGAGGTCGAAGCGTCACCAGATCATGTCGGTACTACGTTCCTCACAAAGAAAAACCAATACCGGACTTAGCCGGCTTCGTTAATTCAGTGGCACGACTACCATTCGACGGGGTTGCCCTCTTAGGGGTCCGTCTCCTCCTCAGGAGCCTCCTCCTCATAACACCCTGCAAAATCTTCAAACACAAGCAGTGAGCACAATGGCTCAGCAAGACTCACCTGTCTTTCCTATACATGAAACTTCTACATGCTGGATTACAGTGTAGATGGGAAAGTAAGTTGCAAAGGACACGCCTAAATAGTTGAACCTTACTTTCAAGTTTTAGCAGCAAGTTGTGGAGAACCTCAAGCTAAGACACATGAGAGAGCCGCAATCAAACAAGAAACACATTTCTCTCGTGTGCTTTGCCCAGGGTTGAAAAGAACATTAATTTGCTCTAAACTACAACAAATCATTAGCAACCAAGGTATAGCTTTCAATCAGCAACTTTTAACATGACTCTAGCCTGTTATTTCTACGTCACGGTACAGTGAACAAGTGGTACTCACTGAACGCGAGGGATGGTGACTATAATCAATTTACACCTGCGGGGTTACCCGAATAAACCGTCACGTACGCCCGTACTTGATGTTGCCTACATCAACCATCACGGACGTCGTACGCAATCACCTTTCATCCATCAGCCAAATGTTGAACCGGTCCTATCGTCCCGAGCAAGAGGTCTCTGCGCGCGCATCCGCAGTGCCGGCAGACGATTTACACCTCAAGCTCTCAACCTACCCTCTGGACGACAAGCAATGCCCCAACACCTAGCTACTAAAATTACATCGGTTTCCCGGTTCCCATATATCCGGTAGGTCTTCGGTACTGTTCTAGCTTGTTCAACAGGCCCACGCACGGCTCGGTCCTCAATCGACACAAGCGGAGCTATGGAACCCAGGCCCCAATGTCCTGCTGCCCTTACTCTCCGCTCGGTCTCATTTTTTTTGCCATGTGTTCCATTTTATATATCTAACCGAGTAGTGTGCCTCTAGCCTATTCTTTCGAGCAGTTCCAACTACTCGACTTTACCGAGTCCTACACTATCTTAGCATTGCAGTGGCTACTCGAGGTTTACAACCTAAGCCCAAAACCAGGGTTTTCCTGGCTATGCATTTGGGTTTTCAAACAAGACTCTAATGCATAAGTAAAGTGGATACTCAATGTAAGTTCTCAAAACAATAAAGTTTGTAAAAGGCTAATGCAAACCGGAGCTTGCTTTGCTGCTGTTGGTCATAGGCTAGTTGTTGCTCCGGAGTTATGAAGTCTAAGTCTTCTGGCTCCTCCTCAACTTTAGCGACTACATGAGACGAATACATGTATATATCATTTTTAATGCATTTGAATTTGAAGTTAATATTATTAAGATTATAGGTACTGCTAGACAGTCCCAATGACAATGAAATTTTTACTGTGGTTTGGATACAACATAAAAATAGAAACTTGATCAAATTTCATTGGCATCAAAGCTCATTTGAGCCCTCGACAAATAAATGTGTGTTTGGACTTAATGGAGCTCTTAGGGTGTTCTAGGGATTGTCATGGAGCAAACCATGACTTTCTTGAAACTAGATTTTCAGAGGGTTCTAATGGAATTAGTTTCACCTAATTTGAAGATTCCTAGCAAAAGATATGAGCTACACAACTTCAGAGAAAATCTGAAAAATGTTTCTGGACATTTTTCATTTTCTCTGGAACAGTTTTATTAATCACGCCATTAGGTGGACCAAATGATCTCTGGGATATTATCATGAACATCCTGGACAAATTTCAGAATTTTCCACTAAAGGGTTCTCCAGTTAAAATTCTAAATAGTTTAAATTTTGAAGAATTAATTTTGGAGAATTAATGGTTTTCATGAAGTGAAACTTGATTTATTGGAAAGTACTCAGAAGGCCGAATCCAACCAAATTTGGTTCACTCGATTTGGAGTTTCCTAGCCAAAGTTATGTGGGTTTGAAGTTTGAACTAGAAACTGAAAATCGGGGAAAAGTTTAAACTGCTGACAACCGGGCCCAACGCACAGCGTCGTCTTCAACCTTCCGCCGGCGCCCGAGCGCGTGACAAACAGAGACCGTGGTGCGGTCCGTTCTCCAGCTACGGTGGACCATTTCTTGTGATCTTTCGCGCTACATGCCCCTCAGACCAAGCCCTAGCGGCCGGACAAGGTGGTGCAGCATGCTATCGACGGAAAACTGGTCGGCATCGACGGCGATCGGTGGTGCGGCGCCGACGATGACCAATGCGTCCCATGCTTATCTTGATGCCCGAAGCGGCCATAAAGCACTACTGGAGCTCAAGGAAGGTGATGGTGCACTCAAACCGTGCGGAAAACGACCGGAGCTATGAGCTCAACGGCGACCAGAGCCATTTCGGCCGTTGGCGGCGAGTTTGCATTGCTCAGCCCGTTGGATGGATGTCTCTTCGTGGTTTTTGGTCAGGGTGGTCGTGAAGGACCTTAGTTGCTCTAGCTCGACCAGTTTTGGGGATGATCAACCATGCGAACAGAATTTTAAGTTCTTGTGGCCTTCGGTTATATACGGCCATCCTTGGAAAACCTAAAATTTCGGCTAGCTGGCGTTAAGAGGGAGCTAGGGAGTTCGGGGAAAGCTACTAGACCTTGATGCTAACCTCGGAGAGCAGTTGGCTGCGCCGGAGAAGCTTGGATCTGCCCGGGCGATGGTGTGAAGTCGGAAGTGCTTCGGGGTGAACAGGGCAGTGGAAAATTGGCTTGGGAAAGCTCGAGGGGAGCTGATCACGAGCAGCTGAGGGCTGGAGCACGTCGAGTGAAGGTCAGCGGTGCCGTTTATGGCCTCAGCTCGAGGTGGAAGGGACGGGTTTGGCCGGTCGACGGCGAGGTGGTGAGTTCGGGTGTGCGGCGGCTCTCTTCGAGTTTTCAGCACGAGGAGGCATCGAGATAGTAGCAAAATTGCTTTGGGACGCCCGGGACTCGAAGACAACACGCTAGAGACATCGGTCGCCGGTTACTGTGCTGGAAGCAGCTGCTGGCGCGGCTGCATCGCCGTGGCGCCCTCGGCAACACGCACAAGAACCCGAGTGAGCAGAGATGGAGTCGGTTCACTTGGCTATCACACTGACAGTGGGTCCCACTTTTTCATTTTGTCCCACAAAATTGAATTTCTCCACTGCTAAAAACAGTAGGGACCATAATACCCTTGGTCATTTGATCAATCACCCAAATTGGGCTTTGGTTTGTAAAGTGATCAAATTGTGGAATTTGGTATGATTGAATTTGCTGCACATGTGAACTGAAATCCAAATTTGATTTGAATTTATCCAAATTAGCTCATGTTAAGATAAACTCCAAATGGAGTGAAAATTGGTGTGTAGCTCACAAAAATGTGCTGAGTGTGAATATGAATCCCACTTTTGAATTCATGGGATGAAAGGAGTTTGAATTTGAATTTAAGTTCAAACTAGCCTTTTTCTAGTTGTACCCAAAAATACCTCAAAAAGGTTTTGAATTTGGGTGAATTTTGGCATGAGCATTCCTAGCAAGGTGTAGAAGTTTTTCATATGCTCAGCCCTTATATGATGCATGTGGGCAAGTACCACTTTTGCATTTCGTGAGTTTATCGTCTAATGACTATGTTGATGGTGTTTACTTGCTCTTCAAAGATGTTCATAAAACTTCCTCAAATGAGGTGTGTGTGTGTGGGGTGATGAACACTTTGAGTGTATGCAAAACTTGAGCCCTTACAGTATTGGTCTAGGATAGCTCTTACTAAATTTTCCTTCTCCTAGGGCAAGTGGCATCGAGATGAAGTGTTTCTTGGTTGATTGTGGAGTCTCGATGTAAATTGTGTGAGGCTTATAAAATATGCTTTAAAACTGAAAGTAAGGACTCTCTGTTAGCTCAGGGTCATCGTTTATGCAAAGTTCTGTATTCAGCCCTCTATTTCCAGCATTTAGAGTTCCATGTGTAGGATTTCGGTTGAGTCTTGCTGAGCATAAGCTCACGGTTTGTTGATCTTTTGTTTTGCAGGTGACGTTGCATAAGGCAATGTAAGGTAGGAAGGGTGATCCGAGCGGAGCAGCACCCAGTGAGGGGGTGTGAGTCTCACTTGGAACCCTGCACGCCGCCGTGGTGTTGTGTGCTAGTGTGGAGCATCCGCGGGTAGGATGGCTTCCTTTAGTTTAGTGTAGGCTATAGCTCATGAGTTGTATTCTTATCTTTCCGCTGCAATGTAAGCCTGTACATTATTTGTAAAATGTTACAATAATATATATTAAAGATATATATTGTTGTGTACGTGTGCTTTTCGGTCATGTTCTATTAGGTGTCGCATCGCACGACACTACCCAATATGATTACTGGACTGTCGGGACGGTGGTCCCCATAGACGTGGTATCAGAGCCCATTGGGAATAGCGCACCTGAAAAGACACATATTTTCAAAAATTTATAGTCTACCAGTGAGGATTCGGTACTAGGCCCACATAAGGTCTACTATTAGCATAAGTGATGTATGGTGGCGAACTAACTTACTTGTTATTCTATTTTGTCACGATGCACCGCCAACCAGGTAAGAGGTAAGGTACGCTACCAAAATCGGATCAATTTCGGTTAGCTCCCCTTATGAGGAAAGTGGTTCAGGGAAGAGATCTCACAGCTCGGTGTGAGACGTCAATATGATAACTCTTGAACTCTTCATGTTCCTGAGCTCATATGAAACGCTGGTCCCTGGCGTGCATTAGGAAGGAAAGTGGAAGCCCCATCGTGTGGTTGGTAACACGATAGTGTGTGCTTCTGGAATTAACCTAGAAGGACATATGCAGCGCACACCATCGGCGTGCCCTGGTGGACAGTAGGTGGTATCCATCGGGTTGATGAAATTCCCGACCATGTCTACTAGTACACGCTCTATTCCAGTCCATTATCGTGTGGTGTGGAAGCACGATCGCATTCTTCGAGATGTGCCTTACTCGGGGACGGCCCGTATGGCAATGATACGGGGCGTATGTTTTTAGTATGATATCAAACTGCCTGGAATGAGAAACATTTGTGTGCCTCATTATTGAGTAATTTTATTCAGGTACACTAACCACGTATCTGTATTACGAGTAGAAGACGTTTGCATGTGAACGATTCTAGTGCCACTAACAGAATGTATATGTCGGATGTAATCCGGTTAGGCTTTTCAGTTGTGAGGAACGTAGTACCGGCATTATCATGAAAAAAATTGCATAAACACCTCGCTCATCTCCTAAAATTGAAGATTATGTAAGATTTGAATGAAGACAGTTCAAATCAATTGGTTAAAACTCGTTTAGAAACCAACTCAAGGATATGTGAGTATAGAGAGAACCAAAAACAGAGTCCCCTGTTTTGGCAGTGTTTTTGCTGAAAATTACATAGGGTGTTAATCATTGTAGAAAAGACCAATGGTAGTGTGTGATACAGTTTTGTAAAGGTGAATAAGTTCTCTAAAACTTTTCTATAAACCTCCAGGATAGAAACACACTTTGAGTTGGTCAAAAACCTTAGAAACCTAAACTGCTACAAAGGGGTAGAACCCGAAACAGAGTCTCTGTAATTCCACCATAACTCTCGGTGGTTAAATCTCTAATGGTATTGTGATAAATTTATGTAAAGGGCATGATATATTCTACAATTTTGTAATTCAAAGTTTTTCTAAAACTGGAGCAGAATTAATTGGAATTATGGATTGAATCTAGGTACCTCTGGGGAGGTGCTGTTAAAATCCTGCCAGACATTCTGTTAAATTTGAACCATCATATATTTTGATCCAGGAATGCAAAGAGGGCATATAAATACATTTTTGGAAAGCCTGGGAAGTTCTTTACAATGTTTCTGTTTAACCTCAAGGCAGAATCCTCCTGTAAAGGGGTGAAATTTGCAGTACTAATGAAACTGTACAGAGTACCAAAGTCTGTGCATAGTTTCTGTACTGATTGGATTTTGCTTATAATTTCCTGTCTAAGAATTGTAAAATGTGAAAGCTTACAATTCTGTAAAATCTTATTATTCGTTCTTCAACTTTGTAATTATGAGTTTGGTCCATATAAGTTCATAACTGTATGGAAAAGTTGATCCAAAGTGAGCACTTACAGGGGAGGAGCTGCTGAAATTCTTCCAGGATTTCTGTTAATTTTAGAAGCTCATAACTTTCAATCTAGAACTTAGTTGTAGGAAAATAAACACTCGTTGGAAATATATGGAAGTCTTCCCAACTTTGCTGTTCACCCCCACAACTGATTCACACGTTAAATTAGGATTTTAAACCATAGAACAGAATCTGGTCCAATTTCATTACCTTTCTGTTTTTGGACCATCACTTCCTGTATACATTTTACCAAAGGTTTTGTGATACATTTCTGGAAATCTGGTGGGCTACAACTTTGTGGTTGTGAGTTTTGAAAAACTTGGCCTGGAACTGTATGAAAAAGTTGAATCCAAGTGGGTACCTTCCGGTGGGGTACTGTTGAAATTCTCCTTGAATTTCTGACAACTTTTAAACTTAATTTCTGTTGAACCTGAACTGATACGGGGTCACATACGTAACAGTTGGAAGGATATTGAAGTGATCCAGAACTTTGGTATTCCACTCTAGTCTTGAGTCTGCTATTTGTGAGGATCCGACAGTCCCGACAATCCAGGATCTCGCTGAGGGGTGATGCGACAGACAGCACCGGATAACACACAGAAAAGGCGATAAGCGGAAGCTAAATTTTATTCCATAAACTTGTTTATCAACATAGTTACATCAAAATATCGTTAAAGTCTACACTCACGGGTGTAGACTAAGCCGAAGATCTCACCTTCAACCCGTGAATGTGATCCCACTAGCACACGCGCACACACTAACACGGCGGCGTGCACGGCTCCCATTCAACGATGATTCCCTCTTGGGGGTCCGTCTCCTCCTCGGGAGCCTCCTCCTCATAGAACCCTGCAAACGCTTCAATAAACAAGCAGTGAGCACGATGGCTCAGCAAGACTGACTCATCTCACCTAAACATGTAATTCTAAATGATGGATTTGCATTGTAGGATAGGTAAGTACTTTGCATAAGATTCGCCTAATTAAGTGATCCTTACTTTCATGTTTTATCCTCCCGTTAGTGGAAAACCATGTGCTAAGCCACATAAGAACTCCACAATCAAACAAGAAACACATTCCTCTTATGGAACTTGCCTAACGTTGAAAATAACTTTGATTTGCTCTAAACTAAAGCATGTCATTAACAAACAAGTGGTATTCACTGACCATGAGGGACGGTGATTAGAATCGATTTACACCTGCAGCGTTACGCGAATAACCCATCACGTACGCTCGTACTCGATGTTGCCTACAGCAACCATCACAGATGTCGTACGCAACCACCTTTCATCCGTCAGCCAAGTGTTGAACCGGTCCTATCGTCCCGAGCAGGAGGTCTCTAAGAGGAGCATCCTTGGTGCCCGCTAGCTGATTTACACCTCGCTTGTCTCATCCTACCCTCTGGACGACAAGCAATGCCTCAACATATCGCTACCCGAATTACATCGGTTTCCCGGTTCCCATATAGCCAGTAGGTCTTCGGTACTATTCTGGCTTGTTCAACATGCCCGCACACGGCTTGGTCCTCAATCGACACAAGTGGAGCGATGGCACCCAGGCCCCAAAGTCCTGCTGCCCTTAGTCTCCGCTCGGTCTCATTTTCTTGCCATGTGATTCATTGTCTATTTTTCTAACCGAGTGGTGTGCCTCTAGCCTATTCTCACGAGTAGTTCCAACTACTCGACTTGTACTAAATCCTATACTATTTGAGCATTGCAGTGGCTACTCGATGTTCAAATCCTAAACCCAAAATCCCTGGTTCTCTTGTCTATGCAAGTGGTTTTCAATTCAAGACTCTAATGCACATCATAAGACTTGCATAAAATAAGTGATCAAAACAATAAACATTAAAAGTAGGTTAATGCAAACTGGAGCTTGCCTTGCTGCTGGTTGTTGACTAATTGTTCTTATGGAGTAATAAAGTAGGTTAATGCAAACAGGAGCTTCTTCGACCTTAGTGACTACACGAAATGAAAATACGATGCGTGTCAAATTTAAATGCATTTGTTTGGAATTGAGATCGTGATAACTATGAGTTTAGTTAGACAGCCCTTTTCACTCTGAAATTTTTACTGTGGTTTGGTGACAACCTAAACAGGAACTTGGCCAAATTTCATTTGAAGCAAAGCTCATTTTAGCCCTGCACAAATAAATGTGTATTTGGCCAAATTTAGAGCTCTTATGGTTTTCTAGTGATTTTCATGGATCAAGCCATGACTTTTTGGAAACTAGAATTTAAGATGGTTCTAATTTAATTGGTTTCATATAATTTGGAGGATCCTAATAAAAGATATGAGCTAAACATTTTTCTTTTTCTCTGGACCAGTTTACTTAATCACACCATCAGGTAGGGTAAATGAGCTTGTATGGATCTGAAATTATTATCGTAACTCAGATATATTACAAGGAACATCCTGGCAAAATTTCATAATTTTCAACCAAAGGAATCACCAGTCACAATCCCTAACAGTTTAAAATTTGGAGAATCAATTATGGACAAACAATGGGTTTCACAGAGTGAAACTTATTTTGCTGGAAATCACTCAGAGAGCTGAATCCAACAAAATTTGGTTTACTCTATTTGGACACTCCTAGCTAAAGTTATGGCCGTTTAAAGATTGAACTGAAAACTGAAAATCGGGGAAATGTTTAAAATACTGCATGTGGGTCACAGGAACCTAGGTTCCCGGTCGCCTCCCGAGGCCAAACTCGCCGCTGCCCCCCCCCCCCCCCCATATTTTTGGACGCTGAACCCGTTTGTGAGGTCGGGGCAAGCTGCCGATAGCCAGAACCATGCCAGCGACGTGCGGCGGCCTCGGGAGAGGTTCTGCGCCGTCCGCCGCCCGATTTAACCTGCCAAACTCTCGGTTGAGCGGCTCTACAGCACCAGGGCACCTTGATTTAGATTGAAGTGGCCTCAAACTTGCTCGGGAATAGCCCTAAGTGGGTTGTCACCGTGCGCCCAAACCGTGCCACCGGTTTGCGCTCGGGGAAACCGAAAATTGTGCTAACTACGTGCGTTTCTGAGATAGGGTTTCAAAGACGAATTGTTGCCTACCTAGTATAGCTCGTGTGTGCTAAATTTGGTGAAATATAACTGAAGGTTGAGTGAGAATTTGGCAACTCCTTACCCGCGGGTCGGTTTGCACCGATTGGAAGAAAAAGCCAAAATTCATCGTCGACGATCAACCACTCGGGCTGAGGTTCGGAGGTGAGCAGCACGAAGTCCTAGAGCGTCTCTGGGTGTCTTTTCTCGGGCGTGAAAGCTACTGAGCTGGGCTTCCCACGTGAGAACCGAACGGCGGCAGTTCCCGGTCACCGCGAAAACGCTTGGGTGTGGTCGAGAGAAGACAAACTCAGGTCGTTTCTGTGACTAGGATGTAGGAGGAGAGGTTAGGGTGCCGTTTTGCAGCTCAGGGGCAGCTTCACACACGCGGTGGTGCAGTTTCCTGATCGATTTGCGACGGCGGCAGTGAGCGGCGGTGTTCTTTGTTCGAGCGCGCGAACAGAGAGGCAAACTCGGTTTGTGCCACGAGGGGATCGCTTCGTGGGGTTGATAAGCGCCGAAGACTGGCCTCCAGTGCAACAAAAGCTCGGAACAGGAGGTGGTGCCAGTGTTTCGCTTGGTGGCGATCACAGCTTCGCCCCGAGAAATAGAGGAACAGGGTTCAGTCGGTTTAGAGCTCTAGTGTGACTGACAGGAGGGCCCCACCTCTACAAATTTGTCTTAAAAACTTGAATTTTTACTGCTCTTAATATTGGAGACTCTAATACCATTGGTGAGTTGATCAAATCACCCAATGGCCATTTAGATTTGAATAATTAAAAGTGTGAAATGGTTTGTATGAATTTGCAGTATATGTGAAGTTAAAATTCAAATCTGGTTTGAATTTGCTCAAACTAGCTCATGTCAAGATCAACTCCAAATGGAGTGAAAATTGGTGTGTGGGCTAAAAAAAAGTGCTGAGTATGAATATGAATCCCTCTTTTGAATTCATGTAATGAAAGGAGTTTGAATTTTGAATTTAAGTTCAAACTAGACTTTTAATGATTGTATCCAAAAGTGCCTCAAAAGGTTTTGGATTTGGGTGAAATTTGGCATGAGCATTCCTAACAAAGTTTAGGACTTAATCATGTGCTCAGCCCCTATGTGATGCATGTGGGAAATAACAGTTTTGTAGTTTTGTGAGTTCATCTCCTAATCACTCTATTGACGGTGGATACTTGCTCTTCAAATGTGTTCATGTTTTTACTACAATTGAGCTGAAGCGTGGGTATGATGAACACTTTTAGAAAGTGAAAAACTTGGGCCCTTACATTCCCCCCCTTAAAAGAATCTCGTCCCAAGATTATAAGGTAAAAAAGAGAGAGGGTATGGTGGAAAATTCGTGATCACTGCTTGTTGTTGAAGTGTTTGCAGGGAATTAATAGGAGGCTCCCGAGGAAGAGACGGATCCCCCAAAGGGAACCACCGTCGAGTGGGGGCCGTGCACGCCGCCGTGTTAGAGTGTGCATGTGTGCAGTGAAGACATGTTCACGGGCTGAACGTGAACTCTTTTGCATAGTCTACACCCGTGAGTGTAGACTATAACGATATTTTGATGTATTTATGTTCATAAACAAGTTATGTATTAAACTTAGCTTCTGCTGTATGTTTTTTCTGTGTGTTATCTGGTGTTGTCTATCGCAGCACCCCTCAGCGAGGTCATGGAATGTCAGGACCATCGGGTCCTCACATTGTGGTAATGGAGCATCGTTGAGATTTAACGCACTGAAAAAGACTACATTTTTAAAACTCGGTGAGGAACGAGTATTAGCCCACATAAGGATGTTATTAGTCTATACAAGTGGCAACTTTAACCTATTTGCTATGTCAGAAAATCATGCATCTCAGGACTTTTTATGTCTTGGGCGGTGCATCTATGCGCTGTCTACCAGTGCGCACAAGCTTAAGGGTGGAGCCTCACGGGTGGCAGGTAACCCAACCAGCTTAGGTAACCTCTACGACTCTTCATGTCGTTTGGGGTATCCGAGAACCGCCAGTCCCGGGTGTGCTACGGGCAAGTAGGTGGAAACCCCGTCACATGGTTGGTAACATGAACACTTAGCTCAAGGTGTGTTTGGCTTGAGAACACCCGTGCGACTGACGACGGACGGGTGTATGAAATTGTTATGGAGCCCGGTTCAATGTGCAGCTGAACCTTATGATTGAGTGGTTTTATGCAGGTAGTCTAACAAAAGTCACCACCAAGAGCTGCCGAGCTAGGTTTAGGAGGCTAAAACTCGACTGTCTTCGGGCCGAGGAGGTAGAGAACGAGCAGCTGGTGTGGTTTCTGGCTGGGAGAGGCGCTGCACGCGAAGGATCTGCCGAATTCTCGATTGAAGTCGAGCGGCGGCGGTCGGTTCGGATCAGCGCGAGGGCGACGTGAGCAGTGAAAATATTCACGTGGCTGCGCATGTTATCACCGCTGCAGCCGGTGCTCCCACGGCGTGGCCCGGCTGTGCGGTGTCCTTTTCACTCGGGCGCGAGAGCAGGAGCTGGCGCACTGCGCTCGATCGACGTCGGTGAGAAACAGGCAGCGCTCGGTTGTGAATCTGCTCTCCCACTGACCTGTGGGCCCATCTCTCCCCCTAATCCTTTTTCCCAAATTCTTCTGTAAATATCCCAGCTACTCTCCATTGAATGAGAGACTTAAGCACCAAGTCACAGTTTGAATTTGGTTTCCTCGATTTGGAATTTGTTTGGCTAAATTTGCTTCACATCTGAACTGAAATTCAAACTCAGTTTTGAATTAATGCAAATTTAGCTCCCGACAAGATGAAGTCCAATGGGGATGAAAATTGGTGAACTAACTCAGAAAAATGTGCTGAGTTTGAATATGAAGTCCACTTTTGAATTCAAGTGATGAAAGTTGCTGCAATTTGAATTTACATTCAAATTGGCCTCTTTTTCAAATGCCTCCAAAAGTGCCTCAACAAGTATTGATTTGCATGAAATTTGGCCTGAGCCTTCCCAAGATTAATTAAGGTATATGGGTGAGCTCAACCTTTCATTTTAATGTGTAAAAATTCCACCTTTTGGAAGTTAGGGCTTTCCCCTCTAATTACCCTTTTGATGGTGGTTACTTGCTCTTCACAAGTGTTCACAAGATACCCACAAGATTTGCTGTGGTGTTGTGAGGTGATGAAATTGATCACTTTTGCAAGTCCCTTTTCTTGGGCTTTTACATCCCTCCCCCATTAAAAGAATCTCGTCCTGAGATTATAAAAGAAGAGGCAGCGATGTAATAGAAACTCACCCGTGCTGGGACGCCATGAACTCCGAGTAGTTTGAGCGAAGAAATTCTTCGCTCTCACACGTCGCTTCTTCGGCGGTGTGGTTACTCCAGAGTATCGTGTAGAACCACAACGTTTGGCGACGTGTGGTTCGAGCCCTCTCATCAATGATTGCCACCGGATATTCATCATACGTCAAATCTGGTTGCAGCTCGCCGATGTCTTCAGTGGGAACAGCAGCCGTATGCTTCAGACATTTTCGCAGTTGTGAAACATGGAAAACGTTGTGAACACCAGCAAGAGATGCCGGCAGTTCTAGTCTATATGCCACTGGTCCACACTTCTCGGTGATGACATAGGGTCCAATGAATCGGGGAGCGAGCTTCCCCTTCACGCCGAACCGTTGCACGCCTTTTGTCGGAGATACACGGAGGTACACGTGCTCCCCGACGTCAAAGTGCAGCGGCCTACGCCTCTTATCAGCGTAGCTTTTCTGCCGGGATTGAGCGGCCTTCAAGTTAGCTTGAATCATCCGAACACGCTCTTCAGCGTCGTTCACCACATCAACCCTGAATGTGACCCTTTCACCGGTCTCGCACCAGTTTAACGGGGTGTGGCATTTGCGACCATAGAGAGCCTCATATGGTGCCATCTTGATACTCGCTTGATAGCCGTTATTGTACGAGAATTTTGCCAATGGTAGGTGATCATCCCAGTTCTTACCGTGGTGGATGGCACATGCTCTCAACATTTCTTCCAGTACTTGGTTCACCCTCTCTGTGTTGCCCATCTGTCTGAGGGTGATAGGCGGAGCTTCTAATCAGCTTAGTACCCAAAGCAGCGTGCAACTGCTCCCAGAAACGAGATACAAATAGTGCCCCTCGGTCTGACACTATGGTCTTGGGTACTCCATGCAAGCATAGGATTCTTGCAATATACAACTCCGCATATCTGTTGGCATGGAAATGTGTATGCACGGGAATGAAGTGAGCCGACTTGGTTAACCGGTCAACGATCACCCAAATTGACTCATGTTTATTGGAAGTCAGGGGTAATCCCACAATGAAATCCATGGTCACATCTTCCCACTTCCATGCTCGAAGTTTCAGGGGTTGCAACAGCCCTGATTTCCTCATATGATCCGCTTTCACGCGTCTACATGTATCACACTCGGATACGTACTTAGCCACTTCCCGCTTCATCCGTGTCCACCAAAATTTCTTTTTCAAATCTTGGTAAATTTTGTTGCTACCCTGATGAATGGAGTATTTAGAAAAGTGAGCTTCATCAAGAATCTTCTTCCTCAGCCCCATATTCCGGGGTGCGACTATGCGATCATTGAACCACAGCGTCCCCTCATCATCTTTCCGGAAACATTTGATTTCTACATTGTCTATCCGTCTCCGGAGATGTGCCATGCCCTTGTCAATCTTCTGAGCTGAAATGATGTCCTCCCTAATGGTAGGGATGAGGGCCAGGTTGTAGAGCGATCCATAAGGAACCAAGTATAAACTCGGCTCTTCCTCCTCCTCCGGTGTAATGGTGAGGTTATGGACATGTGATTTCCTACTCAGCGCGTCGGCAACCACATTTGCCTTGCCGGGGTGGTAATGAATCTCAATCTCATAGTCTTTGATTAGTTCTAACCACCTCCTTTGCTTCATATTCAGCTCCTTCTGGGTGAAAATGTACTTCAAGCTCTTGTGGTCGGTGTAGAGATGCACCAAATTCCCCTGGAGATAGTGCCTCCACATTTTCAGCGCCAACACCAAAGCAGCAAGCTCAAGATCATGAGTCGGATAGTGCTGCTCATGGTTTCGAAGTTGGCATGAGCCATACTCGACCACACGTCCTTCCTGCATCAACACGCAGCCGAGCCCAATACCGGACGCATCACAATACACGTCGAAGGGCTTGGTTGTATCCGGTTGAGCTAAGGTTGGGGCTGTTGTGAGATGCTTCACTAATGCTTGGAACGCTCCTTCACATGCCGTGTTCCAAACATATTTGATTCTCTTCTTCAATAATTCTGTCATCGGCTTAGCAAGCTTGGAGAAACTTGGAATGAATCTACAGCAATATCCCACTAAGCCGAGGAAGCTTCTGACTTCATGGACAGAAGTAGGGGCTTTCCATTTCAGCACTTGCTCAATTTTGCTTGGGTCAACCGCAATGCCTTCTGCTGAGATGATATGTCCTAAAAATGGCACTTGGCTGATCCAAAACTCACATTTTCTATACTTGGCATATAGCCTATGGTCCCGCAATCATTGAAGAACGATCCTCAAGTGCTCTGTGTGTTCTGCTTCTATCTTGGAGTAAACCAAGATATCATCAATGAACACCACAACGAACTTGTCCAGCTCCGGCATGAACACCAAGTTCATGAGATACATGAAATGGGCCGGAGCATTGGTGAGACCAAAAGACATGACAAGATACTCATATAAGCCATATCTCGTCGAGAAGGCCGTCTTCGGGATATCCTCTGCCCGGATTTTTATTTGATGATATCCAGAGCGAAGGTCCATCTTGGAGAATACACTTGCACCCACAAGTTGATCAAACAGGATGTCAATGCAGGGCAGTGGGTATTTGTTCTTGATGGTGACGGCGTTGAGCGGCCGGTAGTCCACACACAGCGTCAAGGTTTCATCCTTCTTCTTTACGAACAGCGCCGAGCATCCCCAAGGCGAGGAACTCGGCCTAATGAAACCTTTGCTCAACAGATCATTGAGCTGTTCTTTCAGTTCAGCCAGCTCGTTCGGAGCCATTTTGTATGGTCTCCGTGATATGGATGTAGTCCCAGGTGCAAGATCAATCTTGAACTCGACATCCCGCTCAGGTGGCATGCCCGGAAGATCATCTGGAAACACGTCAGGGTACTCCCGGACTGCGGGAATGTCCTCTAACTTGAGAGCTTCAGTATTATTAATTACTGAAACTTCCCGGACTGGATTGTCTAATATGAGGGACTGCGGACGGTGTAGTGGGGAGTTCAGGTGAACCGTCTGTGATAATGTTTCCAGGGCAGCGCCATCGTAGCTTAGCCATGACATCCCTAAGATTGCATTAATCTTCTGCCCCTCAAGAATAATCATAGTGGTGGGATATATCTTCGCACCTAAGCACAGTGGTGCTTTCGAGATCATCATAGTTGCTGAAATCCTTCCTCCCGATGAGCAGATCATATAAGAGCACTCGGTGGGAAAGGCTTCCAGTTGATGCTTAACCACATATGATGCACTTATGAAGTTGTGGGTTGCACCCGAATCAAATAATAGGATGATTACTTGATTGTTGAGAGTCAACGTAACCGCCAGCACGTTGTCTCCCTCTGGGGCGTCCTCAATGTCGAGGTTGCGAACGCCCCCAGTCCGCTGACCAACCTTCTTGAACGGAGGTCGGCCTCGAGCACCGCCCTGGAACTGGCTTGCCCGCTGCTCTGCTGCCCCTAGGGACAGTCCTTCGAGAAATGGCCCGCCTGGCCACACGTAAAGCATGTGTAGAGAGGCGGTCCTCCACTGATTGGCGGACGGAAACCCGGGGCGCGTTGTGGCAGTGGAAACGCCCGGGGTACCGTCTGCTGCTGCTGTTGCGGTCACGGTGGTGGCATCGGCGGTCGGAACGGGGGTGACTGGAATGAACGACCCCCGAACTGCTGAGGTTGCGCCGGTGGATGCCACTGCTGACAGGATGGTGTCCGACACACCATGCGGTATTTATGGGGAGCTCCTCCCCCACTGCTGGGTGGCGTACTGCGCTTCCGCTGCTCAGCCGCCAACTCCCGCTGAGCATCTTCTTGCATGATCGTGGCATTGACTAGATCATTGAACGTGCCACGATTTCATTGAACGATATGCGTCTTCATCTCGGGGTATAACCCCGATAGAAGTGCTCCCGCTTCTTCTCCTCGGTGGAGACGTAATCCGGCGCATATTGCGCCAGATGGTTGAAGGCACGGGAGTAGTCGTGGGCACTCCTCCCGCCCTGCTTCATCTCCAAGAACTCTTGGAACTTCTGCTTCATTATCCCGGGAGGGATATGGTAGGCGCGGAATGCCTCCCGGAATTGTTCCCACTCCACTGCATGGCCAGCCGGCAGTGGGGCGACATAATTCACCCACCACGCACCAGCGGCACCATGCTGCTGCACCACGAACAGAGTCTTCTGCCGCTCCGTACATTGGAGCAGCCCAAACTTGGACTCGATTGTCCGCAGCCAGATGTCGGCCTCCAGGGGTTCTGCTGCTTCTGTGAACACCGGAGGGTGCGTACTCATGAAATCCGAGTACGTCACAACATGGGGCTCACGAGGCCCCCTCTCTTGATGCCCCCTCCCCCGCATGAGACGTATTATGCACGATCGTGCGGAGCAGGTCGGTCTGCTCCTCACGACCACCCACCAGTGCCGCAATCACATCCGCTAGTGTAAGCGGAGGCGGCGGTGGTGGTTGTTGCTGCGGGGTGCTGTCGTAGGCAGGTGGCTGGGAGTCATCACCCCCCTGCTGGCTAGAGCCCAATCTCATGTGTGGTCCGAGTGCGAACCATCTGCAACCATATGACAATAAACATCAGTCCCGCAACATATTTCATGCAGTCCAATAAAATAGGCGCAAAACATAATGACAGTAAAACATGTGATGCATCTCGTATACAGATAATGTAATTACTTTGCACAATCTACACCATTACCAGACCAAATACAAGCAAGTTAAATCCAACTTGACGGACTTCCACTTTGGAAGTTCATCACAACTAGATTTGGTCACTACGAGACGTTAAAATCGCTTTGTCATCACGTATACTACCCTTTTATCTTCAATACGACACAAACATGGTCTCTAGCGAAAGAAACTTGAGCAACACATATACTCAAATATTTCACTAGTTGAAGATAACTACTCATGAGTATGTTCTACCCCAAGGGAAGTACTTAAACAACCTAGGGCACAACAATCTCTCAAATGAGTTCAACTGTCATCCCTCTGCCAGAATGACCAGTTTTTACATATTCCAGATTTTGATCTGGTGCTGGGCATTTTCATGACTCAAGCTGAATACCAAAGTTAAAGTTAACTTCAGTATATTTTCAACGAGTATTTATTTGCCCTCATATAAGCTTGGTTTGAAAGTTATGGTAATTCAAAGTCAACAGAATTTCTAGAAGAATTTCAACAGCACCTCCTTTGGAAGTTGCTGTTTTCAACTCTAATTTCAGCTCAATTCCGTGCTGCAATTGCAGAAACTTTGAATAACAAAGATGCAACACATCTCCTACCCTTTCCAAAAATGTATTATATGACAATTTGAGTTTTTTTCTACAGGAAGGTATGCTTGAAAAACAGAACAGTCTAGAGAGTGTTTTGCATCTGTCCTGGTTCTGGACAGTTTACTTTCTTCTGGAATTTAAGCCATCTTAAGGTGTGATTCAGCTCTGGGGGTCCACAACAAAGTTGTAGAGTACTTAAACAACTTTCCAGAACTATATCCCACACCTCCATTGGCTAAATGATCTGTGAGTTATGCTATATTAAAATTCAGCAAACTTGCTGCTCAAAACAGAGCACTCTGTTTTTCCAGCCCTTTGACTACACTGATCAACTATTAAATTTTTCTACCCAACCAGGGTCCTAAATGTTGAAACTTAGTGATTTTAATTCCTTGTTAACATTATATTTCATGCACAAGCCCATGATATGTCGGTACTACGTTCCTCACAAAAAGAAAACTCTAACCGGATTATACCGGCATATACGTCTCAATTATGGCACTAAACGGTCGCTCGCATACGTATACTACCCAGGATACATACGTGGTTAGTACCTGCAGAAGAACACCCAATAATGATGCACTCAAAGGTTATTTTCATTTCAGGCAGGTGCATATTTGAAAGTAAATACAAACGCCCGTATCATTGCCATACAGCCGTCCATGAGTTAAGCCACGTCTCAAGGTACGTGATCGTGTTTTAACACCACACGACGGGGAACCCGAGTAGAGCGTGAACGGGTCATTACGGTTGCGAATTTTATCACCCCAACAGATACCACCTACTGCCCAGCAGGGCACGCCGATGGCAAGCGCTGCGTATGTCCTTCTGGGCTATTTCCAGACGAACACACTCTCGTGTTACTGACCACGCGATGGGGTCTCCACTTACTTGCCTAATGCACACTAGGGATCAGCGTTTCATATGAACTCAGGAACATGAAGAGTCCAAGAGTTTCATATTGAAGTCTCACACCAAGCTGTGAGACCTATCCCTGAACCACATTCCTCGTTAAGGGAGCTAACCGAAATTGAACCGCTTTCGGTGGCGTTCCTTACCATTCTTATCAGAGCGTAGGTGTGTCTTTACATAATTAAAATTCAGAACTATAACACATATGTTAGTATTGCCACTTTAAGTAAATATGCTAATACAGTCCTTAGTTGGGCAAACTACCGAATCCTCACCGTAAAATTAAGTTTTCCCATAATACAGTCCTTAATTAATGTGCTATCCCCAATGCGGCTCTGATACCAAGCCTGTGGCAGACCGGAATCCGCTCATCCAGGATCACAGAGGGTGATGCCGCCCGATGCGACACCTGACAGCACACATCATAAGGAAACATTATATTACATAGAAAACCAACTGAAATGTACAAATTAGTACTCACTTTAGTTACAAACTAATGTCATTATTACAGCAGCGTAAACTAAGTTTGTACAACTCACGCCTGGCTACCTAGCAAAAGTCGGTTGCCCAGCCCTAGGCCAACCCTCACTAGCTGCACTCTTCAGCTCAGCGCGACGTGTATGGCTCCCACTCAGCCATGGGCCCCGACGGAGGGTAGCCCTCGCCGGTGGACTCGTAACCCGAGTTCGAGGGATGCTCCTCACCTGAAAAAAAAACACTTATAGCAGCAACAGTGAGCACGATGGCTCAACAAGACTTAACCGACTCACCTAGGCATGAAAATCTACATGTGGTGTACAATGAACATGGGATGGTAGAATTTTAGCAAACGGACACACCTACAAGTTCATCCTTAGTTCCCCTTTTAGCCACAAGTTAACAGTTTATGAATCTGGAATTTAGTGAGCAATATTTGGTGGCACACATGTAGCAATACAATTATATCATAACAGCAATATTGAATCATCACATTTCATATATTAGCCTACGTCACGACTCAGTGACCAAGTGGTACTCTTCACCGCGAGGGACAGCGAATCGACTCGATATACACCTGCAGGGATACCCGAAGAGCACGTCTCGTACGCCCACCCGTGGAGCTGCACAGCACGCTCACTCGATGTCGTACAGGACAACCTTTCACCAAACAGCCCAAACGTCGAACCGGTCGCACCGAAACGAGCAGGAGGTTCCCTACATGGAGCATCTCTCTTTATGCCCATTAGCAGATTTCCACCTTGCTGCCCTCAGCCTACACCTATAAATTGGTGCATTATGCCTCGACGCCCGGAGGTTTAGGATACATCGGTTTACCGGGGCCCATATAGCCGATATGCCTTCGGTACGTTAAAACTTGATCAGCGTGGGCCGCACACGGATCGGTCCTGAATTGACACGGACAGGGCTGCGCACACAAGACTTCCTCTTGCTGCGCCCTAGCCCCTGCCTAGTCTCATTTTCCTTACTAAAGTGATCTCACATCACTCGAACCAATCCCGTGTGTCCCAAGCCTAACTCGCGAGTAGATTCCAACTACTCAACTTGTACAGAAGTTCTATGAATCATTAAGCATAGCCTATCTACTCGAGGTCTTAGACACTACCCTTACTCTTATAGGAAAATTCTGGTCATGCAATTGGGGTTTCATCCATCCTACACCTAATGCACATCCATATCACATACTAAGTATTTATAAAGCAAAACTTTGAAATTAGGTTAATGCAAACCGGGGCTTGCCTTGTTGCTGCTGTTCAGTGGTTAGGGCTTCGTCCGGAAGAAGGAAGTCGAGCACTTCAGGAGTTTCCTTGCCTTCAGCGACTACACGTAAACGATATACTATATGTCAATTTAAATGCAATGTTTGAACTTGAATATGTAAAGACTATAATGCTAGCTAGCCCTCCCCTAAGGCTCTGAAATTTTTATGGTGGCTTGGTAGGTTCCTAAACAGAGTCTTGACCAAGTTTCATTTGAAACAAAGTTCACTTGAGCCTTGTACAAATAAAAGCCTATTTTTCAATATTAGAACCTCTAAGAACTTCCATGGGTTTCCATGGCTTCAACCATTACTTTCTGGAAACTATAATTTGAGATGGTTCTAATGGAATTGGTTTCATGTCATTTGAAGACTTCTAGATGAAGTTATGCCCTAAACAAGATTTGAGAAAATCTGAAAAATGTTTCTGTACGTTTTTCTATTTTCTCAGGGCAGTTCACTTAATCACACCATTTAGGGGGACTAAATGAACTTGGATGGGTCTGTAAATTTTACTGTGGCTTAAGGATTTTCTGATGAACCTCCCAGCCAAGTTTCAGAATTTTTCATAATGTAATCCTCCAGATAAAATTCCGAACATTTTAAACACTAGGGAATTAATTCTGGAAAACTATTAAGTTTCATGAGCTGAAAATTGTTTTGCTGGAAAGTACTCAAAAAGCTGAGTTTAGCAAAATTTGGTTCACTGAATTTAGAGCTTCCTAGCAGAAGTTATGTGCATTCGAAGTTTGAACCCAATCTGAAAATTCAAATAAACTTTAAACCGACTGGTGGGGTCCCCGGCTACGCGTCAGCACCGCAGCTAAGCCACACCGGAGTCCACTGCATTTTCCCACGTAGTTGCACGAGATCCCCGCCACAACCGATCCGATGTTTAAACTAACTGTCGCTGACACACGGGACCCACCCGAGGCTTCTTCTTCCTCGGGTCAATTCCCGCCCCCGCGCTGCTACCTCGCCAGACTCTCACCGGAGCTCGCCGGGTCGGCGTTTCAGGCCGACTCTCGGCCTGAGGCTCGCTGCCTCTGGGTTTGCAGCCACGGGGAACCGTTTGGTGGTGTTTGCGGGGGCGCTACGGAACCAGAAACATGCCGGCGACGTGTGGTGGCCTCGGAAGTGGTCCAGCACCGCCAGCCGGTGGTTCCAGCCCATAAACGGCTTGAGTGATCGGCTCTAGAGCACCCTTGACAGTTAGGGAAACTCGGCAAGGACACAAGCAAGCGCGGCAATAACGGCTACCATACTTTCACCGTGCGCCCGAGAGTCGGGTTGCCATTTGAGCTTAGAACGACATGAAATACCTCGTACCCCGTTGGTTCCTAGCTAAGGCTGTGAAGGAAAATAGACCGCTAGCAAGCCTAGTTTGCGTGTGCATGATTTGGTGGCCTAAGGACAAAAATTGTGGATGAATTCAACGGATTCTTACCCGGAGGTCCGAGTGTATGCGCCGGGAGAAAAACGTCAAATTGAAGCTCAGCGTGACTATCCGGCGTGTCTCAGAGTGGCCTAGCTCAGCCGTGAAAGCCTTTGGTCCGAGCTGCCCACAGTAACCCGGTGTCGGCTGTTTTTCTCAGTCACCGCCAAGAGCTGCCGAGCTAGGTTTAGGAGGCTAAAACTCGACTGTCTTTGGACCGAGGAGGTAGAGAACGAGCAGCTGGTGTGGTTTTTGGCTAGGAGAGGCGCTGCACGCGAAGGCTCTGCCGAATTCTTGATTGAAGTCCAGAGGCGGTGGTCGGTTCGGTTCAGCGCGAGGGTGACGTGAGCAGTGAAAGTATTCACGTGGCTGCGCGTGTTATCACCGCTGCAGCCGTTGCTCCCACGACGCGGCCTGGCTGTGCGGTGTCCTTTCCACTCGGGCGTGGGAGCAGGAGCTGGCGCGCTGTGCTCGATCGATGTCGGTGAGAAACAGGCAGCGCTCGGTTGTGAATCAGCTCTCCCACTGACCTGTGGGCCCATCTCTCCCCCTAATCCTTTTTTTTTCCAAATTCTTCTGTAAATATCCCAGCTACTCTCCATTAAATGAGAGACTTAAGCACCAAGTCACAGTTTGAATTTGGTTTCCTCAATTTGGAATTGGTTTGAATAAATTTGCATCACATTTGAACTGATTCAAACTCAGTTTTGAATTAATGCAAATTTAGCTCCCGACAAGATGAAGTCCAATGGGGATGAAAATTGGTGGACTAACTCAGAAAAATGTTCTGAGTTTGAATATGAAGTCCAATTTTTAATTCAAGTGATGAAATTTGCTGCACTTTGAATTTACATTCAAATTGGCCTCTTTTTCAAATGCCTCCAAAAGTGCCTCAACAAGTATTGGATTTGCATGAAATTTGGCCTGAGCCTTCCCAAGACTAATTAAGGTCTATGGGTGAGCTCAAACTTTCATGTTCATGTGTAAAAATCCCACCTTTTCGAAGTTAGGGCTTTCCCCTATAATTACCCTTTTGATGGTGGTTACTTTCTCTTCACAAGTGTTCACAAGATACCCACAAGATGAGCTGTGGTGTTGTGAGGTGATGAAATTGATCACTTTTGCATGTCCCTTTTCTCGGGATTTTACAAGGAAATCAAATTCAAACCATAACTTTATGGCTAAGTCTTTCATTTAATTGTGAGTAGCTGGGATCTTTTCAGTGAAAAGACAAATGAAAAACCGAAAAGAATTAGAGGGGAGGGACCCACTTGTCAGTAGCCTTCACACAGAAGTCTTCTCGGCTTGATCTTTCACTTGACCAAAGCTGCGCGCGCGCCAGCTCTCCAGCGCCGGCACCCGACCGCCTTTGCTGTCGCCACCTCCTGCTCGAGGGAAATGCCGAGTGCAGCATGTGATCAGCACGCTGGGCCACGTGAATCTTCACTCCCTTCTCCACCATCTCCCTCGCGCACCGAAGCACAAACTCGCACCAGCACCGACTCCCTCTGCTCCCCGGCGTCCGAGAGCTAGAATCCACTTCGTGCCCAACGAGCTACATGAAAAAGGTCTGCTCCAAGGTGCTTAACACGCTCGTGCCGACCGCTCCTTCTCTCATGCCTCGCCGGGGTAGAATTCATCCGGTTATCCATTCGGTGTTCAAAGAACTGAGTAGTTCAAAACTCCAAAATTCGTAATGGTTAGTCCACCACAGAGGATTCTTTGCTACACATACGTTCTGCACCTGTCCACGGCCACCTAGGATAAAAAACCGGCGAAAACCATAGACTAGGGTTGCTGTTCTTCAAAATTTTCCGATCATCGCCGTTTTCGCCTTAGATCGACGGTGAGGTCCTAGTTGCGGCCTTTTTCACGAGGATCAGTGCTCATATCTGTGATCAGCAAGTCTCCGGGGAGCTCTCTTAGCAAACCGCGTTGAAAAAGGTGTAGAGGACACCGAGTTCGACATCGCCGATGAGCTCCCGGCCGCTGTCACCGTCGCGAGCACTGTTCCTGCCATCGCCGAGCTCCCTTGAGTGCACCAACGTCTTCCTCAGGTGGAAATGTGCACAGGCGGCGAGTTTCGTCGTTGGTCGGGCAGCAGAACGCCCGGCGGCGAGCTCTCTGGCGAAGGTGGCGGCGGTGAGCCGTGGGAGCGCGAGGTAGACAAAGCTCCACGGGCCCCACGTGTCGCCTCTGTGAAAACAGCGCTGGATCTATTGTGGTGCCATGATTTCGTGTGACTACGCGGGAGACTGTGCGGACCCCTGTGTAGTTTGGCTGTGGTGCTGACACGTAGCCTGGGGACCCCACCAGCCGTATTGAACTTTTATTTGAATTTCAGAATTTGGTTCAAACTTCAACTAGCTATAACTTCTGCAAGGAAGCTCCAAATTCAGTGAACCAAATTTTGTTGGATTCATCTTTTTGAGTACTTTCCAGCAAAACAAATTTCAGCTCATGAAACTTATTAGTTTTCCAGAATTAATTCCCTAAAATTTAAAATGTTGGGAATTTTATCACTTTATGAAATGTTCTGAAATTTGGCTTGGAGGTTCACTGGCAAATCCTTGAGTCACAGTAAAAATTTCATATCCATCTAAGTTGATTTAGTCCCCCTTTTGATGTTATTAAATGAACTTCCCTGAGGAAATAGAAAAATGTACAGAAACATTTTTCAGAATTTCTCAAATCTTGTTTTGGGCATAACTTCATCTTGAATGCTTCAAATGACATGAAACCAATTCCATTAGAACCCTCTCAAACTCTAGTTTCCATAAAGTAATGGTTGGTGCCATGAAAATCTCTGGAAATCCTTAGAGTCCCTACTAATTAACAAATAGGCTTTTATTTGTACAAAGCTCAAATGAACTTTGCTTCAAATGAAACATGGTCAAGTCCCTGGATAGGACCCTACCAAGCCACCATAAAAATTTCAGAGCCAAAGGGAAGGTCTAGCTAGAGTTATGGGAGTTACATAATCATTTCTAAACATTGCATTTAAATTTGACATGTAGTATATTGTTTACGTGTAGTCGCTGTAGGCGAAGAAACTCTGGAAGTGCTGGACTTTCTTCTTCCGGACGGAGCCCTAACCTCCGACCAGCAGCAACAAGGCAAGCCCCAGTTTGCATTAACCAATTTTACAAGTTTTGCTTTATGCATAATTATTATGTGGTATGTATGTGCATTAGGTTTAGGATGGATGAAACCCAAGTGCATGGCCAAATTATTCCCACAAGAGTGAGGGTAGTGTATAAATCCTCGAGTAGTATACGCTGTGCTTAATGTTCATAGAACTTCAGTACAAGTCGAGTAGTTGGAATCTACTCGTGAGTTTAGGATTCGGGACACACGGGATTGGTTCGAGTGATGTGAGATCACTTTAGAAGGAAAATAAGACTAGGCAGGGGCTAGGGCGCAGCAAGAGGAAGTCTCGTGGGTGCATCCCTGTCCGTTTCAATTGAGGACCGATCCGTGTGCGGCCCTGCTGAACAAGTATTGAACGTACCGAGGGCATATCAGATATATGGACCCCGGTAAACCATGTAACCTATACCTCCGGGCGTCGAGGCATAACGCACCGATTTATAGGTGTAGGTTGAGGGCAGCAAGGTGGAAATCTGCTAACGGGCATAGAGAGATGCTCCGTGTAGGGAACCTCCTGTCCGTTTGGGTGCGACCGGTTCGATGTTTGGGCTGTTTGGTGAAAGGTTATCCCGTATGACATCGAGTGAGCGTGCTGTGTAGCTCCACGGGTTTGCGTACGTGACGTGCTCTTTGGGTATCCCTGCAGGTGTATATCGAGTCGATTTGCCGTCCCTCATGGTGATGAGTACCGCTTGTTCACTGCATCGTGACGTAGATAAATTATGGAATGTTATGATTTAATTCTGCTGATATGTATAATTGTATTGCTACATGTGTGCCACCATATATTGCTTACTAAATATCAGATTCATGGACTGTTAACTTGTGTCTAAATGATGAAATAAGGATGAACTTGTAGGCGTGTCCGTTTGCTGTAAATTACCATCCCATGTTCGTTGTAAACTGCATGTAGAGTTTCATGCCTAGGTGAGTCGGTTAAGTCTTGTTGAGCCATCGTTCTCACGGTTTCTGCTATAAGTGTTTTTCAGGTGATGACTATCCCACGGACTCAGGTTACGAGTCCACCGGTGAGGGCTACCCTCCGTCGGGGACCATGGCTGAGTGGGAGCCGTACACGCCGCGCTGAGCTGAGGAGTGCCGCTAGTGTGGGTTGTCCATAGGGCTGGGCAACCGACTTTTGCTAGATAGATGGGCGTGAGTTGTATAAACTTAGCTTCCGCTGTTGTACCTTCCATAATTAGTTTGTAACTGCAGTCTTGTGCCACTTTGTACATATTCAGTTGTTTTCTATGTAATACAATATTGTTCTTATGATGTGTGCTGTCGGGTGTCGCATCGTGCGGCACCACCCTCTGAGGTCCTGGACGTGCGGATTCTGGTCCGCCACAAAAAAACCAAGGAACTCGGTGGTTTCTCGCTGGTTTCCCGTGATTCTTGAGCGTATGGATTCGCACGGACGTTTCTAGCTGGTTGTAAAAGCCGGGAAGCGATTGCTTGATTGGTTAGCCCAAATTTTCGGTTTAAACGAACATGGGCTATATCACATCCTATCGGCAAGAACTGAAATTCTGGTGAGCACACTCTATGGCATGCAGCCGGGGTTGCTGGACAGAAAGTGCGCTCCTAGGCGAACCTTTTGGAACACCCAACTTGGCGTAAGATAAACCTAGCGGCCGGACGTTGAGTTTTTGGTGGCCGCGATAACGTCAATGTATACCGCGCCCTGGGCTGCTCGGGAGGTGGCATTCAGGAATTACCCCGGTGGCGCGCTGCGCTCGATCGCCTCGGTGAGAAACAGAACACGGCTCCAGTGTGAATTAGCTCTCCCACTGACCTGTGGGCTCCATCTCTCCCCCCTAATACTTTTCCAATTTCCACTGTAAATATCCCAGCTACTCACACTTAAATGGTAACCTTAGCCACCAAGTCAGGGAGTAAATTTGAATTCACCAAAATGAAATTGGTTTGGCTGAATTTGCTTCACATTTGAATTTGAAATTCAAATTCAGTTTTGTATTAATGCAAATTTAGCTCCCGCCAAGATGAACTCCAATGGTGATGAAAATTGGTGGACTAACTCAGAAAAATGTGCTGAGTTTGAATATGAAGTCAACTTTTGAATTCAAATGATGAAAGTGGTTGCAATTTGAATTTGCATTCAAATTGGCCCCTTTTTCAAATGTCTCCAAAAATGCCTCAAAAAGTCTTGGATTTCCATGAAACTTGGCCTGAGCCTTCCCAAGAATATTTAAGGTCTAGGGTGAGCTCAACCTATCATGTTTAGGTGTATGACCCCTACTTTTTGAAATTGTGGCTTTCCCCTCTAATCACCCTCTTGATGGTGTTTACTTGCTCTTCTAAAAAGTTCAAGAGCTATCCACCAAATGAACTGTGGTGGGGTGATGTGATGAAATGAACACTTGTGCAAGTCTATTTCTTGGGCTTTTACACCTTGCACCAACGAATTACCTTGTTCCTCGTGACCCTTTCCTTCACATCCAAGATTTTGACGGGGTGTTCCACGTAGGTCAGATCCTCTTGAAGCTCGAGCTCATCCATTGGTACTTGTTCTTCTGGTAATCTTAAGCACTTCTTGAGTTGGGATACGTGAAATACGTTGTGCACGTCGGAGAGGTGCGTTGGCAGCTATAGTTGATGGGCTACTTCTCCTCGCTTGCCCAAAATCTTGAATGGCCCGATATAGCGAGGTGCTAACTTGCCTTTGACGTTGAACCGTCGTTGGCCTCGGATAGGCGATACTTTAAGATACACGAAGTCTCCCATTTCGAAGGTCAATCTTCTTCGTCTATTATCCACATAACCTTTTTTTCGTGACTGAGCAGCCTTCAAGTTTTCTCGTATCGTTTGGACTTGCTTCTCGGTGTCTTGCAGCACTTCGGGTCCAAACACTTGGCTTTCTCCGGTCTCATTCCAGAACAGCGGCGTTCTACACCATCTACCATACAATGCTTCGGAAGGTGACATCTTCAAGCTGGCTTGATAGCTGTTGTTGTATGAGAATTCAGTATACGGCAAGCTCCTATCCCAACTACGCCCATGTTTCAAGGCGCAAGCTCTCAACATGTCTTCCAAAATTTGGTTTGTCCTCTCAGTTTGCCCGTCGGTTCGCGGGTGATAAGCGGAGCTGAAATTCAGTCGTGTACCCATGGCTTCATGCAGCTTCTTCCAGAACCTAGAGGTAAACTCAGAACCCCGATCTGAAACTATCCTCTTCGGAACTCCATGGCGACACAAAATTTGCTCCATATACAGCTCGGCTAGTTGTGCAACACAGTACTTGGTTCTAACGGGAAGGAAATGGGCTGTTTTCATCAATCGGTCCATGATAACCAAAATAGAGTCGTAACCCGATTGAGTACGTGGCAATCCGACGATGAAATCCATGATGATGTCTTCCCACTTCCACTCAGGTACTTTCAATGGCTGCAACAGTCCAGCGGGTCTTTGATGTTCAGCCTTCTCTCGTTGGCATGTGTCGCATAAGGCAACATATTCAGCTATGTCCCTTTTCATACCATCCCACCAATAGCAAGTTTTCAGGTCCTTGTACATCTTTGTACAGCCGGGATGTATGGAATAAGGTGAGTCATGTGCCTCCTTTAATATCGTGTCGCGGATGTGCTTCACGTTAGGCACACAAATCCTTTTCCCTAACCAAAGCGTGCCTTTCTCGTCTTCCTTGAAATCCTTTTCTATGCCTTGTCGGATTCTTTCCTTGATTTCCTCATCCGTTGCTTGGCCATCTCGTATCTCTTTTTCCAGCGATGAGTTCAGTTCTATCACCTCCATCTCGTTCAAGAACCCGAGATGTAACCATTCGAATTCCTTGAGCAGCTCGGGTGGCAGCTCCCGAACCGTGAGTTGGTGACATGCCTGCTTTCGGCTCAATGCATCAGCTACTACATTGGCATTTCTGGGGTGATAGTTGATTCCAACATCATAATCCTTGATGAGTTCCAACCATCGACGTTGCCTCAAATTCAGATCCATTTGCGTGAATATATACTTGAGGCTTTTGTGATCCGTATAGATCTCACATCGGTGGCCAAGGATATAATATTTCCAAATCTTCAAGGCATGTACCACGGCTGCAAGTTCCAAGTGATGTGTGGGGTAATTCAGCTCATGTTTCTTTATTTGTCTTGATGCATAGGCTACCACTTGTCCTTCTTGCATGACCACACATCCAAGTCCTTGTCTTGATGCGTCACAATATATGTCGAAGCTCTTGCTCACGTCCGGTAATACCAAAACCTGCGCTGTGGTTAATCTCTTCTTTAGCTCCTCAAAGCTATCTTTACATGCTTGTGTCCATTGAAATGCTTTCCCTTTCATGAGTAATTCAGTCATAGGCTTCGCTATTTGGAGAAATCCTTGATGAACCGGCGGTAGTATCCAGCCATCCCAAGGAAACTCCGAATATCTCTCACATTTTGTGGTTGGTTTCACTTTAAAACGTCTCCCACTTTTCAGGGATCAACCGATACTCCTCCCTCGGAGATGATGTGGCCTAGGAACGATATCTCCTTTAGCCAAAATTGACACTTGCTGAACTTGGCATACAATTGATGCTCTCGCAGTTTTTGCATCGTCAATCTCAAGTGTTCTTCATGTTCTTCCTCGCTTTTCGAATACACCATGATATCGTTGATGAAAACCACAACGAACTTGTCCAAGTACTCCATGAAGACCTTATTCATGAGGTACATAAAGCATGTGGGTGCATTCGTTAACTCAAAAGACATAACGGTATACTCATATGAACCATACCGTGTTCGAAATGCAGCCTTGGGTATGTCGGAGGGCTTAATCTTCAGCTGGAAGTATCCCGACCGAAGATCAATTTTGGAGAATATTCGGGTACCTTTCATTTGGTCAAACAGGTCCTCCATACGGGGCAGCGGGTATTTATTCTTGATCGTCACCTCATTGAGAGACCTATAATCCACACACATCCTTTGGGTCCCATCCTTCTTGTTTATGAAGAGCACGGGGTCTCCCCATGGTGACGAGCATGGGCGTATAAAACCCTTTTCTAGCTGCTCCTGAATTTGCTTTTTGAGCTCCACTTGTTCATTAGCGGGCATCCTATACGGCCTCTTTGCTATAGGTGCAGTTCCAGGTACTAAATCAATAGCAAATTCAATGTCCTGGTCAGGTGGCATACCTGGAAGTTCTTCCGGGAACACATCTGAATATTCTTGAACCACTGGAATGCTTTCCAATGTCGTTTCTTTGATGTGGTTCAGCGGTGCCTTCTCTGTTGCCGGTTGGGCTGACTCGAACTCAGTACGAGTAAGGTGCTCATTTGTCAACTGCACGCTCTTCTCAGCACATTGAATCACTCGGTTGTGCTTGCTTAACCAATTCATTCCGAGTATTATGTCAATCCCTTGGGAATCCAAGACAATAAGGTTGGCAAAAAAGTCCACCCCCCTTATTTTAAGGCTTACTTTTGGGCATACTCTATTTGTCCTCATCTCTCCACCGGGAGAATTAACCAACATAGTTTGTTTCATGTGTGATGTGGGCAGATTATACTTGGCAACATACTTGGATTATATGAATGAATGCGATGCTCCGGAATCAAATAAAACAGTGGCTGGGTTGGAGTTGGCGAGAAACATACCAATCACGACGTCCCCAGTTTGTTGTGCTTCCTCCCGCGAGACATGATTCACATTGCCACGAGCATAGTTCTGCTGTCAACGGTTACCTTGTCTAGCTCCTCCAATCGGCCATGGGTTCTGTTTTGGAGCGTTCCTCGGCTGTCCAATGCCTTCCTTGGGGCACTGACTTGCAAAGTGTCCCGCCTCTCCGCATGAAAAACATGCTTTGTTGCCCATAACAGCAGGAACGTTGGGGCGAGGCTGGTTTTGTGCATAGGCGCCCTTGTTGGGACGGGGCACAGGAGGCAAAGGCATACGGGGTGCTTGCATAGCAGGGCGTTGCTGCGGTGGCTGATTAGGGTGAGGTGGATTTGCAGGGCGGAAAGTAGAAGCGGACGAGCCATAATGTGGTGCAGCGGGTGGCATGAAACGAGGACGTACATTGCTCCCTTGTGGCTGTCCTTTGTATGGCATCTTCCTCTTGCCCTCTTGCTCGATCTCTCGGATCTTGCTCTCAACCACTATAGGATTGTCAATGAGCTTCTGGAAGTTTGCATAATCATTGTTGAGCAGCTGAACTTGGATCTCATTGTTCAATCCTCTCATGAACAAGTATTGCTTTTTTTATCCGAGTTGACATCTTTTGGAGCATACCTTGAGAGCTGCATGAACTTGTTGAGGTACTCATTCATGCTCTTCCTTCCTTGGCGGAGACCTTCAAACTTTTGCCTTTTAAGCATCATGACTCCAGCAGGGACGTAATGAGAGCGGAAACTCTCCTTGAATGCAGCCCAAGTGATAGTCTCCTTGTTGACATGAGCATTGCAAAGAGCGTCCCACCAGTCAGCGGCTGCTCCCATAAGTTGGGTCGATGCGAAGAGAACTTTCTCCCGATCATTGCACTGAACAATAGCAAGCTTCTTTTCCATGGACTTCAACCAATCATCAGCTTCCATGGGGTCATTAGCTTGTGCAAAAGTAGGCGGTCGAGTCCTCATGAACTCTCCCAATCTGTTGTGAGCCGGCGGGGATGGCAGTGGCGGCGGTGGGGGTACAGTAACGGGGTTAGGATTGTTGTTGTTGTTGGCCTGCAGCTGACCCAACGTTTGTATCATAGTTTGCATGAGATGGTTCTGCATAGCCATCAACCGTTCAAGGTTGCTTGCATCAGCCCCGGGGTTAACATTTTCAGAAACTTCAACGTTGCCATCCTCTTGTGGTTCATTGTTGCCATGGGCGTTCCTCCTTTGACGGTTAGCGTTTTCCCTCACCATCTGTGAGAGACGGTAGAGTAGAATAGAAAATAGAAGTTTTGATTGATCCCCCAACTATATGCATAAAGGTGTATGAACTAAGTATCTTCTTTTATTAATTTCAGCGTACATGAGGATGTGAACATGTGCCGAAGCGTCACACAACTCACATCAGCACATAAACACAAGCAATCATCACAAAAGTTCAGCACACCATTCTTATTCAAGCTACAACGATCTTAACGTTCCTATTACAGCTTTATTCAATGAAAACCTAAACTTAATCGTGATAACTGGTGCGGTTCTCGCCGTGTGACGGAGGTAGTCCATACATGGGCACACGCCATGGTGAGTTGGATGTCCATGTAGGGATAGATGACACTGGTGCTCCATTTGCTCCCGTGTTGGCATGAGTCTCCTCCTGTTTTTGCACCAAATGCAGCTTCTTGTGGAAGTAACGGATCTCTTCTTGTGCGCTTGCATATCGGTTTCCTAACTCCACGAGCAACCTCTGAGACTTGTCAGCAGCTTGTGGGTTGGAAAGAGCTGTTACATGGGGTCCAATGATCTCCCTTGTACCACTATTCCGATACGGGTGCAGCTCAAAAGTTGTGTCCGCAAGCTGCTCATGGAAGGCATAGCACAGTCCGGTGAGTGCTTCCAATGCAGCATCATCGATAGCTTCTACCCTTGTAGCTCTCCATGTGGGTCTGAAGTGCCGTGTAACAACCCTACCGTTAGATAGGATGGTTACATCAGCCTTCCACTCTTCATGTCCGAGACGAGGGACTTTCTTGATGAGATACTCCGGGTATAGGCTGCAGCAATCCAGAAATTCTTTGAGCTCCCTGGATATGTGTCCTCCTTCCATCCCTTCAGACCGAAATTCTTGAACTGAATGGTTGGCCCATTCATCACCTTCATTATTGGCCTCAGCAAGGGGTGGCTCCTCCTCGGGTTCATCTCCTCCCGTCATAGCTTCGTGAGGCTCCATGGGGTGTAAGCCCGCGTGAAACTCCTCCCGAGGTGCGTACCAATGCCGTTCTTGTGGATCATCCTCCATACCGTCTTCGAATGGTTCCACCTATTCCAGGTCCTCTTCCTCATGCATAGAGCTATTGAATTTCTCTTCATCATGAGGTTCCGTCTTCACCTACTCCCGATATTGTCCATCGGACACCTCAATGGGGTTAAGAGCACTCCCACGTGGTGGTGGACGAGTCCTTATTCGTGCTGTGCTCCTGATCAGCGGCATCTATAATTAAGACATGAGAAGCTTTAGAGAAGGAAAAAATAACTCCAAAACTTCAGAAGCTATGGAGCAAGAAAGCAAAGGTGTTGCTTTCCAAAAGAAGAGAAAAGAGGGGCTGAAAATAGCACTTTGCGGTGGCTGAATTGACAAGTAATGTGCAGCAGCAAGCAATTTTTGAAAATAGCAGTTTAGAGGGATGTGCCTATGTGTTTTAGAGTGTTCATTCTACCTAGACTTGCATCCTACGGCCAACGTGGCTCTGATACAAATCTGTGACACCCGGTGACGAAAATAGAACCAAGTGAATGCATATGTGTGCCCAGGATGTTCATCATACATACACATGTAATCCACAATTTCAGAATATAACAACGAATAAATAGTGTTTAAGTACTTTATTACAATGACTCAATGTCTCACTCATAAATCTCTAACTTATTCTTGCAGCGGAAGACTCTAAACGACAGCGGAAAGTGACTAAACACCAGGCTCCAACTTCAACTCCACAAGCATGTTGACAGTAGTTCACACGCCTAGTACTTCACATGGTCCTCGAAGTACTCATCTCCTGTAGCTGATGTTTATGTGGTAATGCAAGGGTGAGTACATGTCGTACTCAGCAAGTGCGGGAAAAGTATGACATGTAGCTTACAACAAGGTAGGCAATAAAAAAGACTCATTGCAGCAAGCAAATTTTATTTCACAAAACATGGTAAGAATAGCAACTATCTCTAGATGAATTTAATCCCAATATAACCAAGTAAAACAGCAACATTCTTTCATCATAATTCACCATTTATCAAGTCTCATCCAGCCATTAATCTTTCTCAAGTTCATCTCATGCTCATAAATATTCATAACCATCTCATATTCATATAGCCAAAGCCAAACTCATTGTCATGACTCAAAATAGTGCCAAAACCAATTCCAATGACCATACCATAACCATACCAAATAACCATCCCAAGTTTTCCGTCTAATCATGAAAGTTGGCCAGGTGCTTGGGACCGAAAGCACGGCTATCATAATAATTTTACATTCTGCAGAGGTGGCACCACTTTAACCACAAGTTCGTGATTTTGTCACCCGTCGGCGACTGCAGAACCTCCATTATACCAGTACACAACCATCGGTTTATGGCCAAGAGATCACAAAATAGCCTTTACAAAGGGGCTACTAGATGTATGGACTCACTGAGTTTCATATGCAGGCTCGAATCACAATTCTCCCACCCACAGACCCCCTCTTGTGCCATGCAGTTCCCATGGCAGTCCTCCTCGACTCCCATTCCCCGCGCCATCCACGGTCCATAACAAGCTAGCAACACACCTAATTAATAAGCTAAGCCGCACCCATACTTGGCCTTGTGGTGGCACTGTTTTCCTGGCATATTCTCGGATGAACCGGTCTTTATATCTACGGCAAGTACCACCATCTCATCCAGCAACATCCACGAACCAAGCTTGCCTAGATCTCCCCGATTCCATGCCCATTAACGTCATCAAGATCTCATCATCTTTATTCATATGAGTGCAGTAGCTAGACATGTTTTATTTCAGCTTCCCGTATCCCGTGAATTAAGCGAAGCAAAAAGGAAAAACGACCATACCCGACTCATCAACTTTCCCGGTGAAAAGGATGGTTAACAAAACTAGTAAACTCCTATAAAATGGTGTCCCATAAAGTTGACTCAAGCATACGAGTTTTCGCAAACAAAACAGTTTCAAAAACATGGGATCAATATAGTCAAGGGGCACTTGCCTTGCTCCCGCGGCTCTTGTTGCTCGAGCGTCTCGAAGTCTTGGTGCTGTAGTTCCTCGTAGATGGCCTTTTGAGCTTGTCCTTCTACTCATGACCACGCACATACAAAATTTACAGCAATCAAAATCATGCACAAACTTTACTCAAGATGCAATGGGGTAGATGAATGCAAATCCTATGGTGCTGTTTTATTAAACCAGTTTGTACGTGTTCTTGCATGTTTTAATGGGCTTTCATGGGGTTTTATGATGAACAAGGTTGTAGGGATCATGTCTGGACGTGGTGGTGATCTTGACACAAGATCTACATCAATTCCACCGCCAAAAATCAATCAAAACGAGATCTGTCCACACGAAAAAGTTTCTGTTCAAAAGGAGCGAAGAAAACAGATGCGTAGAAACAGCGGCGACGTCGTAAGATGGGTAATGGGGACCTACTTCACTTCCTTTTGGTGGCAGGGCCTTCCTCCTAGCAATGACAGCAATGGGGAATTTTTCTATGGAAGATTAGGGTAGGACAGATCGTCAGTTTCTTTTCCGGCGACGGCGAGGCGTGACGGGGCTTGTCGGCGGGTCTCGACGATGGGGCTCGATGACGGGGCTCGACGGCAGGGCTCGTCGGCAGGGCACACCGGCGGGGCTCGCCAGCGACCAAACTCCGGCGAGGGGGTGCCAACTCGGCGAGTTGGGGGGGCAGGAGCTCCAAGTCGCTGACTTGGAGGGGGGAGGGCAGGGGGAGGCTGCGGACAAAAAGGGGGGGGGTTTGGGTTGTATTTCTAAGGGGGGGGGGGAGGAGTCCTACTCCAATTGGAGCTCAAATAAGAGTCCTACTCAATTTTGGATCTCAACAAACTTATCTTTTCAGTTAGGTGCGGCAGCCTTGGGGATTTTATCCCCCCAAATGTTGGGAAAATTCCCCTTTTGTGGAATTGGGGAATTTGGAAATTTTGGGGGAAATTTGGGGAAATTTGGGAATGGCTTATTTCAGCTATCTTTTTCCCATTCCTCACCATTTCTATGTCACTTGTTCCATTTCTACATTCCCCTCTCCATTTCTATGTCCCATTATCCATTTCTACATTCCCCTCTCCATTTCTATGTCCCATTCTCCATTTCTATACTTCTCTTCTCCATTTCTATGCCCCATTCTCCATTTCTATATTCCCTTCTCAATTTCTGCGGTTTTTTCTCCATTTCTATGGTTCCTTCCTCCATTTCTATGGTTTATTTCTCCATTTCTATGGTTCTTTCTCCATTTCTATTTCTTTTATAATGCTTCTCTACATGAAAAATGTACGCAATGCATGGAAATGAATTTGAGGGTGTTACACATAAGACCCGTGCAATGTATAACTCCGCATATTTCTTGGCGTTAAATCCAACATTTACCGGTATGAAGTGTGCTGACTTGGTGAATCGGTCAACGATTACCCAAACCGAATCATGCTTTCGAGATGTGAGTAGAAACCCGACAATGAAATTCATACCCACATCTTCCCACTTCCATGCCGGCACATTAAGGGGTTGCAGCAAACCAGATTTCTTCATGTGATCGGCTTTCACCCTTCAACACGTATCACACTCAGAAACGTATTTAGCTATTTCCTGCTTCATCCATGTCCACCAAAACTTGTTTCTCAAATCTTGGTACATCTTGTTGCTGCCCGGATGAATGGAAAATTTTAATAAATGTGCTTCGTCTAATATTTTCTTATGAAGCTTCATGTCACGGGGCACGACTATACGGTTTTTGAACCATAGCGTACCATTCTCATCTTTTCGGAAGCACTTGACCTCTCCTTTGTCTACTCTCCTCCGGATATGTTCCATGCCCTTATCTTTCTTTTGCGCCTGTACAATTTCATCTCGAATTGTAGGAATGAGGGCCAGAATAAACATTGACCCATAAGGAACCAAACGCAGTCTTGGTTCTTCTTCTTCCATTGCAGCCATGGTTAAGTTATGAGCATGTGATTTCCCACTCAGTGCGTCGGCAACCAAATTCGCTTTTCCAGAATGGTAATGAATCTCTATTTCATAGTCTTTCATTAACTCTAACCATCTTCGCTGCCTCATATTTAATACCTTTTGTGTGAAAATGTACTTTAAACTCTTGTGGTCGGTGTAGAGGTGAACTAAGTTTCCAAGTACATAGTGCCTCCACATTTTTAGAGCAAGGACCACAGCAGCTAACTCGAGGTCATGTGTCGGATAATTCTATTCATGATGCCAAAGCTGCCGGGATCCATATGTGACCACTCGCCCTTTTTGCATGAGCACGCAGCCAAGGCCGATGCCGGAAGCGTCGCAATAAACATCAAAAGCTTTAGTCGTATCGGGCTATGCCAACACTGGGGCTTTTGTGAGATTCTTTACCAATGCTTTGAACGCCTTCTCACATGCTTCACTCCACACATATTTCTTTCCTTTCTTCAGATGTTCAGTCATCAGTTTAGAGACCTTGGAGAAATTTGGAATGAATCTCTGGGAGTAACCCGCTAAACCGAGAAAACTACGGACTTCGTGGACTGATTTTGGCGAACTCCAATTCAGCACTTGGACAATCTTGCTCGGATCAACTGCAATGCCCTCCACAGAAATAATGTGCCCATGAAATGGAACTTGGTTGATCTAAAACTCGGACTTGCTGAATTTTGCATATAGCTTGTGATTCCGTAGGCGTTGGAGCACAATATGAAAATACTCGACGCTTCCTCCGACTTACAATATACCAAGATATCGTCGATGAAGACCACGATGAACTTGTCCAACTCCAGCATGAAGACTGAATTCATCAAATACATAAAATGAGCCGGAGCGTTGGTGAGTCAGAATGACATGACGAGATACTCATATAACCCGTATCTCGTCGAGAATGCCGTCTTTGGTATGTCTTCCACCCGAATTTTTATCTGATGATATCCGGACCAAAGATCCATCTTCAAGAAAAACTTAGCACCCACTAATTGATTGAAAAGCATATCGATATGCGGTAGTGGATACTTGTTTTTGATAGTTTCGGCATTTAGCGGACGATAGTCCACACATAGCTTTAGAGTCTCGTCCTTTTTCTTCACAAACAGTGTGAAGCATCCCCACGTTGATGAAGTTGGTCGAATAAAGCCTTTGCTTAATAAGTTATTCAGCTGCTCTTTCAGCTCCACGAGTTCCTTTGGTGCCATTTTATACGGTCTCCGAGAGATGGGTGTGGTTCCCGGTGCTAGTTCAATCTTGAACTCCACTTCACGTTCGCGGTGCATGCCTGGTAGATCCTCAGGAAACACGTCCAGATATTCCTGGACCACTGGAATGTCCTCCAGTTTATTAGGTTCAACAGTCTGGACAGCAGTAACTTCCACTGGAACATTTCTCAGAATCAACATGTGTCGCCCGTGCTTCTTTGAATTCAGCTGCACCGTTCGTGAACTAATATAAAATATAGCTTGGTGATGTGTCAACCAAGCCATTCCCAAGATTATGTCAATCAACAAGCCTTCCAGGATGATAAGAGTAGTAGGATATATCCGCCCATCCAAACATATAGGCGCTCGAGTAACAATTCTGCTTGCTGTCCTACTACCTCCCGGTGAATTAATCTGATAAGATGCGGCCAAGGTGGTTGATGGTATTTTGTGCTTAACCACATAATCTTTGCTGATAAAATCATGTGTGGCACCCGAGTCGAACAACACGAACATGGGCTGATCACGTAAGCTGAACATATCCCCAAACACGGGTTCTCCCATGGGAACATCTTCAACTGCCATATAGTTTAAATTTCCCACATTCAGTGCTGTCTTCCTTGGCTGACCATGGAATTTCTTTGCAGCTTGAGATGACATGTTACTGCTGCTCTGTTTGGTCACATGGCACTCCTGAGTGATATGCCCCACATCGCTACAAGTATCATACGATTGGAGCTCAGGACCTTCATAGGATGGAAGTGATTGATATACTCGTGCACTTTGCTGAGGTGGGGGTGCACAAATACTCATTTGTTTCTGCTGCTGCAGTGGCTGAACATCCATTGTTGAGTATGGATGGAATCGGATCTGTGGTAGTCCATCAAAGAACTGAATTTCCACCCCGAATGGTAAGCAATATATTACTGGTTGTTCTTGAGGATAATCATCCATACTTGCCGGTTATCACACCCGGTTTCTCCGCAGAACAACCGAGTGAATATCACATGTATGCCAGGATCATTTTCTCATACATGTGATGACAAATAGTGAAGCATCATTTATTACAAGCCAGGTGTCGAATATAAATATGTCTTACAAAGCATACGTCTCGATGGACGATAATAAGTTCATAACATGTAAATAAAATAGAGCGGAATATTATTCTTGTGGGCTCCGTGACAGGAGTTGCCCGGGGGACTCCATGAACCTAGAATCCATCTTCAGGTCCGAAGTCTTGGTCATTGAACACCACATCATCCCCTTGACCTGAGCAGCAATTTAAACCAACAAATATGCAAGTTTGAGTACCGTTGGTACTCAGCAAGTGTGGGAAAGTTATGTCATGCATGGCTAGAACAAGGAGAGGTTGAACTCATGGTTAAAGCACTATGCAATTAATACCTATCACCTTAGCTTATTAAGCACCTACATTACTACATAGATGAAATGGTCCCAATCTCCCAACCCATCATCAATATCAAGTAAACATAGTCTCATCTCAAATGTTAAGCTTCCCGCTTAACATCCACAACTTCTCAATCCATCATCCTCTAATCATGAATAAGTCCAAGTCGCTCTTGACTGTGAGCACGGCTAACATGACAGTTTTGACTCTGCAGAGTTTGCACCACTGTACCCACATGTAGTGATTTCATCCCCCGTTGCCGGGTGGAGTAAAAGAACCTCCATTATGCCAGTGGCCGCGAACCACATTCACACTTCCCAGGTGTGTAGCCAGGAGATCACTACGAAGCCTTTACAAAGGGATTCCCGACGAGCGTGGGCCCGCTGAGGTTTCACCCCTAACAGCATACAAGAGGCTACAACCCCGCTGCAGTGGCCCCCTCTTGAGCCTTGCGGTTCATATGGTAGTCCATCTGACACCTATTCCCCGCACCATCCAACACACCCATACTACGCCGGGGATACACCTAATTAATTGGCCAAGCTGCCCCATCTCAGCATGTGGTTGGCATGGTAAAGCCAGGTTACATGCTCCATGAACCTGTCCTTAGGATCCAGGCAAGTACTAAACACAAACCCGAGTCTCGTGCACCCAGCACCAACCAAATCATCCAACTTGCCTTGATCCCTACCTCTACATAACTCACAATATCTCATTCAAGAGTAAGGTAAATAAATTGATGATCTCATATCCCACTTATCCCATTGTAAACATGGCTAAGCATAAGTATATAAATAAATGACATGATAAAATAAATCCCAACCCAAGCTACAAGGAAACAAGGTAATGCAATTCTAGGGAAACTTCCTAGCATGGGTTTCATATTTCAATTTACAATGCAAATAATTCTATCTACAGATCCTAGCATAGGATCAAAGTGGTCAAGGACACTTGCCTTCTTCCTGCTGCTCTGGGAATGGAAAGTCTTGGTCTTGGAAAGGGAGAACTTGCTCTGGGGCAGGTTCTACTCATGCCAATGCACATAGCAAAAGAAAACAACAATCCATAACACATAGTTCACACTTTCACTTCATACAAACCACACATACATACCTATGAAAGTCATTCACATTTCTAAGTGTTGTGGTTACTCTACATGTGTTGATTTTTGGCCTACATGCACTTTTAAACATATGTATATGATTTCTAACTTTTGTATTCAGATTTCTGTTTGCACACTATATATGAATTTCTAATTTGAACAAATTCTTTATATTTAATTAATATACTTCTTAGCTACCAAGTTTGCATGGAAGTTAATTTCCTACTTCAAATAGGTTTTCAGATCTTCTACCAAATCCTAAAAGGAAGTTTTTGGAGTTAGAGACTTCATCTATCATTTTCTAATTATGCATACCCATTTTCCTATATTTTTCAGATTTACATTCTATGCCTAAAAGTGAGTTTTAATATTAAATAGTAGGGCATATCATCTAAACAGAATAGGTTCTGATCTAAAATATTAAATAATATATTTTTGAACTTCTTCTCTGATGTGAACTAATTTAAATTTATTTTACCAATTTTCAGAATTATTTCCTAACCTAAAAATGTGTCCCTATAACTAATAAATGTGAACAATCAATTAGACAGATTCATTTCAGCTTAAAATCTATTTTCAACTCATTCTAAAGTTTTCCAAGGGCTAGGAGAGTTTAAATTTGAATTTCAATTTGTTTGCCTCACCTTTTAAATTTAAATCCTAATCACATATTCAAATTTATGAATTTGATATCATATAGGGTTAAAAAGGTAAGTTCACCCTACTACAGGGTCTAATTTATTATTTTATAAATTTCCAGGGGTCTAACTACACATAACAGAGGGGTTTTCATAATTTTTATTAAGTCCAGGGGCTAAAACTGATTTTTAAATGAATTTACACGAATTTCTGAAGTTCCAGGGGCTAGATCAGAAGTTTCCGGGGCTAGCTCGTGTTTTCCGAGATCCCCAGGGGGTAGCGCGTAAGAATCCCGGCCTTTATAATGCGGGGTCGACGTGGACCGTCCGATTTATAACAGACGGCTGAGATTATAACGCGAAGCGGTACGCGTTAGATTTAATAGGAACCGCACGATTTAAAATGGACGGGCCTCAGGGGCCCACGTCGCCCTAGCCGTGCGCGGGCGGCGCTGCTCGGCTGCGCGCGGCGGCTGGAGGCGGCATTCTCGCCGGAGATCTTCAGATCTTCGTCTATACCTCCTAAAACTGGGATTTCATGGCATAGAACGGTAGAGGGGAGGTCGGGGATCTCACCTCGGGATTTTTCTTGAGCTCGGAGGTTCTGGAAGACGGTCGGCGGCGAGGTCCGAGATGAAATAGCGGTGGTGCTCGCTGGAGCTGCGTCTAGGGTGCAAAACACCAAGTTTTCTGCACTTGCGTGATTCCCGGAGGCGGTGGAACATGATCAGCGCGTTAGATCAGAAAACCCGAGCAAGGATCGAGAGAAAACGGTGATCGGAGCTTTGGTTCTCACCGGAGAGAAAATTGGAGTGCTCTAGGAATTCAGCGAGTTTCTGTGCGGGAACTTCACGAGGGGAGGCGGCGGAGGATCGACTGGGTTATATAGCAGCGTCCCGGGCCGAAGATCGGGCTGTTGGCGCGGTTTTTCGGAGGTTGTTTGGATTCGGGAGAGAGAGGAGAGTACCGGGGTCGGCCGAGCGCGCGAGAGGTGGGGGATGACATGCGGGCCCCGCGTGTCAGTGAGAGGAAAAGGGGGGCGCGGGCTCGGGGCTGGCGCAGGGAGAGTGGGCCGGCTGGTGGGTTTCGGCCCACTGGCCGGTGGGGTTTTTCTTTTTCTTTGTTCTTTTTCCATTTCTTTACTGTTTTGATTTGAATTTGAATTCCAATTTGAATTTGAATTTCTGCACCACATGCAATACCTCCAAAATTTTTTAAACCCCCCCCCCTTAACAGATTTTGGGGTGTTACAGCTCTACCCCCCTTAAAAGAAATCTCGTCCTCGAGATTGGTGGTTCTAGGAAAACAATTCCGGAAACTGTGCCATAAGCTCGTCTTCTCGCTCCCATGTGGCTTCCTCTTCCGAGTGATGCTTCCACTGCACCTTGCACATCCGGATTCTTTTATTCCTGGTGAGGCGTTCCATTGTCTCCAAAATCTTGACCGGTTGCTCGGCATAAGACAGATCCTCTCCTACGTCAACCTCATTCATGGGTAACATTTCTTCAGGCGTCCTCAGACATTTCTTGAGCTATGACACATGGAATACGTCATGCACATCTGATAGGCGAGCCGGTAGTTCTAGTTGATATGCCACTTCGCCTTTCCTTTCCAGAACCTGAAAGGGTCCGATGTATCAAGGTGATAACTTGCCTTTCACCTTGAACCGACGAAGTCCTCGGATAGGTGACACCTTGAGATAAACATAGTCTCCCACATTAAAAATAAGTTCTCTTCTCCGTACATCAACACAACTCTTTTGTCGGGTCTGTGCTATCCTCAGATTGTTGTGAATTTCCATCACTTTCGCCTCGGCTTCTTATAGTACCTCGGGCCCAAACACTTTACTTTCTCCCATTTGGTTCCAAAATAGGGGAGTTCTGCACTTTCTCCCATACAAAGCCTCAAATGGTGACATTCATACTAGCCTGATAGCTGTTGTTATAGGAGAACTCCGCATACGGTAAGTTCTTATCCCAACTCCTATTGTTCTTGAGTGCACACGCTCTCAGCATATCCTCAAGGATCTGATTGGTTCTTTCCGTCTGTCCGTCAGTCTGGAGATGATAGGCAGAACTAAAATTCAGATGAGTTCCCATGGTTTCATGTAACTTCTGCCAGAACCTTGAGGTGAACTGGGTCCCTCGATCTGACACTATCTTCTTTGGCACTCCATGGTAACACACGATCCTGGACATGTACAACTCTGCCAATTTGGATCCGCTGTAGCTTTCTTTCACGGGAATGAAATGAGCTACCTTGGTTAGTCTGTCGATGATGACCCATATCGAATCATATCCTGATTGGGTCCTGGGTAGTCCCACTATGAAATCCATACCGATTTCTTCCCATTTCCATTCAGGCACTTTGAGTGGTTGCAATAATCCCGCGGGTCGTTGATGTTCTGCTTTCACCAACTGACATGTGTCACATAGGGCAATATGTTCTGCGACATCTCGCTTCATTCCATACCACCAATATCTGCTCTTGAGGTCATGATACATCTTCGTACTTCCAGGATGAATGGAATAGTCGGAATCATGAGCCTCCTTCAAAATCAATTCCCGGATCTCCTTCACTTCAGGCACACAGATTATTTTCCCGTGTCACACTGTACCTTGTTCATCCTCTCTGAAACCAGGGGCTTTATTATCCTTGATGAGTTCTATGATTTCTTGTATCTTCTCATCAGTCTTTTGACTGTTGCGTATATCTTGCTCTAATGTGGAGTCCACTTCCATGGCGATGGCTTCACCACTATTCACCAGACATAAATTGAGTTTTATAACCTCTTCCTTCAATTCTGTAGGCATGTCCTTCAAGCTCAACCTATTGACCTGCACCTTCCGGCTTAAAGCATCTGCCACGACGTTCGCTTTCCCAGGATGATAGTTGATGCCCACATCAAAGTCATGGATTAGCTCTAACCATCTCCTTTGTCCGAGGGAGATCTGGCTGTGTGAAAATAAACTTTAAGCTCTTATGATCCATATATATCTCTGTCATCTTCCCCATCAAGTAATGCCGCCAAATCTTCAACGCGTGTACCACTGCGGCTAGCTCTAGGTCATGCGTAGGATAGTTCCTCTCGTGTTTCCGGAGCTGCTGGGACGCATAAGCCACGACATGTCCCACTTGCATGAGAACACATCCCAACCCGTTTCCAGAGGCATCGCCGTACACCGAAAAGTTCTTCTGCATATCTGGCATAACTAGCACTGGGGCTGTTGTCAATCTTTTCTTCAGCTCTTGAAAACTCATCTCGCACTGCGGCGTCCATGTGAATGTGATTCCCTTCTCCAACAATTTGGTGAGGGGTCTCGAAATCTTGGAGAAACCCTCGATAAACCGTCGATAATACCCAGCCAATCCTAAGAAGCTTCGAACTTCCCCGACATTCTCAGGGGTCTTCCACTTCTGTACATCCTCGATCTTGGCGGGATCTACGGATATTCCTCCCTACGAGATTATATGTCCTAAGAAGGGGATTCTCTTCAGCCAAAACTCACACTTGCTCAACTTGGCAAATAGTTGGTGTTCTCTCAGCTTTTGCAACACCAACCTTAGATGTTTCTCATGTTCTTCTTCATCTTTGTAGAAGACGAGAATGTCATCTATGAAAACCACCACAAATTTGTCTAGATATTCTATGAATACCTTGTTCATGAGATACATGAAGTATGCCGGGGCATTAGTTAGCCCGAAAGGCATGACGGTGTATTCATACAGTCCGTACCGAGATACGAAAGCTGTCTTTGGAATATCAGTTTGCCTTATCTTAAGTTGGTGGTATCCCGACCTGAGATCAATTTTCGAGAACACACAAGCTCCCCTCAACTGATCAAACAAGTCTTCAATGCGTGGTAATGGGTACTTGTTCTTGATGGTTACTTCATTCAACGCACGGTAGTCTACACACAACCTTTGGGTTCCGTCCTTCTTGGGCACAAATATCACTGGAGCTCCCCATGGTGACGAACTAGGACGAGTGTACCCCTTCTCTGTCAATTCTCTTAAATGTTCCTTGAGTTCTTCCAGCTGTTTGGAGTCCATCTGATAGGGTCTCTTGTATATCGGAGCTGTTCCAGGCACTAGCTCAATCGCGAATTCAACCTCACGATCGAGAGGCATACCTGGCAACTCCTCCGGAAAAACGTCTGGATATTCCCCGATGATCCTGATCTCCTCCACTTCCACCTCAACTTGATTGAATTTAATGTCCCTCCTAGGCTCTTGTATGGTTATGAACTTTACTCTTGTGCCACTAGGTTGAGTTAGTTCCACCGTTCTTGTTGAACAATGGATGATTCCTTTGTGTTTGGTAAACCAATTGTCAATTTAAAGCATTACATACTAACTTCCCAATTTGCTTGTTTAAACTTTAAAATTTTGAGACCTTATTATATTTAAATTTTCTAAGGGTTTCATGTCTCACGCGAAAATAAATGCACTCTTAATTCATAGGGGTTCACACATCAAAGCAAAACAACCTGAAGACGAGGTTGTGGACAAATTCTCATGGCTTCCACAACTCACGTCACACACCAAACATTAACACACCATTAACTAAGGTATTGACTCGCCTACTCGATAACCTTCTGAACTACGGGAAAGGACTCTACAGGACTTGTACCACTGAGCTGGCTCCTCGGGGTCTTCCTCATTGTTGCGGCTGCCCTCTGACTCCGCTTTGGGTGGGGAAGCTGCTGGTGGAGAAGTGCGGCGACGCCTGCTCGCCCAGCGATCTGGGAAGTCAGGATTCCATGTGTCATTCACGGTGACATAAAGTTCATTCCCATCTCCTCTTTCTCTCGCCCTCAAACTGGCTTGAAGCAACGCCTCAGTCTCCTTCAGGGTGTCACGAACATCCTGAAGCTCCTGCTGAAACTCCTGCAGTCGAGTGCTGAGCATAGCAGCATCCTCCAAGCACAGGTCCATGTGCTCATGGGAAGTCCCCTGCTGCACTGGCGGATACTTGTACTCCGCTGTACCACTCTCACGCTAGAGGACATACATGTACTCAGTTCTGTCCAGGTGGCGACGGTAGATGTAACTCTGGCAGGTGATGGCCTCCGAGGTGACATCCTTCTCGGCATCGACCTGTGTCGCTCGACAAGCTGGAGAGCGGTGGATCTTGAGTAGCTGATTTTCATGGATAATCCTCATTTCTGAACTCCATTCTTCCCGCTTCTCACGGATGATCCGGGTGGAGCTGTAGTGTATGATTAGCTTACCCGTATTGCCGGCGGCGTGGAGCATATGCCGAAGGCGGCGCAACAAGCCTCCTACTGCCAACCCGTAGGAGTGGTACGTCACCGGACAGTTCTCCTCTCTCAGGGCAAGGGCAACTACGGGAACTCTCCCTCCGGTGGACTTGCGGGCGGTGCGGATCATACGAACCATCTAAAATATAAAGCATTTAAAATTATGTTAGGTAAGAGTTAAACAAAAATTGTATTTTGAATAAAAGTTGGGGTAAGATGAATAAAGTGATCCCATTAAATCACACCTTCAACCCACACCTTTGTAAAATAGTTTTTAGGAAAATAGGGTCCTTAAATACGTCCATTTCTACCTAGGTCTACGTTCCTACGAGCAACCTTGGCTCTGATACCACTTCTATCACACCCGGTTTCTCCGAAGAACAACCGAGTGAATATCACATGTATGCTAGGATCATTTTCTCATACATGTGATAACAAATAGTGAAGCATCATTTATTACAAGCCAGGTGTCGAATATAAATATGTCTTACAAAGCATACGTCTCGATGGACGATAATAAGTTCATAACATGTAAATAAAATAGCAGCGGAATATTATTCTTGTGGGCTCCGTCACAAGAGTTGCCCGGGGGACTCCATGAACCTAGAATCCTTCTTCGGGTCCGAAGTCTTGGTCATTGAACACCACATCATCCCCTTGACCTGAGCAGCAATTTGAACCAACAAATATGCAAGTTTGAGAATCGTTGGTACTCAGCAAGTGTGGGAAAGTTATGTCATGCATGGCTAGAACAAGGAGAGGTTGAACTCATGGTTAAAGCACTACGTAATTAATACCTATCACCTTAGCTTAATAAGCACCTACATTACAACATAGGTTAAATGGTCCCAATCTCCAAACCCATCATCAATATCAAGTAAACATAGTCTCATCTCAAATGTTAAGCTTCCCGCTTAACATCCACAACTTCCCAATCCATCATCCTCTAATCATGAATAAGTCCATGCCGCTCTTGACCGTGAGCACGGCTGTCATGAGAGTTTTGACTCTGCAGAGTTTGCACCACTGTACCCACATGTAGTGATTTCATCCCCCGTTGCCGGGTGGACTAAAAGAACCTCCATTATGCCAGTGGCCGTGAACCACATTCACACTTCCCAGGTGTGTAGCCAGGAGATCACTACGAAGCCTTTACAAAGGGATTCCCGACGAGCGTGGGCCCACTGAGGTTTCACCCCTAACAGCATACAAGAGGCTACAACCCCGCTGCAGTGGCCCCCTCTTGAGCCTTGCGGTTCATATGGTAGTCCAGCTGACACCTATTCCCCGCACCATCCAACACACCCATACTACGCGGGGGATACACCTATATAATTGGCCAAGCTGCCCCATCTCAGCATGTGGTTGGCACGGTAAAGCTAGGTTACATGCTCCATGAACCGGTCCTTAGGATCTAGGCAAGTACTAAACACAAACCCGAGTCTCGTGCACCCAGCACCAACAAAATCATCCAACTTGCCTTGATCCCTACCTCTACATAACTCACAATATCTCATTCAAGAGTAAGGTAAATAAATTGATGATCTCATATCCCACTTATCCCATTCTAAACATGGCTAAGCATAAGCATATAAATAAATGACATGATAAAATAAATCCCAACCCAAGTTACAAGGAAACAAGGTAATGCAATTCTAGGGAAACTTCCTAGCATGGGTTTCATATTTCAATTGACAATGCAAATAATTCTATCTACACATCCTAGCATAGGATCAAAGTGGTCAAGGACACTTGCCTTCTTCCTGCTGCTCTGGGAATGGAAAGTCTTGGTCTTGGAAAGGGAGAACTTGCTCTGGGGCAGGTTCTACTTATGCCAATAACAACAATCCATAAGACATAGTTCACACTTTCACTTCATACAAACCACACATACATACCTATGAAAGTCATTCACATTTCTAAGTGTTGTGGTTACTCTACATGTGTTGATTTTTGGCCTACATGCACTTTTAAACATATGTATATGATTTCTAACTTTTGTATTCAGATTTCTGTTTGCACACTATATATGAATTTCCAATTTGAACAAATTCTTTATATTTAATTAATATACTTCTTAGCTACCAAGTTTGCATGGAGGTTAATTTCCTACTCCAAATAGGTTTTCAGATCTTCTACCAAATCCTAAAAGGAAGTTTTTGGAGTTAGAGACTTCATCTATCATTTTCTAATTATGCATACCCATTTTCCTATATTTTTCAGATTTACTTTCTGTGCCTAAAAGTGAGTTTTAATATTAAATAGTAGGGCGTATCATCTAAACAGAATAGCTTCTGACCTAAAATATTAAATAATATATTTTTGAACTTCTTCTCCGATGTGAACTAATTTAATATTTATTTTACCAATTTTCAGAATTATTTCCTAACCTAAAAATGTGTCCCTATAACTAATAAATGTGAACAATCAATTAGACAGATTCATTTCAGCTTAAAATCTATTTTTAACTCATTCTAAAGTTTTCCAAGGGCTAGGAGTGTTTAAATTTAAATTTACAATGTGTTTGCCTCACCTTTTAAATTTAAATCCTAATCACATATTCAAATTTCTGAATTTGATATCATATAGGGTTAAAAAGGTAAATTCACCCTACTACAGGGTCTAATTTATTATTTTATAAATTTCCAGGGGTCTAACTACACATAACAGAGGGGTTTTCGTAATTTTTATTAAGTTCAGGGGCTAAAACTGATTTTTAAATGAATTTACACGAATTTCTGAAGTTCCAGGGGCTAGATCAGAAGTTTCCGGGGCTAGCTCGTGTGTTCCGAGATCCCCAGGGGGTAGCGCGTAAGAATCCCGGCCTTTATAATGCGGGGCCGACGTGGACCGTCCGATTTAAAATAGACGGCTGAGATTATAACGCGAAGCGGTACGGGTTAGATCTAATAGGAACCACACGATTTAAAATGGACAGGCCTCAGGGGGCCACGTTCCCTAGCCGTGCGCGGGCGGCGCTGCCCGGCGGCGCGCGGCAGCGGGAGGCGGCGATCTCGCCGGAGATCTTCGGATCTTCGTCTATACCTCCTAAAACTTGGATTTCATTGCATAGAACGGTAGAGGGGAGGTCGGGGATCTGACCTAAGGGTTTTTCTTGAGCTTGGAGGTCCTGGAAGATGGTCGGCGGCGAGGTCCGAGATGAAATAGCGGTGGTGCTCGCCGGAGCTGCGTCTAGGGTGCAAAACACCAAGTTTTCTGCACCTGCGTGATTCCCCTGAGGCAGTGGAACATGATCGGCGCGTTAGATCAGAAAACCCGAGTAAGGATCGAGAGAAAACAGTGATCGTAGCTTCGGTTCTCACCGGAGAGAAAATTGGAGTGCTCTGGGGAGTTCGGCGAGTTTCTGTGCGGGAATTTCAAGAGGGGAGGCGGCGGAGGATCGACTGGGTTATATAGCAGCGTCCGGGGCCGAAGATCAGGTTGTTGGCGCGGTTTTTCAGAGGTTGTTTGGATTCAGGAGAGAGGAGAGTTCCGGGGTCGGCCGAGCGCGCGAGAGGTGGGGGATGACATGCGGGCCCCGCGTGTCAGTGAGAGGAAAAGGGGGGCGCGGGCTCGGGGCTGGCGCGGGGAGAGTGGGCCGGCTGGTGGGTTTCGGCCCACTGGCAGGTGGGGTTTTTCTTTTTCTTTTTCTTTTTCCATTTCTTTTCGGTTTTGATTTGAATTTGAATTTCAATTTGAATTTCTGCACCACATGCAATACGTCCAAAATTTTTTAAATCCCCTCCTTAACAGGTTTTGGGTGTTACACCGGTGATAAGCTTCTCTTCGTCTTACTTTCCTTGTGCTGGAGTTCAGCTATTTCTTTAATCATAGAGGCATTGACTAACTCGCTATAATTCCCTTTATTGAATAGTGCCACTTTCGCCTGAAGCTCCACGTTGAGGCCTTGGAAGAAGTAATGACACTTAACCGTCTCCTTATCCACATACGAGAATGCATATTATACTAAATGGTTAAATTCTGTAAATGTAAAAGTCCCAAAAATGTATATGAATAAACTAAGGTTTGAATTCATATGTTTGGCAAAGGCATGAAAAATGGGATTTGCTAAAACTTTTCTTCATGCAAAGTGATACATGGATGATCATCCAAAATGAGACTCACATCTTTATTTGAAGGTGTTGAACCAATAAGGATTTAAATACCTCTTTGCATGTAAGTTTAAAAACAGATTTTAAATTCAAAGTTCACACAAATGGTGACCAAACACTTTGAATAAACATGCAGACATAAAGTTGGAAATTGTGAAAAAAAATTGATGACAAACTTGTCATTAGGGTGGGCTCAAAAAGGAGTTAAAGAGAAGCATTTTCAATTTCAACCGAATTCAAATTTGCTATGCAAATTCAAAACTGAAATTGATGAATTCAAATGCTAGCCCACTTTTCAAATTCAAAACTTTTGAATGGAATAGATTGATATGAGAAGATATTTTGGGAGGAATATGTGGGGTGGCACCCACAAGCCAGTGAGCAACTTTTGACTTGCAAAGGAAGCAAAAGCCTCTGTTTTACTCGAACTGACTGAGAGTTGCCCGGGCACCACCGAGGAGGTTACCGCGCCACCACCTGCTCCCTTCTCCCATGCACTGGAGACTGAGTAAAGGCCCCCCCCCTTGTGCGCTCGGCGTGATCACCTCCTCAGACCGAAGCAAAATTCATTTGCCTTCTCCTCCTCGCGAGAATACCGAACCGAGCCTCCCCTCGGCACCGCTGCCTCGCTTGATCGGGAACCGGCAGAGAGCTCGCGCTCACTCTCCTCTGAGCTGCAAAACAGCACGGCGCACTCGTTGCTCGCCTCCCCGACCCAATAGCGAGCGAGCTTCGGCGTTCCCGAGCCTTCAAACAACTCACCCGCCGCGACCTAACTCAAAAAAAACGATCGGCTTCACGTGGACAGACAACCACGGTGGTTTTCAAGCTTGATAAAGAACGGCCACAGGAGCGCGCTATTGTGGTGCTGCTCTCAACTGAAGCTCGGGCCAAACCATGGAGCGTAGCCGACGAATTTGAAGATGTTACTCCGGCGAGTGCAAACCGAACGGCTGGTACGAGTTCTGCAAATTCCCACTCTCTGATCCTCCATAGGTCATCAAATCTTGCACATATAAGATGGACTGGCCAGCGGTCATGTTTCCTTTAGGATCCATCTCATGAAAACACCTCGGAGCCACGTATTCCGAGCTCTTCCGAGGGTGTTCTTCACGGATTCAATCGGTCGCACAGTGAAACCTTATGTGCGGCCGTTCCCGAGCTAGTTTGAGGCTTTGTCGAGCTTCCTAGTCGTGCCCTGGTGCCGTAGAGCTTGTTGGTCGGAGATTTGGCGGGTTAGAACACACGGACGACGGCGTCGAAGGGCAACCGAGGCCGCCACACGTCGCCAGCCATCTTCCGGTCACCGGCAGCCCCAAAACACTTCACCATCGTGTTCCTCGGCGTCCAAAACCCCCTGGCGGTGAGTTTCGGCTCGAGTGGTGGCCGGCAGCGGCGATCCGGCGAGCTACAGCTCGCTCGGGCGAGGTGGGGGCGGCGCGCGCACAAAACAGGGCGCGGGAGGTAGAAGATCGGGCCAGGCCCGGCTGTCAGCGGCTGGGGATTTAAATCTGTGATCGGCTGTGGCCCAGATCCGGTGTGCTGGCGCGCGAAAACCCTGTGAACCCTGTGTGGCCCATTTCCTATTGGCTGAAATTTAAATAGCGGGCCCAGTTGAATTTCAGTAAGGAAAACAATTCCAGAGTGGCTTCCAACTTTGGAAAATCATAGCTCTTTGTAGAAACCTCCAAATTGAGTTATTCCAATCGGGTTGGATTCATTTTTCAGAGGTCTATCAAAATATGAACTCAGATTTGTACGAAAGTCAATATATAATTCTGAAAAATTCTTTGAAGGTTTTCTGAGAAAGAATTATTCAGGGAGTTTGGTTTATCCAAAATCCTCAGACTTTGCCAGAATATTCTTTAGAATATTGTTGACCTTCTAGCAAATTTTCAGCTCATTTGAAGATTATTTGTGTAGGAATTTGCTAAATACAAAATGCTGTGTTCATAAGAGTCCAGAAACATATTCAGAAAGTGTTTCCCACTTGTAAAATCTATCTGGGCAATACATAGCTCCAAAAATCATAGAAAAAATTAGGCAATCTATCTGAGACATACTTAAAATTGTAGTTCACTCAACTGGGCATGAAAATGCATATTACTACAGAATTAATTCTTTTGAGTAGAAATGCTTAAGGAATTATTCTGAGAGGACTACTCAAGTTAAAGGTATGAATTTTGGACCAAATTACTTTCATGTGACCAGGAACTGACATGTAAATTATCAGCTCAAGTGGGGCCTTAGAACTCCCTGTTCTTGTTCTATCATACTTATGTATATAGCAAATACATAATAGACATTGTAAGAATTATGGAGAACACCATTTGACTCCACATTAGCTGCAATTTGGCAAGCTAAATCCCTAGGTAGTATAGAACCTGCTGTAAAAGTTTTGAGGCCATTGGAGTTCTTGTTCTTCAGTTGCATTCAAATCTTTTCAGCTCATCTTTTATCGTCATTAGGAAAGTTAGTGTTAGCTAAGACACTAAGACCAAGAAAGTTCATTCCTGTTTCTATGCACACAGAGGCAAACCAATGTGAGGGCCCGGACCCGATCACGGGGCCGTGCCACTCGTCCGGGAATCGCATTGGGTGGTGCCGTGCGATGCGGCACCCAACAGCACACATAATAAAGTATCATATTACATAAATCAAGCGGAAGTTTACAAAGTGTAAATTTTACAAATATTTCTCAAAATACTGTACAGCGGAAGACTAATACAACTCACGTCTCAGATCTATGCTAAGCAAAAGAGAAGACGCCCTGCCTGCGGACCCTTCTCACAAGCGACACCATCACAATAGCAGCGGTGGGGTTTCCATGAGTTCACCACTCGGAGGGATCCGAGTCTCATCGGACAACCCTACTTATCAGGGTAGTGTTATTACCTGCAAAACAACTCATGCAGTATCTGTGAGCATGAAGCTCAGCAAGACTTAACCGTCACCCTAGTCATGAAATCCTACATGCTGAAAATAGAGGGCTGAATATAGAAGTTTGCACAAAAGATGAACTTGAGCTAAAGGAGATTCCTTACTTCGAGTTTTAAGCAACTTTTATAGCCCTCGCGCAATTTACATCGAGACTCCACAATCAAACAAGAAACGCTTCATCTCGATGTCACTTGACCGAGGTGAAAGTCACTTTTGTGAGCTACCTTAGACCCATACAGACCTTGCGCCATCAACGTCGAGACTCCACAATCAAACAAGAAACGCTTTGCCTCGACGCTACTAGCCCAAGGTGGAAATTAAATTTAGTGAAGGTGTTGATCATTCCTCATCTCCATTATGAGGATTACTCACGAAGCACATTAAATTTTTCCCAGTTTACTACTACATCACGACGCAGAGAACAAGTATGCTCGGTCCGTTCCGTGAGCGACGGTGATTCAAATCAATAACACCCGGCTGACACGACACATACGCCCGTATGAGACCGGTGACCAACCGATCCCCTCAACGTCGTATGTGGCAACCTTTCACATGACACCCAAATGTCGAACCGGTCCCACTGACTTAGATTAAGTCCCACTACGGAAAACCCTCGTAGAGCCGACTTCTCTATCCTTTCAGCATCTGCATAAGACGGTGGGGTTAGCCTCGACACCTAGGTTAACATGTTACATCGGTTTCCTGGGTCCCATATAGCCAGTATGCATCCGGTACACATCTCAAACTTGTCCCACAGGGCTGCACACGAGAACGGGCCTTAATCGACTCAGACATAGACTAGGTTCACAGGACCACATCCTTGAGCCTTCCATCCACTGCCTGGTCTCCATTCCCAACTATGAGGATCAATTCTCAACTCTTCCGATTGATCCCCCATAATCCTAGTTCACGAGTAGGAAACTGCGTACTCGAGTTATGCCTCTTTTAATCCACTTTTATTAAGGGTCAGTTAGTGAAGACCACTTTTGACGCAAACCAGAGCTTGCCTTTGTTTTGCAGGGGACATATATATAAGGGTCAGTTAGTGAAGACCACTTGAGGCTTGATCACTCGCTTCTCTCCTTCTTTGATCTCTATTCCGATTACTTCAAATTCTTCATGTTGATGCTGATGAGGACATCTCTCCTCTGCATACAATGCAAGGACCGATCACTAGAGCACGTGCACGACAATTGGATCTCCAGGTACGTTCTAACCTTGTCAATTGTTTTTCAGAACTTACGCTTGTTTCCATGCTTGTTTTATTGATTAGGAACAATGGAGAGGATCAGCAAGGGCTGGGAGGAGTCCAAGGAGTCAAGGAGGAGGAGATAGGACGTGCACACCAAGGAGGAGCCCAAGTACAACTCGACTTCGACTCCACCTCAGGTTCCAGGAGCTGCCTTCACAAAAACTGACGTCCCGGACACATACGGAGTTGGATTTGGACGTTCTATATATGGCTGGAACCGTGATTTCATAAAGCTTCCAATGGAACCAGCCCCACCTCAAAATTCGGTCTAAGTTGACAGGAATCAGCGAAACAAGTGGGCGTCCAGAATCTGTCCGGTGCTGCGCCACCGCCTTTTAGTCTGCTGGCCCGTGTATCGTGTGAAAGCCCGTTAGGGTTGCGTCCAGGGGTCTTCCACGCCCCTAAACTCCTTTTTATACAGCATCCATCACCACATTAGGGTCAGGTTTTGCTTAGTTACAATCTGTCACTGAACAGTGTCGCCGATCATCGGTTGTGAGACCCCAAATTTGTGATCAATTCAGTTTTGATTGCAACTTCTCTGTTCTTGCTTGTGTTCTTTATTGTGCTTGCAGGGATAAGCCTTCGTGGCAAGGTCATTCGTGTGACACGGGTGATAACCAACGGAGCAGTGGTGTAGTGATTGCGGGGTTTCATTCGTTCGGAGCCTTGGATCATCAACGTCGAGATCTCCACCCAATCAAGTTTACCCTACCCCTCGGAAGATCGGGACTCATTCTCCTATCAATTGGTATCAGATTTCCAGGTTCACCGTGAGGTATACTTTTGTGCCCTTTAGATTTATTTTGTTTCAGTCCTATCATCCGTAAAAAGCCACAAAAAAATTTTAGTTTCCCTGACCTACAACCCCCGCTCAACCTTTTGCACAATTTAGTTTCGGAGTCCGTAGTTCTGTGTTCGTGTCCTAGGTTGAGTCTGGTTGCTGGTTTAGATTTTTTTTTGATTCAGTTTTGTTTCTTCCATCTGCTGCCATCTACAAAAAAACCAATCTACAAAAAAATTCCATCCACCGATTCGTTTCTGTTGCAGTTTCCACCACCACCAAAACCTCATTCGGGGTATCCTCCTTAAAATGGACATAACTTTTCGCTCGTAACTCCGATTGAGGCACACTTTTTTTTCCAGAAAGGTCTCGAAAAAATCCACATATTATACACCAGCTACGCTGGTCATGGCATTTTCAAAAAAAAAAATAAAAAAATTAAGAAGGCCCTCGTTTCGAACTCTGAAGTTCCAGCACCAGTTTTTCCAATCGCTCCTGAATTTGTGCTGATCTAATCTTTCATCGGTTTGAGCTAATACTTTTTGCTGTTTCTATTCTTGTGCCCCTGGTTGAGAAAAAATATCAAAAAAATAAAAAGAAAAAATTTTGATTTCTACTAGTGCTTCAAGACAAAAACAGGAGGCTAAGTGACACGACCACATTGGGCCTGTCGAGCCAGGATCACGCTGAGGGGTGCTGCGTTGCACAGCACCGTATAACACACGTCAAAGGTACAAAGCGGAAGTGAAAATTTTATTACATAAACAAGTTTATGAACATGTTTACAGCAAAATAAGTTCAGTCTACACTCGCGGGCGTAGACTAAGCATCAAGTGCACGTTCAGCCCTCGAACGTGTCCTTGCTAGCACACATGCACACTAACTCTGCGGCGTGCACGACTCCCACTCGACGGGGTTCCCCTCCTGGGGTTCCGTCTCCTCTTCAGGAGTCCCTTCCTCATAGAACCCTGCAAAAGCTTCAAACACAAACAGTGAGCACGAAGGCTCAGCAAGTCTGACCCGTCTCACCTAAGCATGGAACTCTACATGAGGGTAATGGGTTACATGAGGTAAAAATTCAGTTGCAAGGACTCGCCTAATTAGTAGAACCTTACTTTCAAGTTTTAGCAGCAGGTTGTGGAGAACCTCACGCTAAGGCACATGAGAGAGCCGCAATCAAACAAGAAACGCATTTCTCTCATGTACATTGCCCAAAGTTGAAAAGAACTTTAGTTAGCTCTAAGCTACAGCATATCATTAACAATCAATGTCCAGCTTTCAATCAGCAACATTTTAACATGTAACTAGCCTGTTCTTTCTACGTCACGGTACAGTGAACAAGTGGTACTCAGTGACCGCGAGGGACGGTGATTATAATCGATTTACACCTGCAGGGTTACCCGAACAACCCGTCACGTACGCCCGTACTCGATGTTGCCTACAACAACCATCACGGACGCCGTACGCGACTACCTTTCACCCGTTAGCCAAATGTTGAACCGGTCCAATCGTCCCGAGCAAGAGGTCTCTGCACGTGCATCTCAGTCCCGCCAGCCGATTTACACCTCGAGCTCTCAACCTATCCTCTGAACGACCAGCTATGCCTCAACACCCAGCTACCCGAGTTACATCAGTTTCCCGGTTCCCATATAGCCTGTAGGTCTTCGGTACTGTTCTAGCTTGTTCAACAGGCCCACACACGGCTCGGTCCTCAATCGACACAATTGGAGCTACAGCACACAGGCCCCAAAGTCCTGCTGCCCTTAACCTCCGCTTGGTCTCATTTTCTTGCCATGTTTTTCATGTGCTATCACAACCCGAGTCGAGTGCCTCTAGCCTATGCTCGCGAGTAGTTCCAACTACTCGACTTGCACCGAATCCAACTCTATATTAGCAATGCAGTGGCTAACGAGGTTTTCAATCCTAACACCAACCCATGGTTTTCTTGGTTATGCAGTTGGGTTTCCAATCAAGACTCTAATGCAAAGAATCACCACAATATTCAAAGATGTGCTCAAAACAATAAACATTTGTAAAAAGGTTAATGCAAACCGGAGCTTGCCTTGCTGCTCTTGGTCGTAGGCTAGCTGTTCCTCCGGAGTAACGAAGTCTAGGACTTCGGGTTCCTCCTCGACCTTAGCGACTACATGATAGAAACAATACATGTATTAATTTAATGCATTTGTATTAAGTTTGAAGTTGTAAAGTCTATAACCTTTGCTAGACAGACCTAATGACTGTGAAACTTTTATTATGGCTTGGTTACAACCTAAACAGAGACTTGGTCAAGTTTTAGTTGCAGAAAAGCTCATTTGAGCCCTCCACAATTAATTATGTCCTTGACCTTAATTGGAACTCTTAGGGTGTTCTAAGGATTTTCATGAAACAAACTATGGCTTTCTGAAAATTAGATTTTCAGAGGGTTCTAATGGAGTTGGCCTCACTTAATTTAGAAGTTCCTAACTAAACATATGAGCTAAACAATTTCAGAGAAATTCTGAAAATGTTTCTGAACATTTTCTATTTTCTCTGGAACAGTTTCACTAATCACACCAATAGGCGGATTAAATTAGCTCAAATGGATCTGAAATTTTTATGGTAGTTCAGGGATATTTTGGTGAACATCCCAGCAAAATTTCAGGATTTTTCTCCAAAGGATATCCAGTTAAAATTCCTAACAGTTTAAATTTGAGGAATTAACTCTGGAGAAAATAAGGAGTTTCTGAAGTGAAACTTGATTTGCTGGAAAGCACTCAGAGAGCTGAATCCAGCAAAATTTGGTTCACTCAATTTGGAGTTTTCTAGCCAAAGTTATGAGGACTTGAAGTTTGGATGAGTTCTGAAAATCGGGGAAAAGTTTAAACTCTCGGGTCGTGGGGACACGTGTCGAGCGCGGAGGTGTCCGGCACACCGGAGATACCACACGTGTCGAGCGCGGAGGTGTCCGGCACACCGGAGCTCACAGGGTATTTGCGCGCCAGCACAGCCGATCCCGGCCACACCCGATCCCGATTTAAATTCTTCAGCCGCTGACACGTGGGCCAGCCGGCTTCGTCTTCCTCCCACCGTTCTCTCGCGCCCGCGCCGCCGACCTCGCCGGAGCAGACTCGGGGCTCGCCGGCTCGGCGCTGCCGGACCTCCCACGGGCTGAAACTCGCCGCAAGGGGGTTGTCGACGTCGAGGAACATGTCGGTGGTGTCAGGTCGGGCTGGGGGTGACCGGAAATAGCTCGGCGACGTGCCGCGGGCTCGGTTGAGGTTCGGCGCTGTCGACCGTGGGTCCTAACCCGCCAACACCTCGAACTAATGGTCCTACAGCATCAGTGTACCTCTAGGAAGCTCGACAAGGTGTCTAACGGGTTTAGGGATGGCGGCAAGTCGGTCGGCACCATGTGACGGATCGTGCCCACCATGACCGCCCTCAATCGAGCTCGAACTTCGTCACTCCTGGACAGTTTTACGCTACGGATGCAGAAAAGAACTTGATCGCCGGCTAGTCCAGCATCTATGCGTAAGATTTGATGACCTCCAAAAGATCATAAAGCGAGAATTTAAAGAAACCGTACCGGAACCTCGGGTTACGGTCGCCGGAGCAAAAACTGGAAATTCTTTGAGGATTCTTCACGGTTGGCTTCCAAGCTTGGAGGAGAGCAGAACGGTGGTCGCGCGCTCCTGTTGCCTCTCTCGCTGGACCGTGAACACGCCTGTGGAACGCTGCCCACGGGCGCCTGACTCTCGGCTGTGATTGAGTCGCCGCTGTGGCGATCGCTCTTGGGCAAAGGAGGTTGGAACTCGGGGTTTCTGGTGTTGGGGAGGTGGAGTGCGACCTCAGGTGGCTGTCTAGCAGCTCAGGAACGAAGGAGGAGATGGTTTTGCTGGTTTTCCCGATTGAGCAGAGAGCTGCGGCGAGAAACAATGCCGCTGCTCGGGTTTGCCCGCGAGAAGATAAAGCCGGCCGACTGCTGCTCGGGTTTGCCCGCGAGAAGATAAAGCCGGCCGACTCCTGCTCGGCTGGGGCGGTGCCGGTCACGTGGGGGCGCGAGCAAGCCTCCCTGAGCGCCAGCGCGCGGAGAGGGAAGCAGCTGGTGGCGCCAATAGCTGCTCGGTGGCACAGCCGACAGCTGCTCGGTGGAATTTCCCACCGAGACTCTGACTTTGGGTGAAAGTTTCTCCTTCTTCCCTCTATGACATGTGGGTCCCACTCGGGGTTTTAACCTCTGGAATTTACTCCTAATCACTGTAGTAAACAGTGAACCCCATACTACCCTTGGCAATTCAAATTATTCACCCATGAGCCATTTGAATTGATCAAAGTTCAAATGAGGTTTGGTTTGAATGAATTTCAGCACAAGTTCAGTTTGAAATTCAAATAAAGTTTGAATTTCTCCCACTTAGCTCATGTCAAGATCAACTCCAAATGGAGTGAAAATTGGTGTGTGAGCTCACAAAAATGTGCTGAGTAAGAATATGCCTCCCACTTTTAAATTCATGGGATAAAAACAGTTTGAATTTGAATATGGTTTCAAACTGCCCTCTTCCTAACTATACCCAAAATGACCTCAAAAAGGTTTGGGATTTGGGTGAAACTTGGCATGGACAACCTTAGCAATGTGTAGGAGTTTTCATATGTCCAGCCCCCTTATATCACATGTGTGAAATACCACTTTGGCAATGTGTGAGTTTGTTCTCTAATGAACATGTTGATAATTGTTACTTGCTCTTCAATTGTGTTCATCATCCTTCCTCAAATGAGGTGTGTGGTGTGGTGATGAACACTGCAAATGTGTGTCAAAAACTGAGGCCCTTACATTCCTCCCCCCTTAAAAGAATCTCGTTCCGAGATTATAAGGTGAAAATGAGAGAGAGGACGGTGGAAAATTACTGGATATGCGACGTGAAAAATTCGGGGTAGTTAGTGTGAAGGAGTTCTTCGCTCTCCCATGTCGCTTAGTCCATGGAGTGACTACTCCATAGAACCTTGTAGAACCACAACGTACGGTTGCGTGTGGTTCGGGCCTTTTCATCAATAATCTGCACCGGTTCCTCCCGATAGGTGAGATCCGGTTGCAGTTCTTCAATGTCTTCCAGCTGAATGGTAGTTGATAGCTTAAGACACTTTCTCAGCTGTGAAATGTGAAAGATGTCGTGCACACCGGAAAGTGCTTCTGGTAATGTCAGCCGGTATGCCACTGACCCACATCTTTCGGTAATCTGGAATGGACCGATGAATCGGGGTGCCAACTTTCCTCTCACCCCAAATCTGTTTACGCCCTTCATTGGAGACACCCGTAGATATACGTGATCTCCAACTTCGAATTGTAATGGGCACCTTCTCCGGTCCGCATACTGTTTCTGATGGGATTGAGTGGCTTTTAGGTTCGCTTGAATTAGTCGAACCTTTTCTTCCGCGTTGTTGACAAGGTCAATCCCAAAGGTAACCCTTTCGCCAGACTCACAACAGTTTAAAGGTGTGCGGCATTTCCTACCGTATAGCGCCTCGTACGGTGCCATCTTGATGCTGGCTTGGTACCCATTATTGTACGAGAACTCGGCCAACGGCAAGTGATCATCCCAATTCTTGCCGTGGTTGATAGCGCAAGCTCGTAGCATATCTTCTAAGATCTGATTTACCTGCTCTGTTTGCCCATCCGTCTGCGGGTGGTAGGCTGAACTACGGATCAGCTTCGTCCCCAAGGCAGCGTGCAGCTGCTCCCAAAAACGGGACACAAATAAAGTGCCCCGGTACGATATGATGGTACGGGGTACGCTGTATAAGCATAGGATCCGTGAGATGTACAGTTCAGCGTACTTCTTGGCGTTGTAGTTGGTGTTGACCGGGATGAAATGGGCAACTTTGGTGAGCCGATCGACGATCACCCACACAGAATCATGTTTCTGCAAGGTGGTGGGTAAACCGACGATGAAATCCATGCTCACGTCCTCCCACTTCCAGGCAGGAATGCCCAGTGGTTGCAGCAGTCCCGGTTTCCGCATATGATCTTCCATCACCCTTCGACATTTATCACACTCGTACACGTATGTTGCAGTCTCACGCTTCATCCGTGTCCACCAAAACTTGCTTCTGAGTTCTTGATACATTTTGTTGCTGCCGGGGTGAATAGAAAACTTTGATAAGTGAGCCTCATCAAAAATTTTCTTCCGTAACTCCGGGTTTCGGGGTACGACGATCCGGTCCTTGAACCATAGGACGCCGTATCCGTCCTTCCGGAAACATTTTAACTCCCCACTGTCTACACGTCTCCGCAAATGTGGCATGCCCTTGTCATTCTTCTGGGCTGCCGCTATCTCTTTACGGATGGTGGGGATCAAAGCTAGGTTGTAGAGAGCTCCGTGTGGAATCACATGTAGTGGTGGTTCGCTCTCTTCCAACTGTGTGATGATCAGATTATTGACGTGTGACTTGCGGCTCAGCGCATCTGCCACCACGTTTGCCTTGCCCGGATGATAATGGATTTCTATCTCGTAATCCTTTATCAGTTCTAACCATCTTCGTTGCCTCATGTTCAGCTCCTTCTGAGTGAATATGTACTTGAGGCTTTTGTGGTCGGTATATAAATGTACGAGGTTACCGAGTAGGTAGTGCCTCCACATTTTTATTGCAAATACCACGACAGCGAGCTCCGAGTCGTGAGTTGGATAATTCTGCTCATGGTTCCTAAGCTGCCGTGATCCATACGCGACCACCCTTCGGTCTTGCATCAGCACACATCCGAGCCCAATGCCGGATGCATCGCAGTACACATCGAACGGTTTTGTTGTGTTTGGCTGAGCCAAAACCGGTGCTGATGTCAGGTGCTTGACTAAAGCCTTGAATGCTGCTTCACATGCTGGACTCCAAACATATTTGGTAGCCTTTTTCAGCAGCTCCGTCATTGGCTTGGCAATCTTCGAGAAGTTCGGAATGAACCTCCGATAATATCCCGCGAGTCCGAGGAAACTCCATACCTCGTGAACAGTTCTCGGGGATTTCCAATTCAGCACTTGAGTGATCTTGCTCGGGTCTACAGCGATACCCTCCGCTGAGATGATATGCCCGAGGAAAGGCACTTGCGATATCCAGAACTCGCATTTGCTGAATTTTGCGTATAACTTGTGATCCCGCAGCCGTTGCAAGACTATACACAGATGTTTCTTGTGATCTTCCTCCGACTTGGAATATACCAGGATGTCGTCGATGGAGACCACGACAAACTTGTCCAGCTCCGGCATGAATACCGAGTTCATCAAGTACATGAAATGAGGTGGAGCATTGGTGAGGCCGAAGGACATGACCAGGTACTCATAAAGTCCGTACCTTGTCGAGAAAGCTGTCTTTGGAATGTCCTCTGCCCTTATCTTAATCTGATGGTACCCGGATCTTAAGTCCATCTTGGAAAAGATCTTTGCTTCGACCAACTGATCAAACAACATGTCGATCCGTGGCAACGGGTACTTGTTCTTGATTGTTACGGCATTTAATGGACGGTAGTCCACGCAAAGACGCAACGTCTCATCCTTCTTCTTGACAAATAACGCCGAACAGCCCCATGGCGAGGAGGTCGGCCTAATAAAACCCTTCTCCAGGAGGTCCGTGAGCTGAGTCTTCAGTTCAGCCAACTCCTTGGGTGCCATCTTGTACGGCCTTCGGGATATTGGCATGGTTCCCGGTGCAAGTTCAATCTTGAACTCCACCTCTCTATCGGGCGGCATCCCCGGCAAATCGTCCGGAAATACATCAGGGAACTCTCGGACCACTGGAATATCTTCCAATCTGATGGTTGTGGCTTGATAGACACTTGGAAGTTTTATTTCTGGACTGTCCAGAAATAATGAGTGAGACTCGTGCACTTCAGAATTCAAGTGCACGACTCAGAGGACGGTGTCTATAACAGCGCCGTGGCGGGTTAACCACGACATCCCTAAGATGACATCGACCTTTTGTCCCTCTAAGATTATGAGAGACGTAGGGTAAACTCTACCCTCTAAGCACAATGGCGCTTTTGGGACCATCATGCTTGCTGAAATTTTCCCACCCGGTGAACAGATCACATAAGGACTATCGGTGGGTAGTATTTGCAAGCTATATTTATCAATGAAAGCTTGGCTAATGAAGGTATGCGTGGCGCCTGAATCAAATAGTACTATAGCGGGATGCTGGTGGAGTTGGAACATACCCGCAAGGATTGGCTCGCCCTCCGGCACGTCCTCAATGGCAAGCTGGTGGACGGTGCCGGGCCTAGGGTTTGCCCGCCGCGCATTAATAGGGTTCCGGGGTTGACTCCTCCCCGGAAACTGTGGTGCCACTCCGCCGCCTTGCCTCTCCGGGCAACTGCTCGCGAAGTGCCCTGGACGACCACACTTGTAACATGTGGCCGCTGCTGGTGGAGTGCTCGGTGGACGAAAGCCCGGCATGCGTTGCGGAGGTGCAAACGCACGCGGCATCGCCCGCTGCTGTTGTTGTTGTTGCGGTGGTACTGGCAGTGCCGGCCAGAATGCCGGTGAAGAATACGGCCGACTGCGGAACGGCATCCGAAACTTCTGAGAAGGACCGCCTCCTTCTCCGCTGCTCTGCGGCGCGCTTCGCTTTCGCTCTGCCGCCGCCAACTCCTTACCGGAGTCCTCCTGAACAATCGCAGCATCAATGATGTCGTTGAGGCTGCCGCGATTGAACATCGCCAACTTGTCCTTCAGGAGCGGGTTAAGCCCCTGGTAAAAATGGTCTCGCCGCTTCTCGTCTATATCTGCGTGATACGACGCGTAGAGCGCGAGATCGTTGAACGCCCTGGAGTATTCCAGCGCGTTCCGGCTCCCTTGCTGCAGGTTCAAGAACTCCTGCATCTTCCTCTTCATTAAACCTTGCAGTATATGATAGGCCCTGAAGGCCGTCCGGAACTCCGTCCAGGTCATCACTCGGTCGGTGGGCTGTGAAGCACAGAAGTTGGCCCACCACGCGCTCGCGGATCCTTGGAGCTGCTGGACCGCGAACTGAGTCTTGCGCTGCTCGCTGAGCTGGAGCAGCCCGAACTTCATCTCTATGGTGCGGAGCCAGTTGTCCGCGTCAAGTGGTTCATCCGCCCTTGAAAATACCGGGGGATGAGTTGCCAGGAAGTCGGAGTAGGAGCTCTGTTGGCGCTCCTCACGATCTTGACGTCTCTCTGGGCGAGACGTATTGGCGATAAGAGTCTGCAGCAACTCCGTGTGCTGCTGATGCGAGCCCGCCATTGCCGCGACGATGTCGGCCAATGTAACCGTTGGCAGTGGCGGTGGCGGTGTTTGCTGTTGCTGTTGTTGCTGTTGTTGTCCCGAGGAGTCCTCGGGAGGTGGTTGGGAGGTCTCTCCCCCTTGACTGGTACCCCCAACGTCAGGGTTGGCACGAGTACGCGTCATTCTGAAATTCAAAACAGCAGCAATTAGCACATGTCTTACTTAAAATTCCATAAGCAACAGTAGGTATTGAAGTGACACATGATTAATTTGGACAACATTCACATATATTGATAAAGCATAAACTTTATACAAGATACATTATTCTCGGATCTCCGAGAAGTCGTGCTCATGTCGTCACTACCCATACATACGCTACTGTCTACACGACATGTCACTGATTACAAAAGTTGGGTTACGCTACCCTAGCTGCCCTACTTGGCAACCGTAACCCCCTACTTGTAGTAGAACTCGACCTCCTGTGGGTCGTCCTCCTCCGGTACCTCTGCTGGTGGCTCTGGGTCTACCACCTCTTCTCCCATCCCGGGTTCTCCCATTGCTGGAAGACCCAAGACCACCGGTACGCCTAACACCGGGAGCACGAGGTCCTGCAAAGCATGCACCTCGTCCATAGCTTGGTTGTAGTCCTATTCCCAGCCTTGTCCTTCCTCAATAGCGTCGTCCCGCTCTTGAGCAAGGTCCTCATTCTGCTGGGTTAGGGTCTGCACCAATTCTTGTAACGCCGCCATGTCGACACGGCTTTTTCTCTTCGCCTTCTTCAGACGATGCAACTGATTGTGCTGTTCATTCAGTTGCTTGATCGTCGGAAGGAGCACATTGCGGAGTGCGCTGTGAGCACTCTCGAAATGATCTCCATAGCTTGTGCTCTCCTTGAGCTTTGTGGCGAGATGCTCCGTATGAACAGCTTGGCTGTCCATCACGGCGTTTCCCGCCCTCATCTGGAGGCTGAGATTTGCCTCCGCGGGGTTGTACCTTGGGCAACTCGGGTCCGTTGCTTCCAGGTACCTCTCTTCCCACACATGCTGAGCTCGTCCCTCCACCGGAACGTGTGCGTATGGAGTGCCCTCCATAGCCTGCACGTGTAGTTGGCAGAAACGTGACATAGTGTCATGGCTGCCACTTGCCACATCCCTTCCGGTTGTCTTCCTCTCACCGTGACGGTGAATGGCACCCAACCGGGTGGCATAGGTCCTGCAGGAACCTCGACATGGATCATCCACGTCTTGTTGCCCCCTTCGCCATCTTCCTTGGCGAAGTACTACGGCATCTGATTGTACCCGAAATATTGGAGCATTTGCCACAATGCTTCCGGGTAGCCGCTACGGTCAGAACAGTGGGAAACTACCCACCCGTTCTCCAACTGTTTAATCTGCTGCCATCTGTAAAAATATATTTGAGAAATGTCAAATATTTATTTAAACAGTAGACCTCTTAGTTATAACATAAAACATGTCATTGAACCCATAAAACTTGGAAACATGGTTCAAAATTTACACAAATTTGACTGCTGATCTGCTTTTCCCATTACAGCCCTGACCAGTTTCCATTTCAACCTGATTTAGGCCATGTTAAAGGCAAAACCAACTTTGGAGCTCAATATCAAAGTTAAATTTAACTTCAATAGATTTCCAGAAAGTATTTGCTTGGCCTAAGATCTGCCCTGGTTCAAATGTTATGAGATGTCGAAGTTAACAGAAATTCTGGAGAAAATTGGACAGCACCTCCCTGCTTTAGGTACTGATTTGATCCAAGAATCCCAGTTAATTCTGTTCCTAATCCGACAAAACTTTCTGTTACAAAGTTGTAACCCATCTCATAAGCTTTCCAGAACTACCTCATTTCCTATTTTTGGATTTTTAAGCAGGAAGTTATGCTTAATTTACAGAGAGTTTACAGAGAGTCTTTGCTCTGCCCTGTTTTCTGGACAGTTTCAACTCTACTGCATTTTTCGAGTGGTTAAGGGATGAAACACCTCTGGACCTCAACAGAAAAGTTGTAAAGCTCCTCCAAAGATTTCCATAAATGTATCATACGACCCCAACCTCGAAAGAACTCAACCTCTAACCTCTGGTTAACTTCAGCCTTGATTCGGCTGAAAACAGAGTGCTCTGTCCTTAACATCCTATAAGTTGAAAACTTGTTAACTTTGAATATCCTGTTCAAGGGAAGGAGTTACATTAAGTTTTACTACTTTGGATTAAAACCTTCCAGTTTTTACAATGAAGTTGTTTATTTAGTTGGGTGTGACGTCGATGCGTCACCAGATTATGTCGGTACTACGTCCTCACAAAGAAAAACCTATACCGGACTTAGCCGGCTTCGTTAGTTCAGTGGCACTACTCGTCACTCGCACACGGATGCTACACGTCTACCGTTTCATGGTCAGGCTACCAGCAGAAACTCAAACAATCATCAGACTCGGCTGCACACCGAGCCCGGAATCCATACAGTTAGTACACCCGGCCGTCATCACTCGCCCGAATGTTCTCAAGCCAACCACGCCTTGAGTTACGTGTTCACGTTTCAGACCACGTGACGGGGTCTCCCATGTTGCACCACGCATGCCAGGGACAGACGTTGCTCGAATACCCCAAACGACATGAAGAGTCGTAGAGGATACTGAAGCGGGTCGGGTTACCTGCCACCCGTGGGGCTCCACCCTTCAGCTTGTGCACACTGGTGGACAGCGCTTACGTGCACCCCCCAAGACATACACGTCCCGAGATGCACGATTTTTCCGACATAATCAAATAGGTTAATATGCCACTTTCTATATACTAATAACATCCTTATACGGGCTACTAACTCGTTCCTCACTGGATTTTTTTTAAAAAAAAGACCTTTGTAATGTTTTAAACCTCAAGCGAGCTCTGATACCAGCACTGACACGACCCCATTGGGCCTGTCGAGCCAGGATCACGCTGAGGGGTGCTGCGTTGCACAGCACCGTATAACACACGTCAAAGGTACAAAGCGGAAGCGAAAATTTTATTACATAAACAAGTTTATGAACATGTTTACAGCAAAATAAGTTCAGTCTACACTCGCGGGCGTAGACTAAGCATCAAGTGCACGTTCAGCCCTCGAACGTGTCCTTGCTAGCACACACGCACACTAACTCTGCGGCGTGCACGACTCCCACTCGATGGGGTTACCCTCCTGGGGTTCCGTCTCCTCTTCAGGAGTCCCTTCCTCATAGAACCCTGCAAAAGCTTCAAACACAAGCAGTGAGCACGAAGGCTCAGCAAGTCTGACCCGTCTCACCTAAGCATGGAACTCTACATGAGGGTAATGGGTTACATGAGGTAAAGATTCAGTTGCAAGGCCTCGCCTAATTAGTAGAACCTTACTTTCAAGTATTAGCAGCAGGTTGTGGAGAACCTTACGCTAAGGCACATGAGAGAGCCGCAACCAAACAAGAAACGCATTTCTCTCATGTACATTGCCCAAAGTTGAAAAGAACTTTAGTTAGCTCTAAGCTACAGCATATCATTAACAATCAATGTCCAGCTTTCAATCAGCAACATTTTAACATGTAACTAGCCTGTTCTTTCTACGTCATGGTACAGTTAACAAGTGGTACTCACTGACCGCGAGGGACGGTGATTATAATCGATTTACACCTGCAGGGTTACCCGAACAACCCGTCACGTATGCCCGTACTCGATGTTGCCTACAACAACCATCACGGACGCCATACGCGACTACCTTTCACCCGTTAGCCAAATGTTGAACCGGTCCAATCGTCCCGAGCAAGAGGTCTCTACACGCGCATCTCAGTGCCGCCAGCCGATTTACACCTCGAGCTCTCAACCTACCCTCTGAACGACCAGCTATGCCTCAACACCCAGCTACCCGAGTTACATCAGTTTCCCGGTTCCCATATAGCCGGTAGGTCTTTGGTACTGTTCTAGCTTGTTCAACAGGCCCGCACACGGCTCGGTCCTCAATCGACACAAGTGGAGCTACAGCACACAGGCCCCAAAGTCCTGCTGCCCTTGACCTCCGCTTGGTCTCATTTTCTTGCCATGTGTTTCATGTGCTATCACAACCCGAGTCGAGTGCCTCTAGCCTATGCTCGCGAGTAGTTCCAACTACTCGACTTGTACCGAATCCTACTCTATCTTAGCAATGCAGTGGCTAACGAGGTTTTCAATCCTAACACCAACCCATGGTTTTCTTGGTTATGCAGTTGGGTTTCCAATCAAGACTCTAATGCAAAGAATCACCACAATATTCAAAGATGTGCTCAAAACAATAAACATTTGTAAAAAGGTTAATGCAAACCGGAGCTTGCCTTGCTGCTCTTGGTCGTAGGCTAGCTGTTCCTCCGGACTAACGAAGTCTAGGACTTCGGGTTCCTCCTCGACCTTAGCGACTACATGATAGAAACAATACATGTATTAATTTAATGCATTTGTATTAAGTTTGAAGTTGTAAAGTCTATAACCTTTTCTGGACAGACCTAATGACTGTGAAACTTTTATTGTGGCTTGGTTACAACCTAAACAGAGACTTGGTCAAGTTTTAGTTGCAGCAAAGCTCATTTGAGCCCACCACAATTAATTATGTCCTTGACCTTAATTGGAACTCTTAGGGTGTTCTAAGGATTTTCATGAAACAAACTATGGCTTTCTGAAAACTAGATTTTCAGAGGGTTCTAATGGAGTTGGCCTCACTTAATTTGGAAGTTCCTAACTAAACATATGAGCTAAACAATTTCAGAGAAAATTCTGAAAATGTTTCTGAAGATTTTCTATTTTCTCTGGAACAGTTTCACTAATCACACCATTAGGCGGATTAAATGAGCTCAAATGGATCTGAAATTTTTATGGTAGTTCAGGGATATTTTGTTTAACATCCCAGCAAAATTTTAGGATTTTTCTCCAAAGGATCCTCCAGTTAAAATTCCTAACAGTTTAAACTTTGAGGAATTAACTCTGGAGAAAATAAGGAGTTCGTGAAGTGAAACTTGATTTGCTGGAAAGCACTCAGAGAGCTGAATCCAGCAAAATTTGGTTCACTCAATTTGGAGTTTTCTAGCCAAAGTTATGAGGACTTGAAGTTTGGATGAATTCTGAAAATCGGGGAAAAGTTTAAACTCTCGGGTCGTGGGGACACGTGTCGAGCGCGGAGGTGTCCGACACACCGGAGATACCACACGTGTCGAGCGCGGAGGTGTCCGGCACACCGGAGCTCACAGGGTATTTGCGCGCCATCACAGCCGATCCCGGCCACACCCGATCCCGATTTAAATTCTTCAGCCGCTGACACGTGGGCCAGCCGGCTTCGTCTTCCTCCCGCCGTTCTCTCGCGCCCGCGCCGCCGACCTCGCCGGAGCAGACTCGGGGCTCGCCGGCTCACCGCTGCTGGACCTCCCACGGGCTGAAACTCGTCGCCAGGGGGTTGTCAACGTCGAGGAACACGTCGGTGGTGTCAGGTCGGGCTGGGGGTGACCGGAAATAGCTCGGCGACGTGCCGCGGCCTCGGTTGAGGTTCGGCGCTGTCGACCATGGGTCCTAACCCGCCAACACCTCGAACAAACGGTCCTACAGCATCAGTGTACCTCTAGAAAGCTCGACAAGGTGTCTAAACGGTTTAGGGATGGCGGCAAGTCGGTCGGCACCATGTGACCGATCGTGCCCGCCATGACCGCCCTCAATCGAGCTCATACTACGTCACTCCTGGACAGTTTCACGCTACGGATGCAGAAAATAACTTGATCGCCGGCTAGTCCAGCGTCTATGGGTAAGATTTGATGACCTCCGAAAGATCATAAAGCGAGAATTTAAAGAAACCGTACCGGAAGCTCGGGTTACGGTCGCCGGAGCAAAAACTGGAAATTCTTTGCGGATTCTTCACGGTTGGCTTCCAAGCTTGGAGGAGAGCAGCACGGTGGTCGCGCGCTCCTGTTGCCTCTCTCGCTGGACCGTGAACATGCCTGTGGAACGCTGCCCACGGGCGCCTGACTCTCGGCTGTGATTGAGTCGCCGCTGTGGCGATTGCTCTTGGGCAAAGGAGGTTGGAACTCGGGGTTTCTGGTGTTGGGGAGGTGGAGTGCGACCTCAGGTGGCTGTCTAGCAGCTCAGGAACGAAGGAGGAGATGGTTTTGCTGGTTTTCCCGATTGAGCAGAGAGCTGCGGCGAGAAACAATGCCGCTGCTCGGGTTTGCCCGCGAGAAGATAAAGCCGGCCGACTCCTGCTCGGCTGGGGTGGTGCCGGTCGCGTGGGGGCGCGAGCAAGCCGCCCTGGGCGCCAGCGCGCGGAGAGGGAAGCAGTTGGTGGCGCCGGTAGCTGCTCGGTGGCACAGCCGACAGCTGCTCGGTGGAATTTCCCACCGAGACTCTGACTTTGGGTGAAAGTTTCTCCTTCTTCCCTCTATGACATGTGGGTCCCACTCGGGGTTTTAACCTCTGGAATTTACTCCTAATCACTGTAGTAAAGAGTGAACCCCATACTACCCTTGGCAATTCAAATTATTCACCCATGAGCCATTTGAATTGATCAAAGTTCAAATGAGGTTTGGTTTGAATGAATTTCAGCACAAGTTCAGTTTGAAATTCAAATAAAGTTTGAATTTCTCCCACTTAGCTCATGTCAAGATCAACTCCAAATGGAGTGAAAATTGGTGTTTGAGCTCACAAAAATGTGCTGAGTAAGAATATGCCTCCCACTTTTAAATTCATGGGATAAAAACAGTTTGAATTTGAATATGGTTTCAAACTGCCCTCTTCCTAACTATACCCAAAATGACCTTAAAAAGGTTTGGGATTTGGGTGAAACTTGGCATGGACATCCTTAGCAATGTGTAGGAGTTTTCATATGTCCAGCCCCCTTATATCACATGTGTGAAATACCACTTTGGCAATGTGTGAATTTGTTCTCTAATGAGCATGTTGATAATTGTTACTTGCTCTTCAATTGTGTTCATCATCCTTCCTCAAATGAGGTGTGTGGTGTGGTGATGAACACTGCAGATGTGTGTCAAAAATTGAGGCCCTTACACTAAGGGGTTTTCTAGTTGTGCTATTTCTGTGTGAGTGCTGGATACTTGCTGATATTATCCTTGTTGTTCATCATCATTCATCCTTGTCCTTGCTTGTTGCCACAACTGTTCTAATACATTCTTAGGCCAGCAACTAGGTGAAATTCTTTGGACACTTATTCAACATTGCTATCTGTTACTAACTTGTGGGCCACATACATATACTGCATTTGAGCCTTCCAAGCTCCACCTTCTCTCGAGCAGAACAGGTAACCTTTGCAATCACACCCACTCTCTGCTTGCTTCACACCGGTCACCGTTGGCCACCTGCAGTGCTGGTAAGAAACTTGTAAGAGCGGGGTAAGACGCATCTTACTGATCGATTTTCCACCCACTTCAGAGAGCGTAGTAATAGGGTTCTTCACGATCTTTTTGTCTTCGTCTCTGTTTTCGTACTAACAATGACAGGAAAGAAGCCTATGGATAAGACCTCTGGTTCTACACCTCTGGATGATGATGAGTGTGTGTCCCATATAGAACTAAGGGACATGATGCGAGCAATGACCGAAGCTTTCAACAATTACCAGACCACTACAACAGCCACCTTTCAGAGGCTCCATACAAGTGTTGCTGGTCTGACCACATGGTTGGACGAGATGGAGACTCGTCTTCCCCAACAAGATACATCCTCTATCATCCTTGATGGTGATGCACATGTACACTACAGCACAGAGGATGACTTCAATAACGATGAGGTTGATGCAGAGCAGCGCCGTCGCCCTCGACGAAATCGTCAAGGTATGGGAGGTAGACCTCGTCCTCATGCTCCTAAACAAGATAATGATCCTTATGCTAAGATTAAGTTTTCTATTCCAACATTTTATGGATCTTATGATGCTGAGACTTACTTGGATTGGGAGATGACGGTAGAACAAAAATTTAGCTCTCATCTTGTTCCTGAGCGACACAGAGTTAGACAAGCCACTAGTGAGTTTAAAGATTTTGCTATAATTTGGTGGAATGAACTTGTCAATACACGTAATGCACCATAGACATGAGCTGCGTTAAAAGAAGAGATGCGCGCTAGGTTTGTTCCTCCTTCATATAGACGTGATCTTCTTAAGAAATTGCAACGCTTTGATCAGGGTGACATGACTGTCCAAGAGTACTACCAAGAGTTGTAGAAAGGTATGCTTCGTTGTGGGGTAGTTGAGGATCGGAAAGACTAAATCATTAGGTTTTATGGGGGCTTGCGGCGTGAGATCCAGGACATAGTTGACTACAAGGAATATCATTCTATTCAACGTTTATTTCAACTTGCTATGTTAGCAGAAAAAGAAGTGCAGGGTCGCCAACAACAGCGGCGGAACAACACCTTCACGCCACGACAATTTCCAGTGCCATCCAAAGCAATGCCCTCCTCGAGCGTATGTGCTTCTACACCACCCTCCGCTGGTGTTGTACTTAGCAGCATCACACCTTCTACATCACGGGGACAAGATAACAGCAAGTCCCAGATGCCTCCAGGTGTTGCAGCAAAGGCGGCTGCACCCAACACTTCGGCAAGTTGCAGCTCCGACATCAAGTGCCACCGCTGCCATGGACTTGGCCATATGCAATGAGATTGCCCCAGCAAACGGGCGATCATTGCCACTGCTGATGGTGGGTATGTTAGTGCTTCTGATATTGAAGATGAAAATATTATTGAAACTAACATTTCAGGTTCGGATGATGGTGCTGAGGAGGTTCTTGGTACATCCACGACAAACAACTATAGGACTTTGATTGTGCAGTGAGCTTTGAGTGCCACGGATCGAGAGGACGACAACCGCCAACGTCACAACCTTTTCAACATGTTTCTCATCGTCAAGGACTGCCGTGTACATACCATCATTGATGGTGGTAGCTGCAACAATTTGGTGAATGTTGAGGTGGTCAAGAAGATTGGCTTGACCACACGGGAGCATCCTCACCCTTATCACATTCAATGGTTTAACAACAATGGTAAGGTTAAGGTAACACAAACAGCAAGGATACATTTTTCCATTGGTTCTTATCATGATTTTGCTGATTTTGATGTGGTACCAATGGATGCTTGTTCTCTTTTGTTGGGACGTCCTTGGGAGTTTGATACTGATGCTATTCACCATGGTCGATCTAATAAGTATACTCTCATGCATAAGGGCAAGAAAATTGTGTTGCTTCCTATGAGTCACACTGAAATTGTACAATTTGAGCAGGAGAAAAAGAATAATGCTAAGCAAAAGGGTGTTTTCAATTCTGAAATTCAGCAACCTATTAAGTTGAAAAATCCTATTTTGCTTGCAACTAAATCTGATCTTGATGATTTATATGCCTCTAATGGAACTTGCTATGCTTTAGTGTGCAAACATGCTTTATATTCCATTGAGGATACATCCATTGTCTTGCCACCTGCTGTTGCTAACCTTTTGCAGGAATATATGGATTTTTTTCCATCAGAGATACCCCCTGGATTACCACCTGTGCGAGGCATTGAGCACAAGATTGATTTGGTTCCAGGGGTGAGCTTGCCAAACCGTGCTGCCTACAGGACCAACCCCGACGAGACTAAGGAAATTCAGCGACAAGTCCAAGATCTTCTGGACTGCGGGTACATTCGTGAGAGCCTTAGTCCTTGTTCTGTTCCTGTTCTTTTGGTTCCAAAAAAAGATGGCACTTGGCGCATGTGTGTTGATTGTAGAGCCATCAATAACATTACCATTCGTTATCGCTATCCTATTCCTAGGTTGGATGACATGCTTGATGAGTTGAGTGGTTCTGTTATTTTCTCCAAGATTGATTTGTGTAGTGGATATCATCAGATTCGTATGGCTTTAGGTGATGAATGGAAAACTGCTTTTAAAACTACATTCGGACTTTATGAATGGTTAGTCATGTCATTTGGTTTAACTAATGCTCCCAGCACTTTCATGAGGTTGATGAATGAGCTTTTACGTGCTTTCATTGGTAAATTTGTGGTGGTTTACTTTGATGATATCCTTATTTACAGCAAGTCATATGATGAGCATTTTAAACATTTGCGTGCTGTTTTTAATGTCTTGCGTGATACACGTTTATATGGTAACCTTGAGAAGTGCACCTTTTGCACCGATCGTGAGTCTTTTCTTGGGTATGTTGTTACTTCGCAGGGCATTGAGGTGGACGAGGCAAAGATTGTTGCCATCACAAGATGGCCACTTCCGACTATGGTCACACAGGTTCGGAGTTTTTTTTGGTCTCGCAGGTTTCTACCGGCGTTTTGTGCGGGATTTCAGCACCATTGCGGCACCTCTCCACGAGTTGACAAAGCATGGAGTGCCGTTTCGATGGGGACCAGCACAACAACAAGCTTTTGATGTTCTCAAGTCGAAGCTCACACAAGCACCATTGCTGCAACTTCCTGATTTTGAGAAGACCTTCGAGCTTGAATGTGATGCGAGCGGCATTGGCATTGGAGGAGTGCTAATTCAAGGAGGTAAACCTGTTGCATTCTTTAGTGAAAAATTGCATGGGCCTTCGCTGAATTATTCTACATATGACAAAGAACTTTATGCTTTAGTGTGTATCTTGCAAACTTGGCAACATTACCTATGGTCTAAAGAATTTGTCATACATTCAGATCATGAGTCTTTGAAGTATCTTAAAGGACAAGCTAATCTGAACAAACATCATGCTAAATGGATTGAGTTCATAGAATCATTTCCTTACATCATTAAACATAAGAAAGGGAAAGACAATGTGATTGCCGATGCTTTATCTAGACGTTATACCATGTTGTCCCAACTTTCTCGTAAAATCTTTGGTTTGGAAACCATAAAGAGGTTATATGCTACTGATTTGGACTTCAAAGATGCCTTTGAAAATTGTAGAGAGGGGAGAACGTGGCAAAAATTGCTGCTGCGTGAAGGCCTTCTCTACCGTGCTAACAAGCTGTGTGTTCCAGCTAGCTCCGTTCGTCTTTTGTTGTTGCAGGAAGCACATGGAGGTGGTTTGATGGGACATTTTGGTGTTAAAAAGACAGAGGATGTGCTGTCCGCTCACTTCTTTTGGCCATGAATTAGGTGTGATGTTGAACGCTACGTTTCACGTTGCACAACATGCAACAAAGCTAAGTCTCGACTTAACCCACATGGCCTTTATATGCCTCTTGCGGTTCCTAGTGCACCTTGGGAGGATATTTCTATTGACTTTGTTTTAGGATTGCCTAGAACAAAGAGGGGGAGGGATGTGTCTTTGTGGTTGTTGATCGTTTCTCTAAAATGGCTCATTTTATACCCTGCCACATGACCGATAATGCTTCACATGTTGCTGATTTGTTCTTTAATGAGGTTGTGCGTTTGCATGGTGTTCCCAATACTATTGTTTCTGATAGGGATGCTAAGTTTTTGAGTCACTTTTGGAGAACTTTATGGTATAAATTGGGAACAAAGTTGCTGTTTTCTACTACTTGTCATCCACAAACTGATGGGCAAACGGAGGTAGTTAATCGTACCTTATCTACTATGTTGCGGGCTGTTTTGAAATACAATTTGAGTTTGTGGGAGGAGTGTTTGCCACATATTGAGTTTGCATTCACTCCACAACCAAGTTAAGTCCGTTTATGGTAGTCTATGGTTTCAATCCTCGTGCTCCAATTGATTTGCTACCTTTACCACATACTGAAATTGTGAACTTAGATGCTACACAACATTCTGAATTTATTCTTAAGTTGCATGAAACTACTAAGTTACAAATTGAAAAAATGAATGAAAAGTATCGCATTGCTGCTAGTAAAGGTAGGAAGGAGGTAAAATTGGAACCAGGTGATTTGGTGTGGGTTCATTTGAGAAAAGATAGGTTCCCAGATTTGAGAAAGTCCAAACTCGTGCCACGTGCTGCTGGACCTTTTAAGGTTCTTGAGAAGATAAATGACAATGCATATAAACTTGAGTTGCCTCCCGAGTTTGGTGTTAGTCCCACATTTAACATTTCAGATTTGAAGCCATACTTGGGTGAGGAAGATGAGCTTGAGTCGAGGACGACTCCAATTCAAGAGGGGGAGGATGATGAGGACATCCCTCCTTTGCATACAATGCAAGGACCGATCACTAGAGCACGTGCACGACAATTGGATCTCCAGGTACGTTCTAACCTTATCAATTGTTTTTCAGAACTTACGCTTGTTTCCATGCTTGTTTTATTGATTAGGAACAATGGAGAGGACCAGCAAGGGCTGGGAGGAGTCCAAGGAGTCAAGGAGGAGGAGATAGGACGTGCACACCAAGGAGGAGCCCAAGTACAACTCGACTTCGACTCCACCTCGGGTTCCAGGAGCTGCCTTAACCAAAACTGACGTCCCGGACACATATGGAGTCGGATTTGGACGTTCTATATATGGGTGGAACCGTGATTTCATAAAGCTTCCAATGGAACCAGCCCCACCTCAAAATTCCTTCTAAGTTGACGGAAATCAGCGAAACAAGTGGGCGTCCAGAATCTGTCCGGTGCTGCGCCACCGCCTTTTGGGCTGCTGGCCCGTGTATCGTGTGGAAGCCCATTAGGGTTGCGTCCAGGGGTCTTGCACGCTCCTAAACTCCTTTTTATACAGCAGCCATCACCACATTAGGGTCGGGTTTTTCTTAGTTATAATCTGTCATTGAACAGTGTCGCCGATCATCGGTTGTGAGACCCCATATTCGTGATCAATTCAGTTTTGATTGCAACTTCTCTGTTCTTGCTTGTGTTCTTGATTGCGCTTGCAGGGATAAGCCTTCGTGGCGAGGTCATTCGTGTGACACAGGTGATAACCAACGGAGCTGTGGTGTAGTGATTGCGGGGTTTCGTTCGTTCAGAGCCTTGAATCATCAACGTCGAGATCTCCACCCAATCAAGTTTACCCTACCTCTCGGAAGATCGGGACTCATCCTCCTATCAGATGCTACACGTAATGAATATGCATATGGATTTAATTGTAAAGATTTTTCTAACAAGTTCTAATGACAAGTTTAAAAACTGGAACTCTGTTTAAGAATTTAAAATGACACTGGTGCTAAGGTTTGGGTTTAAGCAACATGATTAAGTGCTAAGTGTTTTCCCCCTCTTCTATGTTGATCACCTTAAAAGGTTAAACAGAACAGGGGTGATTTCCCCAGAACTGAATTTCTAAATTTTGGAAATTCTCTGAAAATGTGTTCTGTATCCAATTGAATACAGCAACTTCAAATCCGAATTCCCCTAATCAGATAAACTCCAAATGAGCTGAAGTTTTTACAGGCGTTCACTAAAATTCTATATAATATTCTAGAAAAAATTGAGTATTTTTGGATGAACCAAACTCCCTCTAACATTCTTTTTCTGAAAAGCTTTAAAGAATTTTCCATACTTAAATAATGACTTTCATACAAATTGGGTTGAATATTTGGATATAGTTCTTCAACCTGAATCCAACCCAATTTGAATCACTAAATGTGGAGCTTCCTAGCAAAAGTTATGAGGTTCTAAAGTTTGGGGAAATTCTGGAATTCAATTTAATCGGGAAAAATTCGAATCTCTGACAGCGGATCCTGATACCACGTGTCACCCCCTCGGTTAAACCACATGGGGCCACAGGGTCTCTCCTGCACTGTCACAAACTGATCCCATGCAACAGAAAATCCCACACTGGTTCACCGAGCGACTGACCTGCGGGCCCGACCACTTCGTCGTCTACCTCCAGCTCCCGAGCCTGCGCGCCGCCGGGCTCGCCGGAGAAGCACTGAACCTCGATATCTGGCCAGCTCCCGCGCTCTCCCTCATGCTGAACACGATGGTACAACTTTCCCCGACAGGGGTGGCTCTAACCCAGCCGGCAATGGTGCAGCGGCTCGGCTCACCTTCGGTAGCGTCGGCCAGCTATCCTAGCCTGCCAAAAGCTCGGTGAAACGGCACTACAGCACCAGTGAACCATGAGGATGCTCGACCTAACCTCAAAAATGCTCGGGAACGGCGGCTAAGGAGGTTTCATCAGGCGCCCGATCGGGTCCGCCATGAACGCCCTCGGAAACACTCTGAATACGCCGCACTGAGGTAGTTTCATGCGTCGGTTGCTAAAGGGCAAATGACTGCCGGCTAGTCCAGCTTGTGTGTGCAAGACTTGATAAGCTATGGAGGATTAGAGAGTGAGAATTTTGGCGGCAAGTACCTGACGCTCAGTTTGAAGCCGCCAGGACAAAATCTCCAAATTAGCCGTCGATCCTTCATGGTTTGCTCCAAGATTTGGAGGAGAGCAGCACCACAGTAGTGCACTCCCGTAGCTGTGCTTGTTCGGGTGTGAGAACCTCTGTGGAGGGCTGTCCACGTGCGCCCGGTCGTCGGCTAGCTTTAGGTCGCCGCGGAGGAAGAAGTTTAGGGCTCGGGAAAATGCCAGAGCTTGTTAGCTCTTGCGCTGAGGAGGTGAGGAATGAGGGCGCCGCGTTGTTGTGCAGCTCGGATGGCGCTGTGGCACCAGTTTAGCCGGTTCCCGATGGTTTTACAGAGGCGGCGGTGAACTCGGCTTTGTTTCGGCTCTTCTCGTGCGTGAGGAGGGAAGCAACGTCGGCTGCCTCGGCTGTGAGTAAAGGATCACGTAGAGAGACACAGCCACACCCGTGTTGCCAGCGATCGGTGAGAGGAGCAGGAGGTGGCTCGGTAGCTGCGCCCGTGGTCGTGCACGGTGAAGCCTCTGTTTTGCCAAGTGGAAGACTTAGGACTGAATATTTGAAGATATTTTTGCAATTTTAACCTCCCCAATGACATGTGGGGTCCACTCAACTTTCCTCCCAAAAGATCTCCACAATTTGGCAAATAATAAATTTAAATGTCTGAAGTTGAAAATTGATCTGCATTTGGAGAGTTGGGTAAATTTCATCGAAATTCAAATGTGTATTTGAATTCTTTGCACATTTAAGTACTTTTGGGAAAAATGGATAGCAACTATTTTCAAAAATTGATGAAACTTTGCCTACCCACTAATTTGGACCTATGGAATCCAATGCAATCTGATTCTTGTGTTAGCTGCTGCAAACAAGAGTTTGCACACAACAGTTTGAATAACCATTGTGCTCTCCCTCATTTGAAATTTGAGTTGAACATTTAGTGTAAAATCTGGTTTTTAAACCCTTCCATTGCACCTGAGTACTTCAATTGTGGGTTTAACCCACCTAGGGTCCATGCACGCAAGTAACCCTATGTTTGTTTAGAAAGAATCTCTCATGTGTTATCATATGTGGGAAAGTTTTAACCAGTCCCCTTTTTCAAACACATGCACCAACATTTGTGCAAACTCAAGTTTCTTTGTATTGATATTTTTGGGACCTTTACATCCCTCCCTCCTTAAAAGGGAATCTTGTCCCGAGATTACAAAAGAAAGGTGAGGCGGAAGGTAATTACAAAGTTTATGACAAAAGTTTCGGATAGTTCTTGTGGATGTAATCTTCACTCTCCCAAGTCGCCTCTTCTGGGGTATGATTACTCCACAGGACTTTATAAAATTTCAAGGTCCGATTTCGAGTGATCCGTGTCTTTTCGTTGATAATCTGGGTGGGCTGCTCGGCGTAGGTGAGATGTGGTTGTAATTTCTCCATGTCTCCCGAAAGAACCTCTGTCGGCTTCTTCAAACACTTTGTCAAGTGTGATACATGGAAGATGTAATGGATGCCTGATAAAGATGGCGGCAGCTTCAAACGGTAGGCTACCAGCCCACACCGTTCTGTAATAATGAACGGACCCACAAAACGAGGAGCTAGCTTTCCCTTCACCCCGAATCGATGAATTCCCTTCATCGGGGATACTCGGAGATAGACATGATCTCCGACTTCAAAATACAAGGGTCGGCGTCGCTTGTCCTCATAACTCTTCTGGCGAGATTGAGCGGCTTTGAGGTTTGCTTGAATAAGATGGACCCGCTCTTCAGCATCTTTTACAAGATCAATGCCGAAAATCACCCTCTCGCCGGATTCACACCGATTGAGTGGCGTGCGGCACTTCCTGCCATATAGTGCTTCGTATGGCGCCATTTTAATGCTGGATTCGTAACCATTGTTGTAGGAGAATTCCGCTAATGGCAAATGGTTATTCCAATTCTTTCCCTGATCTATGGCACATGCTCTTAGCATATCTTCTAAAATCTGATTCACCCTCTCCGTCTGATCGTCGGTCTGAGGATGGTATGCTAAGCTTCTAATTAACTTTATTCCCAGAGATTCATGTAGTTGCTCCCAGAAACGAGCAACGAATATAGAACCTCGGTCGGATATGATGGTTTTGGGGACTCCGTGTAAGCACACAATTCTTGAGAGATACAACTCTGCATATTGCTTAGTTGAAAATCTCATATTCACTGGGATGAAGTGGGCTGATTTTGTTAACCGATCAAAAATCACCCAAATGGAGTCATGCTTATTGAACGTGAGAGGCAGTCCGACAATAAAGTCCATACTGATGTCCTCCCACTTCCATGCCGGAATGCTTAATGATTGCAGCATTCCCGCTTTCTATATATGGTCAGCTTTGACTCACTGACATGTATCACACTCGGATACATATTTGGCAATTTCTCGCTTCATCCGAGTCCACCAAAATTTTGTTTTAAGGTATTGATACATCTTATTGCTTCCTGGATTTATTGAGTACTTGGACATATGGGCTTCATACAGGATTTTCTTCCTTAGCTTCATGTTCCAGGGTACCACGATACAGTTGTTAAACCATAACACACCTTGATCATCTTCCCGGAAACATTTCATTTTATCCTCATTGATTCTTGCCCGGATTTTCCACATTCCTTTATCTCTCTTTTGGGATTGTACAATCTCTTCTCTGATGGTAGGCACGAGAGCAAGATTATACAATGCCCCATACGGAATCACCCTCAAGCTTGGTTCTTCATCCTCATCCGGAACAACTGACAAGTTATTCACGTGGGACTTCCGACTGAGTGCATCAGCCACCACGTTAGCTTTGCCTGGATGGTAATGGATCTCGAGCTCATAATCTTTGATTAATTCCAACCATCTCCGCTGCCTCATATTAATATCCTTCTGAGTGAATATATATTTGAGGCTCTTATGGTCGGTGTAGAGGTGCACTAAATTTCCAAGTAAGTAGTGCCTCCACATTTTCAATTCAAGCACCACTGCAGCGAGTTCTAGGTCATGAGTGGGGTAGTGCTGCTCGTGGTTGTGGAGTTGACGAGACCCATACGCGATTACGCATATATATTGCATTAAGACGCGGAAGTCCAGTGCCTGAGGCATCACAATAAAAATCGAATTGCTTTGTTGTATCCAGTTGGGCTAACACCGGTGCCGTTGAGAGATGTTTCTTTAGAGTTTGAAATGCCTCTTCACAGGCCTCTGTCCATACATACTTGCTGCTCTTCTTCAATAATTTTGTCATTGGTTTAGCCACCTTCAAGAAGCTAGGAATAAATATCCGGTAATAACCCGCTAGTCCTAGAAAACTGCGGATTCGATGAACAGATGTCGGAGACTCCCACTTCAAGACTTGCTCAATTTTGGTTGGATCTATGGCCACACCCTCTGCTGAAATAATGTGGCCTAAGAATGGTACTTTACTGATCCAAAATTCACACTTGCTGAATTTGGCATACAGCTTATGTTCTCGTAAGTGTTGGAGCACAATATGGAGATGTTTGGTGTGCTCTTCCTCCGATTTGGAGTATACGATGAAAACCACTACGAACTGATCCAACTCTGGCATGAATACAGAATTCATGAGATACATGAAATGTGCGGGTGCATTTGTTAGCCCAAAAGACATGACTAGATACTCATAGAGCCCGTATCTAGTCGAGAAAGCCGTCTTCGGTATATCCTCCGCTCTGATTTTTATCTGATGATAACCGGACGTCAAGTCCATCTTGGAGAATACTTTGGCACCCACCAACTGATCAAATAATATATCGATCCCCGGCAGTGGATATTTATTTTTGATCGTCACTGCATTCAGCGGCCGATAATCCACACACAACCGAAGTGATTCATCCTTTTTCTTCACAAAGAGGGCTGAACAGCCCCATGGTGATGAGCTTGGCCGGATGAACCCTTTGTCCATTAAGTCCTTTAGCTGTTCTTTCAGTTCAGCTAATTCCTTCGGAGACATTTTGTACGGCCTCCGAGATATTGGTGTGGTTCCCGGTGCTAACTCGATCGTGAATACCACGTCTCTTTCAGGTGGCATCCCTGGAAGATCGTCGGGAAACACATCTGGGTACTCACGGACCACTGGAATATCCTCCAGTTTCAGGGTCACACTGTGGTACACAACTGGATTTTTAGAATCCATGGCTTCAAGTATGAGTGTTTGAAGACCGTGTACGGAGAGTCCAAGCTAACAATCCGTGGACCGATGTCAAGAACAGCCCCGTGGTAGTTCATCCACACCATTCCTAAGATCACATGGATCTTCTGCCCCTCTAACACAGTGAGGGTTGTGGGGTATAGTTTTCCACCTAAGCACAAGGGTTCTTTGATCACTACTTCATTAGCAGCTATATTTCCACCAGGTGAGCTGATAAGGTAGTGATCTTTAGGTGTAGTGGTGGAGAGCTCAGCTTTGCACACAAATAACCTGCTGATGAAATTGTGTGTGGCTCCAGAGTCAAATAAAATCAATACGGGTAGTTCAGTGAGGGTGAACATTCCTGCTAGCACAGGTGCCCCTTCCGGCACATCTTCTAGAGCTGTATGATAAATGCATCCAGACTTTGGTGCTGTTCCTTGGACCTGAGCACGGGGTTGATTTATACCCTGCTCCAGTGTATTTCTGCTGTGGCGTATCCTTTCTGGACACTTCCTGCTGATGTGACCCAAATAACCGCACGTGAAGCACGGTTTCTCAGCCTGTTCCATGTTACTCTGAGTACGGACGCTGGGTGTATTCTGCTGCGACAAGAACGCTTGAGGAACAGAATAATGCAGCTCCATATACCGTTGTTGCAACTGTCTGGATTCAGAATATGGAGACGAACGACTCGAATATTGTTGGAGTCGTCAAGCCGGCTGCATCAGCTGACAGTTCAAGGTACTATCTACCATCCGGTATTTATGAGGAGCAATGCTGCTACTCTCCGGTGGTATGCAGTTCTTTCTTTTCTCAGCCTGAACTTCTCACTGAGCATCTTCAACCATGATGGCAGCACTCATCAATTCATTGAAGTTCTTTCGATCAGCTAAGATGAGTCTTTCCTTTAACTTGGGATTGAGGCTGCAGAAGAACCATTCACACTTTTGTTCCTCAGTGTTCACATGTTCAGGCGCATACTGTGCCAGTTTGTTGAACACTCGCGAATGCTTGTATCTCCCTCCCTCCTTGTTTTAAGACCAGAAACTCCTCGAGTTTCCGCTGAATTATTACGGAAGGGACATGATAAGCAAGAAATGCCTTCCGGAATTCCATCCATGTGAAATGATGTCGAGGCGAGTTGATTTGCCCACCATGCACTGGTGGACCCGTGAAGTTGTTGCGCCGCGTATAAGAACTTCTGATGTTCGGTGCAATGGAGCAACCCGAACTTAGATTCAATGGTTCGGATCCAGCTATCCGCCACCAGAGGATCCTCAGCTTCAATGAAAACCGGTGGTTGCGTTGCCAAGAACTCAACATAGGAATTCACTTGAGGCTGGTGCAAGTCTTCATCTTGACATCCCCCTTGACGGGATGTATTCATCACCAAGGTGTGGAGCAAGTCAGTTCGCTCATCGCTTGCACCCTTCATGGTAGCCAGAATGTCCGCCATTGTGACCGTAGGTGAAGGTCCTGGTGGTGGTTGCGGTTGCAGAGCTCGCTGCTCCCGCTGTGGAGAGTTATCACCACCACCACCACTGGAACCACCCACTTCGCCCATAGAACGAGTTCGGACCATTCTGCAATTGCAAGAGTTCATTATCAGCTCAAAACTGTCACTGGAATTGTCCCATGAACAAAGTAGTGAAACACTGATAATGAAGTCTTAACATGTAAGCAAAATGATTTATGCGCAAACTGATTCAACTAACAGCAAGGATTTAAAAGCAGATTGACCAGTCCTAAAACAAACCAGATTTTGATCCAGTTAAAAGCATTTTCATAACTCAAGTTCAGTTAAAGTTAACGTCAATATATTTCCAACGAGTATTCAAATGCCTCCATATCACTTGTGGATCAAAAGTTATGATTGCTCAAATTTGACAGAATTTCTGGATAAAATTTGCCAGCATCACCTTTGTATGTGGCTGATTTTATCACAGTTGTATACACAGATACAATATGAATCTGAACCATCTTTGAACTAAAAAAATGTTGAATATCTCATAACCTTTACAACGGTGTATCATAGGCCCCTTAAGGATTTTTCTACAGGAAGTTATGGTTTAAAAACAGAAAGGTCCAGAGAGGTTTTGCTGCTGTCCTGGTTCTGAACAGTTTGCCTTCAACGGGACTTTTCACCAAATTAACGTGTGATTTTGCTGTTGAGGTCTACAAGGAAGTTGTAGAGCACTTGAAATTTTTTCCAGAATTGTATCATACACCTTAATTGGGTAAAGCTACTAGGAGTTATGCTCTGTAAAATTCTAGCTAGAATTTCTGCCAGAAAGAGCAATCTGTTTTTTGAAATCTTTGAAACCTTAACCTTCTCTCGTTTGAATCTTAGCTCAAAATAAGAGTTCAGTAACTAATATTATTTTGCAAACTTCCATTTTTAGTGGAAAGTTAGCTCATGAATCATTTCTTCATAGGGAAGAGGATTATTAAGTGTAGTACGGTGTCGATGCACCGTAAGAACAATGTCGGTACTACGTTCCTCACAAAAAGGAAAATCCTAACCGGATTATACCGGTATATACGTCTCAATTGTGGCACTAAACGGTCCCTTGCACACGTGTACTACAAGGGATACGTACGTGGTTAGTACCTGCAGAAGAACACTCAATGATGATGCACACATAGGTTTTCTCATTTCAGGCAGTTCTATATCATACTAAAAACATACGCTCAATATCATTTCCATACGGGCTGTCCTTGAGTCAAGCCACGTCTCAAGGTAAATGGTTGCGTTTTCACACCACACGACGGGGAACCCGAGTAGAGCGCGAATGGGTCATCATGGTTTGGAATTTTATCACCCCAACAGATACCACCTACTTCCCTGCAGGGCACTCCGATGGCAAGCGCTGCGTATGTCCTTCTAGGCTATTTCCAGAAGAACACACTATCGCATTACTGACCACATGATGGGGTCTCCACTTGCTTGCCTAATGCATGCTAGGGATCAGCGTTTCATATGAACTCAGGAACATGAAGAGTCCAAGAGTTTCATATTGATGTGTCACACCAAGCTGTGAGACCTATCCCTGAACCACTTTCCTTGTCAGGGGAGCTAACAAACATTGAACCACTTTCAGTGGCGTTCCTTACCATGCTTATCTGAGCTTAGGTACGTCGTTACATAATCAAAATTCAGAATTATAACAAGTATGTTAGTCCTGCCAATTTAAGTAACTATACTACTATAGTCCTTATGTAGGCCTAATACCGTTTCCTCACCGTATCCTAAGTTTTTGTCGTAATACGATCCTTATTCCATGCGCTATTACCAATGCGGCTCTGATACCACGCTGTGAGGGCCCGGACCCAATCACGGGGCCGTGCCACTCGCCCGGGAATCGCATTGGGTGGTGCCGTGCGATGTGGCACCCCACACATAATAAAGTATCATATTACATAAATCAAGCGGAAGTTTACAAAGTGCAAATTTTACAAATATCTCTCAAAATACTCTACAGCGGAAGACTAATACAACTCACGTCTCATATCTATGCTAAGCAAAAGAGAAGACGCCATGCCCGCAGACCCTTCTCACAAGCGACACCATCACAATAGCAGCGGCGGGGTTTCCATGAGTTCACCGCTCAGAGGGATCCGAGTCTCATCGGACAACCCTACTTATCAGCGTAGTGTTATTACCTGCAAAACAACTCATGCAGTATCTGTGAGCATGAAGATCAGCAAGACTTAACCGTCACCCTAGTCATGAAACCCTACATGCTGAAAATAGAGGGCTGAATATAGAAGTTTGCACAAAAGATGAACTTGAGCTAAAGGAGAGTCCTTACTTCAAGTTTTAAGCAACTTTTATAGCCCCTCGCGCAATTTACATCGAGACTCCACAATCAAACAAGAAACGCTTCATCTCGATGTCACTTGACCGAGGTGAAAGTCACTTTTGTGAGATACCTTAGACCCATACAGACCTTGCGCCATCAACGTCGAGACTCCACAATCAAACAAGAAACGCTTTGCCTCGATTCTACTAGCCCAAGGTGGAAATTAAATTTAGTGAAGGTGTTGATCATTCCTCATCTCCATTATGAGGATTACTCACGAAGCACATTAAATTTTTCCCAGTTTATTACTACGTCACGACGCAGAGAACAAGTATGCTCGGTCCATTCCGCGAGCGACGGTAATTCGAATAAAAAACACCCGGCTGACACGACACATACACCCGTACGAGACCGGTGATCAACCGATCCCCTCAACGTCATATGTGGCAACCTTTCACATGAAACCCAAATGTCAAACCGGTCCCACCGACTTGGATTAAGTCTCACTACGGCCAACCCTCATAGATCCAACTTCTCTATCCTTTCAGCATCTGCATAAGACGGTGGGGTTTGCCTCGACACCCAGGTAAACATGTTACATGGGTTTCCTGGGTCCCATATAGCCAGTATGCATCCGGTACACAACTCAAACTTGTCCCACAGGGCCGCACAAGAGAACGGGCCTTAATCGACTCAGACATAGACTAGGTTCACAGGACCACGTCCTTGAGCCTTCCATCCACTGCCCGGTCTCCATTCCCAACTATGATGATCAATTCCAAGCTCTTCCGATTGATCCCCCTTAATCCCGGTTCATGAGTAGGAAACTGCCTACTCGAGTTATGCCTCTTTTAATCAACTTTTGTTAACTTGAGATCAGCAGTTATAATCAATTGATATCCTACTCTACATTAAACTCCATGGTTTTCTGGGTCATGCATTTGGAGTTTCATACCATCTAGACTTAATGCAATAAACAAAATGCTAGACCATATAAAGTGAATACAAATAAAAACATGTAGGTTTTGATGCAAATCGGGGCTTGCCTTTGTTTTGCAGGGGACTTATATATAAGGGTCAGTTAGTGAAGACCACTTGAGGCTTGATCACTCGCTTCCCTCCTTCTTTGATCTCCACTCTGATTACTTCAAATTCTTCACGTAGATGCTAAACGTAATTAATATGCATAGGGATTTAATTGTAAAGATTTTTCTAACAAGTTCTAATGACAAGTTTAAAAACTGGAACTCTGTTCAAGAATTTAAAATGACACTGGTGCTAAGGTTTGGGTTTGGGTTTAAGCAACATGATTAAGTGCTAAGTGTTTCCCCCTCTTCTATGTTGATCACCTTAAAAGGTTAAACAGAACAGGGGTGATCCAAAGCTTCAATGGAGCTGAAAATTTTCAGGTGAGTTCCTTGTCACACGAAAATCATATGTACCAAAAATTAGCACTTCTCATTCAGTGGTTTGTTCAGAACAAATCTCTAAGCAATTAAGCAAAAAGGAATTAATTCTGAAGTAACTCTCCTATTCATGCCAAACTTAGTGAACTAAAATTTCAATTATAGTTCATAGGGCCTGCATGAATTTTCCTAGGATTTTTTGAGCTAAGAATTACACAGAACTGAATTTCTAAGTTTTGGAAATTCTCTAAAAATGTTTCTGTATCCAATGGAATACAGCAACTTCAGATCTGAATTCACCTAATAAAATCAATTCCAAATGAGCTAAAATTTTTATAGGAGTTCACTAACATCCTGTAGAACATTCTGGAAAAATTTGAGGATTTTTGGATGAACCAAACTCCCTCTAAAATTCTTTTGCTGAAAAGTTTTAAATAATTTTCCTGAATTAAATAATGACTTTCGTACAGATTGGGTCGCATATTTCGATAGAGTTCGTTAACATGAATCCAACTCAATTTGAACCATTATATTTGGAGCTTCCTAGCAAAAGTTATGAAGTTCTAAAGTTTGGAGAAATTCTGGAATTCAATTTAATCGGGAAAAATTCAAATCTCTGACAGCGGGTCCGGCTACCACGTGTCACCCCCTTGATTAAACCACACGGGGCCACAGGGTCTCTCCCACGCTGTCACAAACCGATCCCGTGCAACAGAAAATCCCACACCGGTTCACCGAGCGACTGACCTGCGGGCCCGACCACTTCGTCGTCTACCTCCAGCTCCCGCGCCCGCGCGCCGCCGGGCTCGCCGGAGAAGCACTGAACCTCGACGTCCGGCCAGATCCCTCGCCGCTAGGGCCTAAAACCACATGCTAAACACGATGGAACAACTTTCCCCGACCGGGGGTGGCTCTAACCAAACCGGCGACGGTGCAGCGGCTCGGCTCACCTTCGGTAGTGTCGGCCAGCTATCCTAGCCTGCCAAAAGCTCAGTTAAACGGCGCTACAGCAACAGTGAACCATGAGGAGGCTCGACCTAACCTCAAAACTGCTCGGGAACAGCGGCTAAGGAGGTTTCATCGGGCGCCCGATCGGGTCCGTCATGAACGCCCTCGGAAACACTTGGAATACGCCGCACTGAGGCAGTTTCATGCGTCGGTTGCTAAAAGGCAAATGACCGCCGGCTAGTACATATGGTGTGTGCAATATTTGATAAGCTATGGATGATTAGAGAGTGAGAATTTTGGCGGCAAGTACCGGACGCTCAGTTTGAAGCCGCCGGAACAAAATCTCCAAATTAGCCGTCAATCCTTCATGGTTTGCTCCAAGATTTGGAGGAGAGCAGCACCAAAGTAGTGCACTCCCGTTGCTTTGCTTGCTCGGGTGTGAGAACCTCTGTGGAGGGCTGTCCACGTGCGCCCGGTCGTCGGCTAGCTTTAGGTCGCCGCGGAGGAAGAAGTTTAGTGCTCGGGAAAATGCCGGAGCTTGCTAGCTCTTGCGCTGAGGAGGTGAGGAATGAGGGCGCCGCGTTGTTGTGCAGCTCGGAGGGCGCTGTGGTACCATTTTAGCTGGTTCCCGATGGTTTTACAGGGGCGGCTGTGAACTTGGCTTTTTTTTGGGTCTTCTCGTGCCTGAGGAGGAAAGCAATGTCGCCTGCCTCGGCTGTGAGTAAAGGATCACGTCGAGAGCGACAGCCACATCCGTGTTGCCAGCGATCGGTGAGAGGAGCAGGAGGTGGCTCGGTAGCTGTTCCCGTAGTGGCACACGGTGAAGCCTCTGTTTTGCCGAGTGGAAGACTTAGGACTGAAGATTTGAAGATCTTTTTGCAATTTCAACCTCCCCAATGACATGTGGGGTCCACTCAACTTTCCTCCCAAAAGATCTCCACAATTTGGCAAATAATCAATTCAAATATTTGGAGTTTAAAATTGAGCTGCATTTGGAGAGTTGGGCAAATTTCATCCAAATTCAAGTGTGTATTTGAATTCTTTGCACATTTAAGTCCTTTTGGGAAAAATGGATAGCAACTCTTTTCAAAAATTGATGAAACTATGCCTACCCACTAATTTGGACCTAAGGAATCCAAATATGCAATCTGATTCTTGTGTTAGCTGCTGCAAAGAAGAGTTTGAACACAGCAGTTTGAATTACCATTGTGCTCTCCCTCATTTGAAATTTGAGTTGAACATTTAGAGCAAAATCTGATTTTTTAAACCCTTCCATTGCACCTGAGTACTTCAATTCTGTGGGTTTAACCCACCTAGGGTCCAAACATGCAAGTAACCCTAAGTTTGTTTAGAAAGAATCTTTTATGTGGTATCATATATTGGAAAGTTTAAACCAGTCCCCTTTTTCATACACATGACACCAACATTTGTGCAAACACAAGTTTCTTTGTATTCATATTTTTGGGACCTTTACAACCAAGCCATCTTTGGCTTTTCCACACAACCTCTGTTCCTAAGAAATCAAGTCTCAACTTCTTTTCATTTCATTCAATAAAAATTGTGCATATGCATTGCAATAGGAACCACAACGAAGGGGATTCGAAGGAGCGATTCATTGAAGTGGATCGAGCTCCGGAGAATCAAGGGTTGATCACCAAGGATTACTAACTGTTTATATACTACTACACTGCAAAACAGGCAAGCTCCGGTTTGCATTTAACAGCTTTTAAGTTTTTACTTTGTACTCACTTTCGGTTAAGTTATGAAATGTGCATTAGGTCTAGTTGTTTGATACTCCTCTTGCATGACCAATGAACCCATGGAGTATTGGGTAGGTGTCTTTCATGGTGTAGAACTGCCATGCTTAAGTAAGGTTCGCTAGAAGTCGAGTGGTGAGATGCTACTCGCATGATCAGGACAACAGGGGCATACGGGATTGGTTCATAAATGAATTAGCAAGTTAAAGTTGAGACCGGAAGGTTGTAGGGGCAGCAGGACATTGGGTCCTGGGTGCTATAGACCTGTCCGTGTCGGTCAAGGACCGATCCGTATGCAGCCCTATTGAACAAGTTTGAGTTGTGTACCGGACTCATGCTGGATATATGGGACCCAGTAAACCGATGTACCTCGGGAAGCTTGCGTTGAGCCTTTTCGGGTCACCTCAGGCGAGACGGCCAGTGTGCAGTATGCGGGTAACATTCTCATGACATCTCATGTCGGTAGGTGCACCATGAGAGTGGCTACTGTACGGGGCGACTTGATCGATTCAACGTGGGTGAAACGGGAGAAAGGCTGCCACGTACGACGTAAGTGATGGTTGCTGTAGGCAACATTGAGTACAGGCGTACATGTCGTGTAGTCCGGGTTTATTGATTTGAATCACCGTCGCTCGTGGAATGGTCCGAGCATACTTGTTCTCACAGTCGTGACATAGTATGAACTTGCATGAGAAAGGAACTAATCACATTGTTTGAAGTTTATACTATCTTTGTTATGTATCTTTGATGAATAGCTAGTGCAAACTCGATTCTTTTATGCCGTAAGCAACTTACATCGAGGAAAGCATTTCTTGTTTGTTGTGGACTCCCAATGTGGCGTGCCCAAGGTTACTTCAATTGCTGCAAATAATATCTGAAAGTAAGGATTCACTTTTAGGCGAGTTTAATTATGCATTATGCCATCCTACTTTATGTTCATAACGTCATGTAGAGTTTCATGACTGGGGTGACGGTTAAGTCTTGCTGAGCGTTATGCTCGCGGATGCTATCCGAGTTGTTTTGCAGGATCGATTTCATGCTTATGAAGGGATGCCGATGAGACTTGGGAACCTCCGAGTGGTTACTCAAGAGCATCCTCGCCGCTGCGGTTTGTCTCCGTGTTGCTAGTAAGAAACCTCTGTGGGCTGGACTGTTTCGTTGTTGCTAAGTTAGAAATGAGTCGTGAGAGTTCTAGTCTTCCGCTGTAGCTTATTTTGATATAAGTAATTGTAAAATACTCTTGTACGCTTCCACAAATGATTTATGTAATGTGATGTGTTTCTCCGACCTGTGTGCTGTTGGGTGCCACATATCACGGCACCACCCAACGAGGTCCTGGTGGGGCGTCGTCTGTCCGTCGGCGGCGGTCCCCGACAGTAAATTACTCCATAAAAATCATCCCTTTTTGCTTGAGTTCATAGAACTCTTCAACTCTTGTTTTGATGATACCCTCACAGATATGACGTGCACAGAAAGCATCACGAAACTCCATCCACATCACACGATGGCCTTCAGCGATCTTAGCAAGATATTCATACCACCAAGCCCCAGCGAATCCATGAAGTTGCTGAGCGGCAAATAAAGCCTTCTCATATTCATCACACTGGAGCATTCCTAATTTAGACTCAATAACCCGGAGCCAATGATCTGCCACCAAGGGTTCTTTAGCTTCCGAGAATACCGGTGGTTGTCTTGCTAGGAAATCCAGATAAGTATTCAGTGTGGGATTATGTACGCTCTAAGGTCTCTTGTCGGATGCCTTGCTGCACCAACATGTCAAGAGACTCAGCCATTTTTCCCAACACCTCCTCCAGTCCGGTTGATGATGGTGGTGATCGTCGCTGCGATGAATCATTTCCATCCCGGCTGGAACCATCAACCTCATACCCGGAATAAGTATGATCCATACTGTAAGAGCGAGCAATTTACGGTTAATATCCAATATTGTACTCCACTTGAACTCAAAATTATTAACCGCAAAAGCATCACATCAACTGTGCAGCATATCTGAAAGAAACAAGGTTTTTGACAATTCTGAATTACAACCCATGATTGTTCAAGTTTGTCAAACTCTTTAAATAAACAACAAGGAATGATTAAAGATATCTAATGAATATGTCATGGAACTTAGAGAAGTATAAAAACCTTCATGTCCACAACAAATCTCAAGTTATATGGCCAATGAGCAATGCTCTGTTAAGAATGACCATTTGGCTTTAATCCCAGAATTTGATAATGAAAATGGCAGTTTCATGTGTCAAGTTGAATACCAAAGTTATAGACAACTTCAATATAGTTCCAATGAGTATTTATTTGCCTTCATACCATTTCTATATCAGGAGTTATGATATTTCAAAGTTGACAGAAATCTGGAATAATTTTGACAGCATCTCCTCTGGATGTGGCTGTTTTGTCTGCAAGATTTCATAAAGTTCTACCCCAAATATGTAGAAACTTTGAACTACAAAGTCGTAGCGCATATAAAAAACTTTAAAATGGTGTCTTACATAACCCTTAGAGATTTTTCTACAAGAAGTTATGGTCGAAATACAGAAAATTCCAGAGAGTATTTTTGGTCTGCCCTGTTTCTGGACAGTACAAACTCGTCTGAGATTTCCATCCATTTGAAGGGAGATTCTGTTCTGGAGTTCTGCATAAAAGTTGTAGAAGACTTCAAATACTTTCCAGAAATGTATCCCTCACCTCCATTGGTTCAACAAACAAAAGTTATGTCCTGTTCAATTTCAGCAAAAATTCTGCTGAAAACAGGGGAGGTTGTATCTAAATGTTTGAGATGGAAAGTATACTCCCAATTGACTCTTAGTTCAATATAGGAGTTCATTAACACCTAATGGAATCCTAGACTCCAAATTTACTCTTTTATTTGAAAACTTCCTTTTTCATGCAGTTGAAAAACATACCACGGGACTACGTTTCCTCACCAAATCAAAAATCCTAACCGGCGTTACACCGGCATATACGTCTCAGATGGTGCACTAAAATGATCACTCACACAAGTGTTCTAAATGGAAGTTCTACTCGTGGTTAAGGTACCTGCAGAAAAACAATCAATAATGAAGCACACAAGAGGTTTTCCATTTCAGGCAGGTCCATATCATAGTAAAAACATACGTCCCATATCATTGTCATACAGGCCATCCTTGAGTCAAGCCACGTCTCAAGGTACATGGTCACGTTTTCACACCACACGACGGGAAACCCGAGTAGAGCGCGATCGTCACGGTTGGGAGTTTTATCAACCCAACGGATACCACCTACTACCCTACAGGGCACGCCGATGGCAAGCGCTGCGTATGTCCTCCTATGCTATTTCCAGAGGAACACACTATCGCGTTACCAACCACAAGATGGGGTTTCCACTTTCTTGCCTAATGCACGCCTGGGACCAGCGTTTCATATGAATTCTGGAACATGAAGAGTTCAAGAGTTTCATATTGACGTCTCACCGCAAGATGTGAGACCTATACCCTGAACAACTTTCCTCGTCAGGGGAGCTAACCAAAATTGACCCGCTTTCGGTGGTGTTCCTTACCATGCTTACCTCTAAGTAGGTGCGTTGTTACAGAATTGAAATACTGAATAATAACACACTGTTAGCTGGCCACCTTAAGTAACTATGCTACTAATAGTCCTTATGTGGGTATACTATACGTTCCTCACTCGTATACTTCTAAGTTTTCAAAAATAAGCTCTTTTCATGTGTGCTATTCAGAATGCGGCTCTGATACCACGCCTGTGGGGAACTAAAAGTGCATCTAGGTAATCCCCGTAGGTTTTGGATGACTGATGATGACAATTCAGATACTAATGAGCTTTAATGAGTATGAGCACAGGTCTTTGAGATGAGAACAAATGTGGAGTCCCTCAAAAAGAAAAAAGAAAAAGAAGAAGACTTGCAAGAGTAGAAAATAGGATTTTATTCTTGAGTTTCACATTTTCTAGTTCTGTAGAGGGTCTTCTCATTTAGAGTGCCTGAGAAACATTAGAGAGCTCAAACTTTTAGTTAGAATTTTGGTGAGGGATTAGTCCTAGGCATAGCTTAGAATGTAGACCGACTTGTCCAGACTTAGGGCCAGACTAGTCGGATCCAACCGGACTATTCCGTTTTGGACCGGACAAAAATGTCTCTGAGTAATTTCAGACTTCTCCGTTTTATGTCGTACTAGTCCGTTGTTGTGTAAGTCTGAGCCTTTATGAGACAAAGTCCCGGAAGGCCAGACTAGTCCGTCCATGGGGTTGGAATAGTCCGACTGTTCGGACTAAGCCGCTTAGGTCCAGTGGGAATCCCTCTGAGTGACCTCGGACTAGTCCGTTGTGGACAGGCTAGTCCAGTTGTGTGAGGTGAGTGCGGCCACCGGGTTAAGTCCCAGAAGGCCGGACTAGTCCGCTTAGCTGGCCAGACTAGTCCGGTTCTTCACACTAGTCCGGTCTAGAACGGAACAATTGTTCCTGTGTGAGCTCGGATGTCACACCCGGTTTTTCCGAAGAACAATCGAGTGAATATCACATGTATGCCAGGATCATTTTCTCATACATGTGATGACAAATAGTGAAGCATCATTTATTACAAGTCAGGTGTCGAATATAAATAAGTCTTACATAGCAAATGTCTCGATGGACAATATTAAGTTCATCACAAGTAAATAAACTAGCAGCGGAATAATTATTCTTGTGGGCTCCATCACAGGCGTTGCCCGGGGAACTCCATGAACCTAGAATCCTTCTTCGGGTCCAAAGTCTTGATCATTATACACCACCTCATTATCTTGACCTGAGCAGCAATATAAACCAACAAATATGCAAGGTTGAGTACCAATGGTACTCAGCAAGTGTGGGAAAGTTATGTCATGCATGGCTAGAACAAGGAGAGGTTGAACTCATGGTTGAAGCACTACGCAATTATTGCCTACCACCTTAGCTTATTAAGCACCTACATTACTACACAGGTGAAATGGTCCCAATCTCCCATCCCATCATCATAATCAAATAACCATAACATCATTTCCAATGTTAAGCTCCCCGCTTAACATCCACAACTTCCAAAGCCATCAATCCTCTAATCATGAATAAGTCCAAGCCGCTCTTGACCGTGAGCACGGCTGACAGTTTTGACTCTGCAGAGTTTGCACCACTGTACCCACATGTAGTGATTTCATCCCCCGTTGCCGGGTGGACTAAAAGAACCTCCATTATGCCAGTGGCCACGAACCACATTCACACTTCCCAGGTGGGTAGCCAGGAGATCACTACGAAGCCGTTACAAAGGGATACCCGACGAGCGTGGGCCCACTGAGGTTTCACCCCTAACAGCATACAAGAGGCTCCAACCCCGCTGCAGTGGCCCCCTCTTGAGCCTTGTGGTTCATATGGTAGTCCAGCTGACACCTATTCCCCGCACCATCCAACACACCCATACTACGCCGGGGATACACCTAATTAATTGGCCAAGCTGCCCCATCTCAGCATGTGGTTGACACGGTAAAGCCAGGTTACATGCTCCATGAACCGGTCCTTAGGATCCAGGCAAGTACCAAACACAAACCCGAGTCTCGTGCACCCAGCACCAACCAACACATCCAACTTGCCTTGATCCCTACCTCTACATAACTCACAATATCTCATTCAAGAGTATGGTAAAATAAACTGATGATCTCATATCCCAAATATCCCATTCTAAGCATGGCTAAGCATATGCATAATAATAAATGATATGATAAAATGAATCCCAACCCAAGCTACAAGGAAACAAGGTAATGCAATTCTAGGAAAACATCCTAGCATGCGTTTCATATTTCAATTGACAATGCAAATAATTCTATCTACACATCCTAGCATAGGATCAAAGTGGTCAAGGACACTTGCCTCCTTCCTGCTGCTCTTGAAATGGGTAGTCCTGATCTTGGAAAGGGAGAACTTGCTCTGGAGCAGGTTCTACATCATACCATCCCACATAGCAAAAGAAAAGCAACAATCCATAAGACATAGTTCACACTTCCACTTCATATAAACCACACATTCTCATTTATGAAAGCCATTCACAAACTCTATGTGTTGTGGTTACTCTATGTGTGTTGATTTTTGGCTTACATGCACTTTTAAAAATGTGTATATGATTTCTACTTTTGTATTCATATTTATGCTTGCATACTATATATATGAGTTTCCAATTTAAAGAAATTCCTTATATTCAATTACTACTCCTTTTAGCTACCAAGTATGCATGAAAGGTATTTTCCTACTCCATATGTGTCTTCAGTCCTTCTACCAACCCTAAACTGAATTCTTTGGACTTTTGGAAACTTCATTTATCATTTTCTAGTTATTCATACCTAATTTGCTATATTTTCAGATTTATTTCCTATGCCTAAATGTGAACTTTATTATAAAAATAGTAAGACACCTCATCTAAACAGAATAGGTTTTGGGTCTAAAATATATAATAATATATTTTTAAACTTCTCCTCTGATGTGAACTATTTTACATTTATTTTACTAATTTTCATAATTATTCTCTACTTAAAAATGTGTCCCTATAACTAATAAAGGTGGTTAATCAATTAGACACATTCATTTCAGCCAAAAATCTATTTTTATCTGTCTCCAAGGTTTTCTAAGTACTGGGAAAGTTTTTAATTTGTCTTGGACAATATGTTTGTCCCACCTTTTAAATTTTAAATACTAGCCACATATTCAAATTCCTAACTTTATTATTAACTAGGGTTAAAAAGGTAAACTCACCCCACTACAGGGTCTATAATATTATTTTAAGAATTTTAAGGGGTCTAGCTACACTTAACGGAGGGGTTTTTCCAAATTTTTATTATGTCCAGGGGCTAAAACTGATTTTTAAATGAATTTACATGATTTTCTGAAGTTCCAGGGGCTAGATCAGAAGTTTCCGGGGCTAGCTCTTATTTTCCGAGAACCCCAGGGGCTAGCGCGTAAGAATTCCAGTCTTTATAACGCGGGGCTGACGTGGACCGTCCGATTTAAAACAGACGGCTGAGATTATAACATCGAACCGGTACGCGGGGATTTAAATTCTACCGTGCGATTTAAAATAGACGGCGCACAAGCGGCCACGTCGCTCTGATCGAGCGCGGGCGGCGCTGCCCGGCGGCGCATGGCGGCGGGATGCGGCGATCTCGCCGGAGAGTTTCGGATCTTCGTAAATTCTTCCTAGAACTATGATTTTATGGCATAGATCGGTAGAGGGGAGGTCGGGGATCTCACCTCGGGGGTTTTCTTGAGCTCGGAGGTCCCGAAAAGCGATCGGCGACGAGGTCCGAGGTGAATTCACGGCGAGGCTCGTCGGCGCTGTGTTTGAACCGCAAATCATCGAGTTTTCTGCACCTGCAAGGTTCCCCGGAGGCGGTGGATCAAGACCAGCGAGTTAGATCAGAACTCCCGAGCGTAGATCGAGCAGAATTCACCGGAGGGGCTCGGGTTCTCACCGGAGAGAAAATTGGCGGATCGTGGGGGAAAACGGGATGATGCCGGGGTTTTTATAGACGGGGGAGGGCGGCGTTCAGTTGTGATCGAGTTTGCGTCGCCCACGAACGAAATTTGGCTGTGATACGCGAGGATCCGGGGCGGTTTTGATTGGGGGTGAGAAGAGTCCGGCCGAGCGCGGGCGCGAGCGCGAGGAGGAAGAAAGGTTGGCGGGCCCCGCGTGTCAGTGGGAAGAAGGGGGGGGGGCGCGGCTGCAGGCTGGCGCCGGATGGGGTGGGCCGGCTGGTGGGTTTCGGCCCACTGGCCGGTTTTTTTCTGTTTTTCTTTTTCTTTTTTCCATTTCTTTTCTGGTTTGAATTTGAATTCCAACAAAGTTTGAATTTCTGCAGCCCATGCAATACGTCCAAAAATTTTTAAATTCCCCTCTTAACAGGATTTTGGGGTGTTACAGCTCTACCCCCCTTAAAAGAAATCTCGTCCTCGAGATTGGTGTTTCTAAGAAAACAATTCCGGAAATTGTGCCTTAAGCTCATCTTCTCGCTCCCATGTGGCCTCCTCTTCCGAGTGATGCTTCCACTGCACCTTGCACATCCGGATTCTTTTATTTCTGGAGAGGCGTTCCATTGTCTCCAAAATCTTGATTGGTTGCTCTGCATAAGACAAATCCTCAGCTACGTCCACCTCATTCATGGGTAACACCTCTTCAGGCGTTCTAAGATATTTCTTGATCTGTGACACATGGAATACATCGTGCACATCCGATAGGCGAGCCGGTAATTCTAGTTGATACGCCACTTCGCCTTTCCTCTCCAGCACTTGAAAGGGTCCGATGTATCGAGGTGACAACTTCCCTCTCACCTTGAATTGACGAAGTCCTCGGATAGGGGACACCTTGAGATAAACATAGTCTCCCACGTTGAAAATGAGCTCTCTTCTCCGTACATCGGCATAGCTCTTTTGCCGTGTTTGTGCTATCCTCAAGTTGTTACGAATTTCCCTCACTTTCGCCTCGGCTTCTTGTAGTACTTCGGGACCAAACACTTTACTTTCCCCTGTTTGGTTCCAAAATAATGGAGTTTTGCACTTCCTCCTAAACAAAGCTTCGAACGGTGACATCTTCATACTAGCCTGATAGCTGTTGTTATTGGAAAACTCCGCATATGGTAAGTTCTTATCCCAACTCCGATTGTTTTTGAGTGCACACGCTCTCAGCGTATCCTCGAGAATCTGATTGGTCCTTTCCGTCTGCCCGTCAGTTTGGGGATGATAGGCAGAGCTGAAATTCAGATGGGTTCCCATGGTTTCATGCAACTTCTGCCAGAATCTTGAGGTGAACTGTGTCCCTCGATCCGACACAATCTTCTTTGGCACTCCATGGTAACACACGATCCTTGACATGTACAACTCCGCCAATTTGGATCCAATGTAGCTTTCCTTCACAGGGATGAAGTGAGCTACCTTGGTTAGCCTGTCGATGATGACCCATATTGAATCATATCCTGATTGGGTCCTAGGCAATCCCACTATGAAATCCATACCGATTTCTTCCCATTTCCATTCAGGCACTTTGAGTGGTTGCAATAATCCCGCGGGTCGTTGATGTTCTGCTTTCACCAACTGACATGTGTCACATAGGGCAACATGTTCCACGACATCTCGCTTCATGCCATACCACCAATACCTGCTCTTGAGGTCCTGGTACATCTTCGTACTCCCAGGATGGATGGAATAGTCGGAATCGTGAGCCTCCTTCAAAATCAATTCATGAATCTCTTTTACTTCAGGCACACAAATTCTTTTCCCGTGCCACACCGTACCTTGTTCATCCTCTCTGAAACCAGGAGCTTTATTTTCCTTGATGAGTTGTCTGATCTCTTGTATCTTCTCGTCATTCTTTTGCCCCTCGCGTATGTCTCGCTCTAGTGTGGAGTCCACTTCCATGACGATGGCTTCACCACTATTCACCAGGCATAGATTGAGTCTTATTACATCGTCCTTCAATTCTGCAGGCATGTCCTTCAAGCTCAACCTATTGACTTGCACTTTCCGGCTTAAAGCATCTGCCACGACGTTTGCTTTCCCAGGATGATAGTTGATGCCCACATCAAAGTCATTGATTAGCTCTAACCATCTCCTTTGTCTGAGGTTGAGATCTGGCTGTGTGAAAATGTACTTTAAACTCTTATGGTCCGTATATATCTCTATCCTCTTCCCCATCAAATAGTGTCGCCAAATTTTCAACGCGTGTACCACTGCGGCTAGCTCTAGGTCATGTGTAGGATAGTTCTTCTCGTGCTTCCGGAGCTGCCGGGATGCATAAGCCACGACATGCCCTTCTTGCATGAGAACACATCCCAACCCGTTTCCAGAGGCATCACAGTACACCGTAAAGTTCTTTTGCATATCTGGCATAACTAGCACTGGGGCTGTTGTCAATCTTTTCTTTAACTCCTGAAAACTCGTCTCACTGCGGCGTCCATGTGAATGTGATTCCCTTCTCCAACAGTTTGGTGAGGGGTCTCGAGATCTTGGAGAATCCCTTAATAAACCGTCGATAGTATCCATCCAATCCCAAGAAACTTCGAACTTCCCCGACATTTTTAGGGGTCTTCCACTTCTGTATATCCTCGATTTTGGCGGGATCCACGGAGATTCCTCCCTCCGAGATTATATGTCCTAAGAAGGGAACTCTCTTTAGCCAAAACTCACACTTGCTCAACTTGGCATATAGTTGATGTTCTCTCAGCCTCTGCAACACGAACCTTAGATGTTTCTCATGTTCTTCTTCATCTTTGGAGAAGACGAGAATGTCATCTATGAAAACCACCACAAATTTGTCCAGATATTCAATGAATACCTTGTTCATGAGATACATGAAGTATGCCGGGGCATTAGTTAGCCCAAAAGGCATGACAGTGTATTCATACAGTCCGTACCGAGATACGAAAGCTGTCTTGGGAATATCAGATTGCCTTATCTTAAGTTGGTGGTATCCCGACCTGAGATCAATTTTCGAGAACACACAAGCTCCCCTCAACTGATCAAACAAGTCTTCAATGCGGGGTAATGGGTACTTATTCTTGATGGTTACCTCATTCAAGGCACGGTAGTCCACGCATAACCTTTGGGTTCCGTCCTTTTTGGGCACAAATATCACTGGAGCTCCCCATGGTGAGGAACTAGGACGAATATACCCCTTCTCCGTCAATTCTCTTAAATGATCCTTGAGTTCTCCCAGCTACTTGGAGTCCATACGATAATGTCTCTTATATATCGGAGCTGTTCCAGGCACTAGCTCAATCGCGAATTCCACTTCACGATCGGGAGGCATACCTGGCAACTCCTCCGGAAAAACGTCTGGGTATTCCCTGATAATCCTGATCTCCTCCACTTTCACCTCAACTTGATTTAATTTAATGTCCCTCCTAGGCTCTTGTATTGTTATGAACTTTACTCTTGTGCCACTAGGGTGAGTTAGTTCCACCGTTCTGGTCGAACAATGGATGATTCCCTTATGTTTGGTCAACCAGTCCATGCCCAAAATAATATCGATCCCTTGGGAATCTATCACTATGAGGTTGGCAGTAAATACTACCCCATTAATGTCTAGATTCACCTTGGGACACACTTGTCTTGTCCTTATTTCTCCACCTGGAGAGTTTACTGCTAGCATATGGTTCATTTGTGTTGTTGCTAGGTCATGCTTCTTAACAAACCCTTGAGCAATGAACGAGTGGGTAGCACCAGAATCAAACAGCAAGGTTGCAATGTGTAAATTTGCAGGAAACTTATCAACTACCACTTCAGGTGCCTCTTGCGCTCCCTCCATGGTGACGTGGTTCACCCGTCCTCTCATTACGTTCTGCTGTTGTGGCTGCGTGGGCTTCTTCTTTGGGCACTTATGAGCGTAGTGCCCCACTTCACCACAGTTGAAACATTGCACCCCAACCTTAGGTGCCTGGCCTTTGCTGTCTTGGGGTTGGTTTGGGGGTCCTTGCACTGCTGGTCGAGGTTGATATGTAGGGCGAGGCTGCTGTACGAACTGACGTTGTGGCTGCATTGGTGCTGCCGGAGGCCTGTAGTTCGGGTTGTACCCTCTTGGTGCTGAGTAAGGTACCGCAGCACGGTTCATCTGCCCTGCGGGTTGCTGCATCAGACGTGGGCGGGTGTTGCTCCCTGAGGCTTGATGTGACCACCCGACCTTCCTCTTGTTCTCATTTTCCAAGGCCTTCAGCTTCCTTCCTACCACAAACGCTCTGTCCACCATCTTTTGGAAGCTTTCATACTCATTGGAGGACATTGCACACTGCATTTCTGCGGTAGGTCCTTCCACGAAACAATCTTGTTTCTGCTCATCAGTCTCTATGTCCCGTGGGGCATAACGGAAGAGTTGAGTAAATTTAGTGAGGTATTCCCTCACAGTCATGTTACCTTGCTGCAACCCCAAAACTCCTTCCTCTTGTTTTTGAGTTCACCCCTTGGTATGTAATGGTTGCGGAAGCTACGCTTCAACTTTTCCCAAGTGATGTTCTCAGGGTCATGATGGGCGGCCACGTAGGCGGTCCACCAATCAGCAGCAGGTCCATGCAATTGATGAGAGGCAAACAGCACCCTCTCATACCATTGACACTGTATGATCCTCATCTTGCTTTCAATGGTCTTTAGCCAATCATCTGCCTCCAGAGGTTCAGCAGCACTTGCAAACTTCGGAGGTTGAGTTCCCAGAAACTCACTCAACCTTGGTTGGCGTGGTGCAGCTTGTGGGGGTGGAACTTGATGCAAGTTGGCCACCACCTGAGTCAAGTTCTGGATGAGCTGATTTTGATTTTCGAGCATTTGGTGGAGGGGATCAACTCCTTCACGGCGACCACCCCTGTCTTGGCCTCCTGAAAGATGAGGGTTGCAGGCCTCATCGTTGTTGGTGGCGGGGTTGGCAGCACGACCTTTTACTCTTCCGGCCATCTAGCATGATCAACCAAATGTTAATTTAAAGTATTACGTATTATCTCACTACTTTCACTTGTTTGTACTTTGAAGTGTTGAAGCTTTGTTATACTTTTCTGAGGGTTCATATCTCATACAAAAATAAATGCACTATTATTTCATGTGGGTTCACACACCAAAGCAAAACAATCTGAAGACGAGGCTGTGGACAATTGCTCATGGCTTCCACAACTCACGTCACACACCAAGCATTAACACACCATTAACTAACGTAACGACTCGACTATTCGACATCTTGCTAACTAAGGGAAAAACTCTACACTACTCATATCACTGAGCTGGCTCCTCGGGATCTTCCTCATTATTGCGGCTGCGTTCTGACTCCGCTTTGGGTGGGGAGGCTGCTGGTGGAGAAGTGCGACGACGCCTGACCGCCCGGCGATCTGGGGAGTCAGGAGTCCATGTATCATTCACGGTGACACACAGTTCATTCCCATCTCCTCTTTCTCTCGCCCTCAAGCAGGCTCGCAGCAACGCCTCCGTTTCCTTCAGGGTGTCCCGAACATCCTGAAGCTCTTGCTTACACTCCTGCAGTCGAGTGCTGAGCATAGCAGCATCCTCCAAGCACAAGTCCATGTGCTCATGGGAAGTCCCTTGCTGCACTGGTGGGTACTTGTACTCCGTGGTACCACTCTCACGCTGGAGGACATACATGTACTCAGTCCTGTCCAGGTGGCGACGATAGATGTGACTCTGGCAGGTGATGGCCTCCCAGGTGACATCCTTCTCCGCATCGACCTGTGTCGCTCGACAAGCTGGAGCCCGGTGGATCTTGAGTAGCTGATTTTCGTGGATAATCCTCATCTCTGAACTCCATTCTTCCCTCTTCTCACGGATGGTCCTGGTGGAGCTATAGTGTATGATTAGCTTGCCCGTATTGTCGGTGGCTTGGAGCATACGTCGAAGACGGCGTAACAAGCCTCCTACTGCCAATCCGTAGGAAAGGTACGTCACCGGACGGCTCTCCTCTCTTTGGGCAAGGGCAACTACGGGAACTCTCCCTCCTGTGGACTTGCGAGCGGTGCGAATCATGCGAACCATCTAAAACAGAAAGCATTTAAACTTAGGTTAGATAAACTTTTAAACAAAAATCCTACTTGAATGAAAGTTGGGGTAAGATGAAGAAAGTGACCCCATTAAATAACACTTTTCAACCCACACCATTGTAAAATAGTTTTTTAAGAAAATAGGGCCCTTAAATACGTCCATTTCTACCTAGGTCCACGTTCCTACGGGCAACCTTGCCTCTGATACCACTTCTGTCACACCCGGTTTTTCCGAAGAACAACCGAGTGAATATCACATGTATGCCAGGATCATTTTCTCATACATGTGATGACAAATAGTGAAGCATCATTTATTACAAGCCAGGTGTCGAATTTAAATAAGTCTTACATAGCAAATGTCTCGATGGACAATAATAAGTTCATCACAAGTAAATAAACTAGCAGCGGAATAATTATTCTTGTGGGCTCCATCACAGGCGTTGCCCGGGGAACTCCATGAACCTAGAATCCTTCTTCAGGTCCAATGTCTTGATCATTATACACCAACTCATTATCTTGACCTGAGCAGCAATATAAACCAGCAAATATGCAAGGTTGAGTACCAATGATACTCAGCAAGTGTGGGAAAGTTATGTCATGCATGGCTAGAACAAGGAGAGGTCGAACTCATGGTTGAAGCACTACGCAATTATTGCCTACCACCTTAGCTTATTAAGCACCTACATTACTACACAGGTGAAATGGTCCCAATCTCCCATCCCATCATCATAATCAAATAACCATAACATCATTTCCAATGTTAAGCTCCCCGCTTAACATCCACAACTTCCAAAGCCATCAATCCTCTAATCATGAATAAGTCCAAGCCGCTCTTGACCGTGAGCACGGCTGTCATGACAGTTTTGACTCTGCAGAGTTTGCACCACTGTACCCACATGTAGTGATTTCATCCCCCGTTGCCGGGTGGACTAAAAGAACCTCCATTATGCCAGTGGCCACGAACCACATTCACACTTCCCAGGTGGGTAGCCAGGAGATCACTACGAAGCCGTTACAAAGGGATTCCCGATGAGCGTGGGCCCACTGAGGTTTCACCCCTAACAGCATACAAGAGGCTCCAACCCCGCTGCAGTGGCCCCCTCTTGAGCCTTGTGGTTCATATGGTAGTCCAGCTGAAACCTATTCCCCGCACCATCCAACACACCCATACTACGCCGGGGATACACCTAATTAATTGGCCAAGCTGCCCCATCTCAGCATGTGGTTGACACGGTAAAGCCAGGTTACATGCTCCATGGAACGGCCCTTAGGATCCAGGCAAGTACCAAACACAAACCCGAGTCTCGTGCACCCAGCACCAACCAACACATCCAACTTGCCTTGATCCCTACCTCTACATAACTCACAATATCTCATTCAAGAGTATGGTAAAATAAACTGATGATCTCATATCCCAAATATCCCATTCTAAGCATGGCTAAGCATATGCATAATAATAAATGATATGATAAAATGAATCCCATCCCAAGCTACAAGGAAACAAGGTAATGCAATTCTAGGGAAACATCCTAGCATGGGTTTCATATTTCAATTGACAATGCAAATAATTCTATCTACACATCCTAGCATAGGATCAAAGTGGTCAAGGACACTTGCCTCCTTCCTGCTGCTCTTGAAATGGGTAGTCCTGATCTTGGAAAGGGAGAACTTGCTCTGGAGCAGGTTCTACATCATACCATCCCACATAGCAAAAGAAAAGCAACAATCCATAAGACATAGTTCACACTTCCACTTCATATAAACCACACATTCTCATTTATGAAAGCCATTCACAAACTCTATGTGTTGTGGTTACCCTGTGTGTTGATTTTTGGCTTACATGCACTTTTAAACATGTGTATATGATTTCTACTTTTGTATTCATATTTATGCTTGCATACTATATATATGAGTTTCCAATTTAAAGAAATTCTTTATATTCAATTACTATTCCTTTTAGCTACCAAGTATGCATCCATGAAAGGTATTTTCCTACTCCATATGTGTCTTCAGTCCTTCTACCAACCCTAAACTGAATTCTTTGGACTTTTGGAAACTTCATTTATCATTTTCTAGTTATTCATACCTAATTTGCTATATTTTCAGATTTATTTCCTATGCCTAAATGTGAACTTTATTATAAAAATAGTAAGACACCTCATCTAAACAGAATAGGTTTTGGGTCTAAAATATATAATAATATATTTTTAAACTTCTCCTCTGATGTAAACTATTTTACATTTATTTTACTAATTTTCATAATTATTCTCTACTTAAAAATGTGTCCCTATAACTAATAAAGGTGATTAATCAATTAGACAGATTCATTTCAGCCAAAAATCTATTTTTATCTCACTCCAGGGTTTTCTAAGTACTGGAAAAGTTTTTAATTTGTCTTGGACAATATGTTTGTCCCACCTTTTAAATTTTAAATACTAGCCACATATTCAAATTCCTAACTTTATTATTAACTAGGGTTAAAAAGGTAAACTCACCCCACTACAGGGTCTATAATATTATTTTAAGAATTTTCAGGGGTCTAGCTACACTTAACAGAGGGGTTTTTCCAAATTTTTATTAAGTCCAGGGGCTAAAACTGATTTTTAAATGAATTTATATGATTTTCTGAAGTTCCAGGGGCTAGATCAGAAGTTTCCGGGGCTAGCTCTTATTTACCGAGAACCCCAGGGGGTAGCGCGTAAGAATTCCAGTCTTTATAACGCGGGGCTGACGTGGACCGTCCGATTTAAAACAGACGGCTGAGATTATAACATCGAACCGGTACGCGGGGATTTAAATTCTACCGTGCGATTTAAAATAGACGGCGCACAAGCGGCCACGTCGCTCTGATCGAGCGCGGGCGGCGCTGCCCGGCGGCGCACGACGGCGGAAGGCGGCGATCTCACCGGGAGTTTCGGATCTTCGTAAATTCTTCATAGAACTGTGATTTTATGGCATAGATCTGTAGAGGGGAGGTCAGGGATCTCACCTCAGGGGTTTTCTTGAGCTCAGAGGTCCCGAAAAGCGATCGGCGACGAGGTCCGAGGTGAATTCACGGCGAGGCTCGTCCGCTGTGTTTAAACCGCAAATCACCGAGTTTTCTGCACCTGCAAGGTTCCCCGGAGGCGGTGGATCAAGACCAGCGAGTTAGATCAGAATTCCCGAGCGTAGATCGAGCAGAATTCACCGTAGGGGCTCGGGTTCTCACCGGAGAGAAAATCGGCGGATCGTGAGGGAAAACGGGACGATGCTGGGGTTTTTATAGACGGCGGAGGGCGGCGTTCAGTTGTGATCGAGTTTGCGTCACCCACGAACGAAATTCGGCTGGGATACGCGAGGATCCGGGGCGGTTTTGATTCGGGGTGAGAAGAGTCCGGTCGAGCGCGGGCGCGAGCGCGAGGAGGAAGAAAGGTTGGTGGGCCCCGCGTGTCTGTGGGAAGAAGGGGGGCGCGCGGCTGCGGGCTGGTGCGGGATGGGGTGGGCCGGCTGGTGGGTTTCGGCCCACTGGCCGGTTTTTTTCTGTTTTTCTTTTTTCCATTTCTTTTCTCGTTTGAATTTGAATTTGAATTCCAACTAAGTTTGAATTTCTGCAGCCCAGCAATACGTCCAAAAATTTTTAAATTCCCCTCTTAACAGGATTTTGGGGTGTTACATTGGACTAGTCCAAACATGGCCAAACTAGCCCGTAATGTAATATTAGAGAGTTTTGGAACTAAGTCTAGTAAGTGCGGACTAGTCCGCCCGTGTGGCCGGACTAGTCCGCTACTAACCAGACTAGTCCATTCTCACCCGGAGCAAAGGCTCCTATGTGAGATCGGACTAGTCCATTCTTCAACGGACTAGTCCGTTCTTCAACGGACTAGTCTGGGGTTTAATGACCGTTTGAATTCAAAGGTGGCAGGGACTTTAGTTTGTTAGCCTTCATGACGTAGGTGGTCCCCCAAGGCCGGACTAGTTCGGGGTTTTAGCCAGACTAGCCCGGACTTTAGCAGGTGTAACTGTTGGATGTCAGGATCCCTATAAAAATGGACCCCCGGCTTCAAATGGATAGTTCTGCAACCCTAGCACCGAAAACTCTTTCCTTGAGCTCTTATAAGCCTCTTTCCTCATCTTCTTGACCCCTAAGATTGGATCTTGAGGGGTTTGGAGATTTGTGAGAGGAGAGACGCAGTGATCAACGTTTGAGCTCTCGGTTTGAATCTCTTGCACTCTAATCATTGATTTGAGTTTGTGCCTGTTGTATTTTGTTTCCTAGAACTGCTAGGTTGTTGTAGGGAGCCTCAAGTTGTGAGTAGCCCATAGAAATCTTGTATTCACCCTTTGATTGATAGTGAAGAACCCGGGCTTGATCTTGGTGATCGCTTGGTGAGGGTAGGGTTGGAAGAGACCCGGTCCTTTGTGGACTCCTCAACGGGAACGTAGATTCCTGTGTGGAATCAAACCTTGGGATATATCAAGTCTCTTGATTCCTTTACTTTCTCGCTTAATGACTAGAATTTCTTGTTAGGATTTGCATCGCTCAAAACATGTTGATTGCCTTATAGTTCTCAATCTTGCAATCCAATCAGTTTCTCTTTCACAAACTAGTTGATTAGATTGTTAGATAACCCACGTATCTTCCGCTTGAACAAACTTGGAAAGAAATCCATAAAAACGCAACCTTTATCTAATTTCTTGTGGCGGACCGGGATCCGCCCATCCAGGATCGCAGAGGGTGGTGCCGCACGATGCGACCCCCGACAACACACGTCATAAGAACACAATATATTACATGGGAAAACAAACTGAATGTACAAAGTAGTACACTTCTCAGTTACAAACTAGGGTCTTCATTACACAGCAGAAGTTTCTTTTATACAACTCATGCCCGCCTATCTAGCAAAAATCGGTTGCCCAGCCCTAGGACAACCCACACTAGCTGCACTCCTCAGCTCAGCGCGGCGTGTACGGCTCCCACTCAGCCGTGGTCCCCGATGGAGGGTAACCCTCGCCGGTGGACTCGTACTCCAAGTCCGTGGGTGGCTCCTCACCTGAAAAACACTTAAGCAACAACCATGAGCACGAAGGCTTAGCAAGGCTTAACCGACTCACCTAAGCATGAAACTCTACATGAGGTGTACCATGGCATAGGATAGCAATGTTGCAGCAAATGAACATGCCTACAAGTTCATCCTTAGTTCATCTTTTAGCAACAAGTTAACAGTTCATGAAGCTGAACTTTAGTGAGCAATATTTGGTGGCACACATGTAGCAATACAATTATTTCATAACAGCAATATGGAATCATAACATTTCATTCATTAGTCTACGTTACGACGCAGTGAACAAGCGGTACTCGTCACCGCGAGGGACGGCGAATCGACTCGATATACACCTGCAGGGAAACCCAAAGAGCACGTCACGTACGCCCACCCGTGGAGCTGCACAACACGCTCACTCGATGTCGTACGGGACAACCTTTCACCCAAAAGGCCAAACGTCGAACCGGTCGCACCAAAACGGACAGGAGGTTGCCCACACGGAGCATCTCTCTATGCCCGTTGGCAGGTTTCCACCTTGCTGCCCTCAACCTACACCTATAAATCGGTGTGCTATGCCTCGACGCCCGGAGGTTTAGGCTACATCGGTTTATCGGGGCCCATATAACCGATATGCCTTCGGTACGTTCAATACTTGTTCAGCAGGGCCGCACACGGCTCGGTCCTCAATCGACATGGACAGGGCTGCGCACACAAGACTTCCTCTTGCTGCGCCCTAGCCCCTGCCTAGTCTCATTTTCATTACTAAAGTGATCTCCCGTCACTCGAACCAAACCCATGTGTTCCGGCCTATCTCGCGAGTAGATTCCCACTACTCGACTTGTAGCGAAGTCCTATGAATTATTAAGCATAGCCTGTCTACTTGAGATCTTAGACACTACCCTCACTCTTATGGAAAAATTCTGGTCATGCAAGTGGGGTTCCATCCATCCTATACCTAATGCACAATCATACTTCACATGACACATGTAAACAAATTAAAACTATAAAAAGGTTAATGCAAACCGGGGCTTGCCTTGTTGCTGCTGGTCAGGAGTTAGTTCTTCGTCTAGAAGCAGGAAGTCGAGAACCTCCGGAGCTTCCTTGCCTTCAGCGACTACACGTTATTGAAATACTACATGTTAATGAATATGCATACAAGTTTAATGTAATACTACTGCTATTAGTTCTAATCACCAGTCTCTAACAACTGGAACTCTGTTTAAGAATTTAAATATGAACTGGGTGTTGGTGGTTTGGGTTTAGACCTAAGCACATGGTTAAGTGCTAAGTGGTTTTCCACCTTTTTCCATATTACTCCCTCAAGTCGTTAAACAGGACAGGGGCGATCCAGAGCTCCAATGGAGCTGAGAATTTTTGTGTTAGTCCCTTGTCACAAGAAAATCCTCTGGACCAAACATTAGCACTTTTTACTGAGTGATTTGCTCAGAATAATTCTTTTAGCAATTAAGCAGAGAAGAATTAATTCTGAGGTACCACCCCTGTTCATGCCCAACTTAGTGAACTAAAATTCCAATTATAGCTCATAGAGTTTGCATGAATTTTCCTAGCATTTTTGGAGCTAAGATTTGCCCAGAACTGAACTTCCAAGTTTTGGAAATTCTCTGAAAATGTTTCTGTATTAAAAAGAACACAGCACCTTCAAATTTGAATTGCTCTGACCAAATCAACTCCAAATGGTCTGAAACTTTTACAGGGGTTCACTAATGTCCTAAAGAACATGCTGGCAAAATGTGGGAATTTTTGGATGCACCAAACTCTCTCCAAAATTCTTTTGCTGAAAAGCTTTAAAGTATTTTCCAGAATTAATTTATGGGTTTCATACAAATTGGGTTTCTGATTTGGATTGTACTCTGTTAGAGGAATCCAACAAAATTTGTTTCATAATTTTTGGATTCTCCTACCCCAACTTGTGGTCCTCCAAAGTTTGAACTACAAACTGGACATTTCAAAATGTTTAAATGTCAGCCAATGGGTCCCACCTGGCAGTCTTCTCCTTCCTCGCGTCAAACAGGGGTCCGCGGCGGCGCACTCCGGCGAGCATCGCTGGAACCGCTTTCCCGGCTGTCTCCCAACCCCAAACTCGCCGCCCCGCCCCAACTCATGACGCTGAACTCATCTCGGGGTTCGCCGGCGGCCGTAGCTCACCGGAACAGGGTTCCCGACGGTGACAGCGGCGGTTAGGGTTACGGCGTGGTCGGGAATGCGTTACAACGCATCAAAATGATCGGCAAAGGGTCGGAGAGCACCGCGGGAGCTCGAGGATGATGAAAATGGCCGCCACACCCCGTGAAAAGATCGGCAACCTAGAGCTCCACGGTGAACTGACCTATTATTCTATGGCGGCCCGAAAAACAACCCAAACCCGGCCTTTTCTGGGTCATTTCCCTTGATTCTTGGTCGAGGAGGGCCGCTAGGAGTGAGGAAGGCGCTAACAAGCCTGCGCGGCCAATAGCTAAACGAGTAGCATGAATTTTGGGGTAGACCGCGCCCTACCCGAACACACTACGTTTCGGAAGAACTGGAAATAATCTTCATCCGGTGGATCAATCGCTATACGGCTTCCATCTACACGATCTAGAGAGCATGGCACACCTTTTTCGTGTAGGACAGGAACGGTGAAAACGGCTGTGGAGCGCTGGCCACGGTGAGCCGGTTGCGGTTCCGCCGGTTGCACCTCGGTCCTCAGCTGCGATCGTCGATTGGTGGCCAAATGAAGTGCTAACGCTGCAAGGTGGTGAGGTGGTTAGTTAGAGCACACACAGGCGCTACCTTTTTGTGTTGGGAGCTCGGGCAAAGGCCGAGCAGACGTCGGCGTGCAGGGGAGAATCGGGGGAGCGGCGCCGGTGACCGAACAGAGCCGGGGCTCGCTGTTTTGCAAAGAAGCACGAGTACGTCTCGGTGGCTTGGCGAGGGGGTCACGTAGAGGAGAGGACGTGCTGTTTCCCGGCTGCCAGCACGAGCGAAGGGAACCACGAGGTGGCCACTTGGCCGGTGGCGCGCGCGGGCCAGCTGGCTGCGCTCGGTTAACTGAGAAACAGAGAGAACACTTGGGGGCTAAGTCTATTCCACCCAATGAATGTGGGCCCCACTGGTCAGTGCTCTCCCATCCCTCCAATGATCTCCAAAATTTTGGCAAATGAGTAATTCAAATGTTTGAAGTCTCAAACTGAGTTACATTTGTAGAATTGGAGAATTTCCCTCAAATTCAAATGTATATTTGAATTCTTGGCATAATTGGATCCTTTTTGGAAAAATGGGTAGCAATCTTTTCAAAAATTATTGAAACTCTGCCTCCCAACTAATTTGGACCTGAGAAATCCAATTATGCACTTTGATCCTTGTTTTAGATGCTGCGACCATGAGTATGAATGTAACAGTTTGAATCACCCTCTCATGTGTCATGTGTAAACTTTCCCCCTTTGTGAAAGTGTAGGCTTTCCCCTCTAATCATTCTTTTGATGGAGGTTACTTGCTCTTCACACTTTTTCACAATCTATCCACAACAAAACTGTGGTGTTGTGTGGTGATAAAAAGTTTTTGCAAGTCCCTTTTCTTGGGCTTTTACATCCCTCCCCCCTTAAAAGAATCTCGTCCCGAGATTATAAAAGAAGAGATAGCGATGTAATAGGGACTTACCCGTGCTGAGATGCCATGAACTCCGGGTAATTTGAGCGAAGGAACTCCTCGCTCTCCCATGTCACTTCTTCGGCGGTGTGGTTGCTCCAGAGTATTTTGTAGAACCACAACGTTCTGCTACGCGTGGTTCGGGCTTTCTCATCAAGAATTTCCACCGGATACTCATCATATGTTAAATCAGTTTCAGCTCGCCGATGTCTTCGGTAGGAACAGCAGCCGTATGCTTCAAACATTTTTGCAGTTGTGAAACATGGAAAACCTCATGGATACAAGCAAGGGATGCCGGTAACTCCAATCGATACGCCGCTGGTCCACACTTCTTGGTGATGGCGTAGGGTCCAATAAAACAGGGAGCGAGCTTCCCCTTCACACCGAACCGGTGCACGCCCTTCATCGGAGACACGCGGAGGTACACGTGTTCACCAACGTCAAAGTGCAACGGTCTACGCCTCTTATCAGCGTAGCTCTTCTGCCGGGATTGAGCGGCCTTCAAGTTAGCTTGAATCACCCGAACGCGCTCTTCGGCGTCGTTCACCACATCAACCCCGAATGTGACTCTTTCACCGGACACACACCAATTTAATGGGGTGCGGCATTTACGACCGTAGAGAGCTTCGTAGGGTGCCATCTTGATAATCGCCTGATAACCGTTGTTGTACGAGAATTCCGCCAATGGTAGGTGATCATCCCAGTTCCTACCATGGTGGATGGCACATGCTCTCAACATGTCTTCTAATACTTGGTTCACCCTCTCTGTTTGCCCATCTGTTTGAGGGTGATAGGCGGAGCTCCTAATCAACTTAGTACCCAATGCAGCGTGTAGCTGCTCCCAAAAGCGAGATACAAATAATGCACCTCGATCTGAGACAATGGTCTTGGGTACCCCGTATAGGCATAGAATCTTCGCTATGTATAGCTCCGCATACTTGCCGGCATTGTAACGTGCATTCACCGGAATGAAGTGAGCTGTCTTGGTTAACCGATCAACGTTTACCCATATGGAATCATGCTTGTTGGATGTTAGGGGTAATCCCACAATGAAATCCATGCTCACATCTTCCCATTTCCATGCCGGGATCTTCAGGGGTTGCAGTAGCCCTGATTTCTTCATGTGATCAGCTTTCACTTGTCTACACGTATCGCACACGGATACGTACTTAGCTACCTCCCGCTTCATCCGTGTCCACCAAAATTTCTTTTTCAAATCTTGGTATATTTTGTTGCTGCCCGGATGAATGGAGTACTTAGACAAGTGAGCTTCATCGAGGATTTTCCTCCTCAGTTTCATATCTCGGGGTACGACTATTCGGCCATTGAACCACAGCGTCCCCTCATCATCTTTCCGGAAACACTTGATCTCTCCATTGTCTATCCGTCTCCGGAGATGTGCCATGCCTTTATCCTTCTTCTGAGCTGCAATGATGTCTTCCCTAATAGTAGGGATGAGGGCAAGGTTGTACAGTGATCCATAAGGAACCAAGTATAAACTTGGCTCTTCCTCCTCCACCGGGGTGATGGTGAGGTGATGGACATGTGATTTCCGACTCAGCGCGTCGGCAACCAAATTCGCCTTGCCGGGGTGGTAGTGAATCTCAATTTCATAGTCCTTGATTAATTATAACCACCTCCTTTGCCTCATATTCAGCTCCTTCTGGGTGAAAATGTATTTCAAGCTCTTCTGGTCGGTGTAGAGATGCACCAAGTTCCCCAGGAGATATGCCTCCACATTTTTAGCGCTAACACCACGGCAGCAAGCTCAAGATCATGAGTCGGATAATGCTTCAAATGGTTCCGAAGTTGGCATGAGCCATAGGCGACCACACGTCCTTCCTGCATCAACACGCAGCCAAGCCCAATACCGGACGCGTCACAATACACGTCGAAGGGCTTTGTTGCATCCGGCTGAGCTAAGACTGGGGCTGTGGTGAGATGCTTCACCAATGTTTGGAATGCTCCTTCACACGCCGTGTTCCAAACATATTTCGTTCCCTTCTTCAGCAATTCTGTCATCGGTTTAGCGAGCTTGGAGAAGCTTGGAATGAATCTCCGATAGTATCCCTCTAACCCGAGGAAACTTCTGACTTCATGGACTGAAGTGGGAGCTTTCCATTTCAGCACTTGCTCTATTTTGCTTGGGTCGACCGCAATGCCTTCAGCTGAGATGATATGTCCCAAGAATGGCACTTGGCTGATCCAAAACTCGCATTTACTGAACTTGGCGTAGAGCTTGTGGTCTCGCAATTGTTGAAGAACGATCCGCAAGTGTTCGGCATGTTTGGCTTCTGTCTTGGAGTAAACCAAGATATCGTCGATGAACACTACCACAAACTTGTCCAGCTCCGGCATGAACACCGAGTTCATGAGATACATGAAATGGGCTGGAGCGTTTATGAGACCAAAAGACATGACGAGATATTCATATAGTCCATATCTCGTCGAGAAGGCCGTCTTAGGGATATCCTCCGCCCGGATATTTATCTGGTGATATCCAGAGCGAAGGTCCATCTTGGACATCACACTTGCACCCACAAGTTGATCAAACAATATGTCGATGCGGGGCAGTGGGTACTTATTCTTGATGGTGACGGCGTTGAGCGGCCGGTAGTCCACACACAGCCTCAGAGTTTCATCCTTCTTCTTTACAAACAGCGCCGAGCATCCCCAAGGCGAGGAACTCAGTCTAATGAAACCCTTACTCAACAGATCATTGAGCTGTTCCTTCAGTTCAGCCGCTCATTTGGAGCCATTTTATATGGTTTCCTTGATATGGGCGCAGTCCCGGGTGCAAGTTCAATCTTGAACTCGACGTCCCGCTCAGGTGGCATGCCCGGAAGATCATCCGGGAACACGTCAGGATACTCCCGGACTACGGGGATGTCTTCTAACTTGAGAGCTTCAGCATTATTAATTGCTAAAACTTCCTGGACTGGCGTGTCTAACACCATGGAATGCGGACGGTGGAATGGAGAATTTAAGTGAAACATCCGTTTCCGAGTCTCTAGGACAGCGTCATGGTATTGTAGCCATGACATCCCTAAGATTGCATCAATCTTTTGCCCCATAAAGATTATCAAGGTGGTGGGATATAGTTTCCCACCTAAGCACAGAGGTGCCTTTGGAATCATCATATTAGCTGAAATCTTCCCTCCCGGTGAGCAGATCATATAAGTGCAGTCGGTTGGGAAGACTTGCATTTGATGCTTAGTCACATAGGATGCACTTATAAAGCTGTGGGTTGCACCAGAATCAAACAATATGACGATGGCTTGATTGTTGAGAGTAAACGTACCTGCCAGCACGTTGTCTCCCTCTGGGGCGTCCTCGTTGTCGAGGTTGCGGACGCCCCCAGTCCGCTGACCAACCTTCTTCACCGGAGGTCGGCCTCGAGCACCTCCCTGGAACTGGGCTTGCCCGCTGCTCTGCTGCGCCTGGGGACAGTCCTTCACGAAGTGGCCCGCCTAGCCACACGTGAAGCAGGTGAAACGGGGCGGTCCCCCGCTGATCGGTGGAAGGAATCCCGGGGCGCGTTGTGGCGGTGAGAACGCCCGGGGCACCGTCTGCTGCTGCTGCTGCTGTCTTGGTGGTGGCTTCGGCGGTCGGAACGTGGGTGCTTGGAACGAACGTCCCCCGAACTGTTGAGGCCGCGCCGGCGGTCGCCACTGCTGCCCGTATGGTGTCCGATACACCATACTGTACTTCTGAGGCGCGCCACCACCGCTGCTAGGTGGAGCGCTGTGCTTCCTCTGCTCAGCTGCCAACTCCTGCTGAGCGTCCTCTTGCATGATCGCGGCATTGACTAGGTCGTTGAATGTGCCGTGATTCCACTGAACGAGATGGGTCTTCATTTCGGGTTGTAACCCCTGATAGAAATGTTCCCGCTTCTTCTCTTCAGTGGATATATAGTCTGACGCATATTGCGCCAGATGGTTGAAGGCACGGGAGTAGTCATGGGCACTCCTCCCGCCCTGCTTCAGTTTCAAAAATTCTTGGGACTTCCTCTTCATGATCCCGGGAGGAATGTGATAGGCGCAGAACGCCTCCCGGAACTCTTGCCATTCCACGGCATGGCCGGCCGGACGTGAGGCGACATAGTTCGCAGCCAGTTGTCCGCCTCCAGTGGTTCTTCGGCTTTGGTGAACACTGGAGGGTGCATACTCATGAAGTCCGAGTACGACAATTCACGGGGCTCACGAGGCTGTAAAAGCCCAAGAAAAGGGACTTGCAAAATTTTCTCTTCACCTCACAACACCACAGTTTTATTGTGGATATCTTAGGAAAAAGTTTGAAGAGCAAGTAACCTCCATCAAAAGGGTAATTAGAGGGGAAAGCCTACACTTTCACAAAGTAGAATTTCTACACATGAACATGAGAGCTTGAGCTCACCCCTAGGACTTGAAAAGTCTTTGGAAGGGTCAAGCCAAATTTCATGTAAATCCAACACTTTTTGAGGCACTTTTGGAGGTGATTGAAAAAGAGGCCAATTTGAATGTGAATTCAAATTACAGCAACTTTCACCACTCAAATTCAAAAGTTAGCTTCATATTCAAACTCAGCACATTTTTCTGAGTAAGCCCACCAATTTTCATCCTCATTGGAGTTCATCTTGTCAAGAGCTAAATTTGCAAGAATTCAAAACTGAATTTGAATTTCAGTTTAAACATGCAGCAAATTTAGCCAAACACAGTTCAAATTTGAGAATTCAAATTTAAACCAAGCCTTGGTGACTAAGTCTCACATTAAATTGTGAGTAGCTGAGGATATTTTGGCACAATAGAATTCAGAAAATTGGAAAAACAAAAGAATTAGAGGGGAGGCCCACTGGTCAGTAGACTTAGCACAGAAGTCTCCTCAGCCGACTTCCTCGACCGAGCGCGCTCGCCAGCTGCAGCCAGCGTCGGCGCCCGACCACCTCGGCCGGCCAGCTCCTGCTTCGGCAGAGGAGGTGGCACAGCAGGTGTCGCGCTCTCCACTGGCCTCAGGGGCCTATAAAAGGCCCGAGACCGCCGGCGAGTTGCTGATTTTCGCGAGTTCCGCAACCAGCAGCCTAGTCGCCCGAGCTCCGATCGTATGCCACCCCAGCTGTGATCATCTTCCGGCTTTGACCTCCATAGGAAAGTGAAGCACTAGCTCGTCCTCAGGACCACCGCGCAAACCGTTCCAAGGTTCGACCTTTGTGCGCGGAGAATTTTCCAGTTTAGGACGGGTAGCTCCTTTCGGGACCCGATTAGGTTTAGGAGAAATTCGGGAAGCTTAGTGGGTGGGAGGTCGAACGGAGCTGTGAGAGAGCATCTAGAGGTTCTGGCGACCCTTCTCGATCGAAAACCGGAAGGAAATCACCGCCGGAACCCTAAGTTCACCCTAGGACAGTATGGCGGAGGAGGGGGTCGCCGGTGAGGTCTGGGTTGCCGGCCGTTTAGGGCCCAACAGATATCATGCCGAGTTTCCCGAGGTATCCCTGAGTGTGGCGACGCGATTAGCGCACGAAGGAGATGGTCAGAAGGGCGGGAACATGTTGCCGAGGTAGCACAGAGGCATAGGGCTCGTCGCCGGCGAGCTATGACGGTTAGCCGGCGGCGACATGGTGTCCAGCGGGTTCAGCACCCGAGATTACGTGGGGGCGGCGAGTCTCGTCGGCTCCGGTGAGCTAGATCGCCAGGAACGCTGACCTCGCCGGAGCTCCGGCGGCTCGGGGCGGCGACGTCGGGAGGTGGACGAAGGGCGCGACCCCACCTGTCAGCCCCTGTGCTAATCGCGCTCGAGCACGCGGTTAGTTCAATTTAAACAGGCGGGCCCCGCTGTCAGCCTCTGGTTTAGCACGGGAGGGGATTTTCTGTAGGAAAATAATTCAGGGATTAGCTCAAGCTTTAGAAATTCATAATTTGGTGTAGGAAGCTCCAAATTCAATGAACCAAATTTTGCTGAACTCAGGATTCTGAGTACTTTCCAGCAATACCAAATTCAGCTCATGAAAGTGAATAGTTTTCTAGAATTAAATCCCTAAAATTTAAATTGTTGGGAATTTTATCGGGAGAACTACTTTATAAAAATTTCTGAAATTTGGCTGAAAGGTTCATTGGAAAATCCCTGAATCCCAGTAAAATTTTCAGATTGATCCAAGTTCATTTAGTTACCCCAATGGTGTGATTAAGAGAACTGCCCTGAGAAAATAGAAAAATATATAGAAACATTTTTCATATTTTCTCAAATCTTAATTAGGGCATAACTTTCTGTAGAATTCTTCAAATGACATGAAACCAACTTCATTAGAACCGTCTTGAAGTCTAGTTTCCAGAAAGTAGTGGTTGGAGACATGAAAACCCCTGGAATTATTCAGAGGCTCAAATATTGACCAAATGGGCTTTTATTTGTACAAGGTGCAAATGAACTCTGTTTCAAATGAAACTTGGTCAAGACTCTGGTTAGGACCCTGCCAAGCCACAATAAAAATTTCAGAACCAAAGGGGAGGGCTAGCTAGAGTTAGTAGTAAATAAGTATTCAAGTTTACACATTGCATTAAAATTTACATGTAGTATTATATTCGACGTGTAGCCATTGAAGAAGAGACTCCGGAAGTGCTGGACTTCCTTCTTCCAGACGAAGAACTAACCCCTGACCAGCAGCAACAAGGCAAGCCCCGGTTTGCATTAACCCTTTTTATAAATCTTACTTTGTTTACATGTGTCATATGAAGTATATATGTGCATTAGGTATAGGATGAATGAAACCCCACTTGCATAACCAAAGGTTCCTAAAAGAGTGAGGGTAGTGTCAAGGACCTCGAGTAGACAGGCTATGCTTAATGAGTCATAGGACTTCGGTACAAGTCGAGTAGTTGGAATCTACTCGCGACATAGGTATTGGGACACAAGGGTTCGGTTGAGTTATGTGAGATTACTTTAGTAATGAAAATGAGACTAGGCAGGGGCTAGGGCGCAGCAAGAGGAAGTCTTGTGTGCGCAGCCCTGTCCGTGTCGATTGAGGACCGATCCGTGTGCGGCCCTGCTGAACAAGTATTGAATGTACCGAAGGCATATCGGATATATGGGCCCCGATAAACCGATGTAGCCTAAACCTCCGGGCGTTGAGGCATAACGCACCGATTTATAGGTGTAGGCTGAGGGCAGCAAGGTGGAAATCTGCCAACGGGCATAGAGAGATGCTCCGTGTGGGGAACCTCCTGCTCGTTTCGGTGCGACCGGTTCGA